>LR989930.1:4115000-4715000 GCA_905146935.1 Scaeva pyrastri
CCTTCATCGTCATTTTCTGTAACCGATTATCTTAAGAAATTTGACCTCAAAACACCTTTGGCAACTTTATCAACTTCAAGTTCAACTTTTACTATAACAAATACAACCACAACTACGACTACTACCAATAGCAGCAAGTATTGCACAATGTGCAGTTCTTTTACAGGTAGCTGCAGCTGTCATTTAAAAACAACATCGAATGATAGCTCTAGTTTTCTGTTAAACTCTGATTTAAAAATCTCCAGTGGTTCCCAACTTTCGGCGTCAGATTTGTCACTGACAAAAAACACAACTTCAGTTGCAGCAACAAATTATTCGTCATACATTTCAGATTATTTAAATCTCTATTCTTCTAGTAGTAGTTACAATTATGATAGTTATTCCTCTGGTGTTGGGACCAATTTGGAAAACCGACTCACAACAACAGCAGACACAACGGTCACCACAACAACGTTCACAACAACAGCAACAATAAGTAGCTACATCTCTTCCTATCTTGGTAGTGATTTAACGTCAAAAATTGAGGAACCAACAAATGTTAAGACTTCAACAGCAATATGTGATCATAATGGTTGTGGAGAGTATACCAGCACTAAGCCAAAGGATGCCATTGATTATTTTAACTATGCACCAACAACGACCGACTATTCAGAATATTTGTCGTTAGAAAAGTCTACAAATGTTAATACAACCATGGTGAATGGTGAGGACTTGTCGTGCTTTAATTACCTTGATAGCTTGGTTGTTACAACGACAACAACATCAGTGGGCCTCGATATGACTGGCTCGACAACAACTTTTACTGATGATTTGTACAGTAACTATTCACCTACACCGACAGTGACCACTGTTGCCAGTAATGATGATCCGTATTCTTATCTGGACGCATACAAAGTCGACTTTCCTGTGTACTCAATGGATATGGGCAGCGGCTCGGAAGCGTTTACACTAGATACATATACCGAACCAAATTACTCCACGACTATATCAAAGACGCGCCTCGAAACTTCAAGTAATGAATATTACGACGATTATAGAAGTTCAACAACAACGCCCATAACAACAGAATATAAGATAAACCTGTACGAAACGAACAGCAACAGTGGTAGTGGTAGTGGCAGTAGTAGTAATGTTAGCAGTGAACAACTCTTGGCCAAATATGACTTGACAACCTCATCGTCAGCGTCATTAGGGAGTGGTTCGACTGTGGTAACAACTCGCAATACTACAGCTGCTGGAGGCTATTACCAACCAGTTTCTAGTAAATCTGCAATACCAACAACAAGCAGCACAACGTCAACGCCACAAAAGGCAGCAACGGCAGCAGCCAATAAAGCGAGTAGTATGTTTGGCAGTCTTTCCCACGGTCTCAAAGGGGGAATTGATGGTGTGCTGAGTGGGGTGGCTGCTGTCGCTGATAGTACCAAACAGCAGCAGCAACAACCGCAATCGCAGCAACAATCGGTAGCATCGGGTATTAAATCAAAGGGTTTTGGCTTTGGGTTTGCATCTAAACTCATACCAAACCTTGGAGCAAGTTCAGCTTCTCAAGTAGCTAAAACATCAACTACCACCATAAAGTCGGCAAGTTCTATGCCAACTCAAAAAAATGCAGTGATATCGTCAACAACTTCAGAAATGACATCTGCCATTAGTAAAACTGGTTCAATGAACGTGAGTAATAGCAACAATCAGCAACAGCAGTACATGACCACAACTACGAGCTACAATAACGAATACAATGAAATGGATCATTTAACGACGACTAGCGGAGATGTGACCACGTGGGGTGATTGGACTGGTACCATTGACAGTAGCCAGTCTATATATGTGACTGACGCTTTGATCTACGATAACGATTACAACCAAGGACCCTATGACAACGTTGTCACGACTGGCGGTGAATGCATGATACTGGACGACAGTTATGATTCGATTTTGACACAACCCTCATCTCTAGATGGACCACAACCAACAGTTACAAAAGTGGTAACAACAAATGGCGTGACTGGTGGCAAAATAGTCGACTATAGTGATGATTACAAGTACGGCTATGACGAGTACAGCTATAGTGAGAATGACTATATTGCAACCGGTGACATCACTGATAACCAAAACTACAACAACAATTACGATTACATGGACGACGATGCAACAATAGTGTCGCAACTCCTTGACAATGCTGCTGAGAAGATGGCAGAAGAGACAGTTGCTATGACAACAATTCAGCAAATGACAACAACTTCATCATCAATGACAAGTAGCTTTGATGCATTGACTACAATGACAGATGTCACAATGAAGCCACCGCTAGTCCAAATAACTGCACCTATGAACACTGCTCAACAACAGCAACAAGCACCTTCCAAACAAATAACGGCTCCTCAGTCAAAATCGGGTTCCAGTTCACTGTTTTCATCGCTGACATCTGCTGTAGCGATAGGTGGACAGCAACTACAAGGACAGCAACAACAGCCTGCTACTGCTAAAACAACTACCAGTAGCACAGGCGGAGGCGGGCTGTTTGGGTCGTTCCTTGGGAAAGCTGCAGCCGCAGTGCAATCGGCCACACAAGTAGTGTCGACTGCTACAGCGATGACAACAGCAGCCGTTAACGTAGTACCAAGTCCATTCGGTAGTGAACAAAAGAATGTCCCTGCATCCACAGCGCAAAACCGACATGACACTGAAATGAGCAATGCTGTGGTTAGTGGAGCGAGTGGTGCAGCAGTTGTGTCCACAATGAGCTCATCAATGGACGACTATGAAAATAGAAATCTGTATGAGGATGACTACTACGCCACAAGCACTACGACTACAAACACTCCAACAAATGCAAATAGCAATTTGGCACAAAAAATGCTACCGACGGTGCCACTGTCCAGCGGCAAAAAACTGCCTGCGATCAATGGTAAATCGGGTTTGCTTATGAAGCAACAACCAACTGAAATATACGATGAAGAAGAGGAAGAATATATCGATGAGTTGGACCCGAATTATCGGATGGATAGTGAGCAGGATGATTACTACATGGATCAGACAGCACCGTCGACGATAGCATCGATGATGGCTGTGAACGGTTACTATGTCCCACCAGACGGTGGCTATGATTATCGCGAGGATTACTTTAACGAAGAGGATGAGTATAAGTATCTCGAAAAGGAGCAGGAACTTAAAGAACTACGCCACCAACAGCTAATGCAGCATCAAAAGCAACCACCTCTGGAATATATTGAAGAGAGCCGCGACGACTACATAGACGACAATTATCCCAGTGAGGATAGTGCGAACTATATAGACGATCGCGACATTATAATCAAAGAGTCGCCGCTTCAGGTCCCTGTGGTAACGACGACTACAACATCCGCTGTGGCCCTTACGTCACAACAACAGGCCACAACAACTGCTTCAACGGTACCGCAAAATACAAATGGCACTGCAACACAGCAACCACATTATCCGATCAAGAAACAAGACAGTATAGTCGACGAAGAGGACGACATTATTTTAACACCTGATGACAGCCTTAAAATTGATGACCAATTGAATCAAATTGGGGATGAGCCTCAGCTAGCTCGCAAAAAAACCCTGACCCGAGGTGAAACAGAGGAAGTCACAAGTGGACAGCTAAAGCGCAAGCCGGAAATAACAGCCCGCCAACGATGGAACTGGGCCTACAACAAAATCATCATGCAACTAAATGTAAGTGATTTTATTAGAAATAATATTTATCTATTATAATAATCAAGCAATCAAAATGTGTTATTACTATTTTAATTGAGTTCGGTCTAATCAGTTTGTGCAGTGCAGGCCTTATGGGAGAGCTTTTCTCTGCATAAGGTTGCCTGCTGTATACAAAAATATCTCAAATCCTCTTGAAATACAAAGTCAGTATCTATATCTAGCGAACGTACATAACCCCATAACCTGCCTTTCGAACGGCCCGAGCCGTACCGTACTTAACTGATCGTATATAGATTTACCGTGGTAATAATGCTTAGAAAAATATATTTTTGTTCCTAATTTTCAAGGGAGCTTTCAAGAATAGAAGCTTTTTATAAGCCCTTAAAGATACATGAAGACAAAAATATTGCCGTTGGCTTATTTCTTATTTTACAAATTTGATTTTTTTTTGTGGCTTGGGAAAAAATTAAAAAGGCGTTAAAAACGTAATTAGCTGATTGAAATTGGAAAAAAGGTTAATTTGAGTGGATTTTGGAATGCGTGCGGTTTTGTTCATCAAAAATCGAATATAATCTTTCCGCTTAGTGGTGTAAAAATGAATACCTGTTTTTCAAATTAACATTCTACAACTACAACAGCTTTTTGCCAACTGGGAATGGGCAGTACGGAAACCCTGGAATTGTTTTTTCACACAACACAATGGGATTGCTTTTCTGTTAGAGCAAGATACACATGTCCTATGCTCCCTGTACTGCACAAACTAATAACAGATAATAATAAAAAAAAAAATATCTGGAGGCTCATTTTATAACTCATATACTCATTTTGATATTCCCTTTCTGTCCAAAGTTAGTCGAAATCGAAAACATTGCATTCTGACTCAATCGTATCAAAAATTAATCGAATCAATCGAAAGATCATCGTTCATTTTCGGAAGCTATATTTGGTGCAGGGAAATAGTTAAAAAATATTCGCATTCTAAATAAAAAAGAATCGGATGGCTATGGTAGCCAGGAGTTTTTCTCTTCACCTGCAATATAATTACCGACACTTCTTTAAATTAATTTATTTATCAGAAAGCTTCAGATTGGCTGAATCTGGAACGGCTTTCAACTTCAGTTTAGTTGAACTACGTTTAAGTGCACATTTTGACGTAACGTGTCCAGAACGTTACTTATATGAAGTTTTTTAACTGTCTTTCTGTTTCTGAGGTAAAATAATCAAGAAAAATAACAAATATGTGTTATTTTTCGTTGAAAATCTTGAGATTTAATTATCTTTAAAATCACTTTCACTGCGCTATAAACATTTTAGACCACAATAAATTTTAAATAGATTACTTTTTCTGATAAAAACTAATATTTCACGTCGTTATTAAACATTTTTCCCACAAACCCTATTCTGTTAATTATCAGTTTTGTTTGCTAAACTGGAGTTTAAACTGGAGAATACTCTCGGTTAACTTGAACTGTGAAATAAACTGAGTTCAAGGTTTAAACAAATCTGGAATCGATTATATCTTGAATTGAAGTTTAAAAAGCGGAGTTTAAACTTCCACTGTGAAACTGGAAGTTAATTTTTGAATGTAAGCCTACAGACAAAATTTGTATTGAAAATAAGATTCACTAAGCCCTGGCTATCTACGAGCTGTAGCGCCACCTAATTTATTTTATTTACAGTCACGGGGCAAATTCCTAAAAGCATGATTTGCAAAGTTATTTTGGAACGCACATTTGCTTAAGTTTTTGATTGTTGCTGAAATAAATAATGGAAGCCCAAAAAAATTTATTAAGAATTTTGCTTAATTGTTGCACTACATCACCACTTATTTCAAACTCAAAAAAGATCCTCGTCATGCGCCAATTTAACAGATACACAATAATTTAAAATTCCATAATGTCAAGTTTTTCAAATTTATAAAATGTTAATGTTGTTATTGAGTTGTTTTGATTCATTTAATAAATTTAACCCCAGACAATTTGCCACATAAAACACGACAAACAAATTTAGATGCAAATGCGTAAGACATTCTCTACATTTCCACAATTGCAATTGCATTTGCGCATGGAAACATAATCAACTACGCTTAGGGATAATCTGCTTAGTTGGGATGCTTACGTTAATTTTCGCAAGTTTTGCGTTTAGGAATTTGGCCACATAGAAAAAAAAAACACTTTATTAAAGTTCGAAAACGTTTTATTAATTAATTTCAAAATTGTTCATTCCACTCAACACAGTACGCTTCAGTTTATCGTTTGGTAGTCCAAACACATTTTTCTAGAGCTCCCCATTACACCTAACCTAACCCCATTACACGGATAAACGTGTATTAAGAATATACATACGTATTTGAATCCCTGTGATAATAATTACCCTTCTATTTCAATTACATTTTTATCCGTGTATTAAAAATGTCCATGTTTCTATTATTTTAATACATTTTTTTTAAATAAAATCTGCAAATCCAGTCAGCTTGCTAGAAAAAATAAAAAAAATGCGAAACCATTCTTCCAACAGCGCCAGCAGCGTACCGCACCACCACACCTTTAAAATAGAATCCATAGATTAATTATTATCGGTGCAATTAAGATCCGGATAATTTTGATCCGTGTACACGGGTAATAAAAGAATAATTACACGTTAATTTTTTGATCTTTTCTAATTACACGGACAACGTGTTCCGTGTTCTTCAAATACACGTACAGAATCGTGAGCCCTACTTACATACCCTACCTACATATCCAAACCATAGGAACAATATGCCACATTGCAAAGTGGAGACATACAATTATCGAGAGGAGAGTTTTATTTCAATATACCATAAGGAACTAGTGGAGTAAGAGAGATAACTAATTTACCTGTCGAAAAAAGTGTGTGCAGGTAAAAAGTAAAACTTCCTTATAAAATATAATATTTCTACTACAAGATCACTGAAATTGGGTAGATAAGGCTTAAGAAAAAAAATGTTTTCCCTTATTCAATTCAAGCTATTTTAGTATCATAAAATTATACAATTATTATAAAATTTTATATTTCATTAACTATGATCGCATCATTATTACTTTTGTTGTCATTATTAAATATTTTTTTAATTAAAGACTGATGGGAGATGCCTTATAATAATTGCGTCAATTGTAGCACCAGATCTTGTTGATGCTTCTCTTAAAAATTTAACCAGCTTTGAAGATTTACATATCAGAGAAAGAAATTCACATTGAAATCTCTTCTATTATACACATACCTACATAAATATATAATAAAACTACATAGCTGTTCCCCGCGCCTTCGTCGGCCACAATTTATTATTAAAGCAATTAAGGCTGGGCTGCCAGCCAAAAAAACGTCTGGAACTTTACAAATAAAAAGATAACTGATTGAAATAACAATTAATGTATTCTAAATAAATAGGGCATAAGCACGGCATCATTATAAATATTAAATTAAAAAATCTGTTTTTAAAACATACAAAAAAAAATAAATAAAAACCTTAGACATATCAAAAATAAATGGTACATTTTAAATGAAAATAACGACAAAATTGTAATTTGTTTCACTCTCAGAATTATTTTATTATACATTTAAAAATTTTAATGCAGTGCAATATCCCTGTTTATTTAGTATGCATTCATTTTTATTTCAGTTATCGCGTTATTTGCAACATTCCAGCATTATTTTGGCTGGCCACCTAGCCTTGAGACGAATAATATTTCCTACTTATCTCTTTATACTTATACTATTATTTCTTTATACTTATCGGTATGGAAATCATGTTTTTTTTTATGTTTCAAATGTCTGATGAAAAAAAAATGCTTCAAATGAAATGTATGAGATTTGCAAAATATCTAAAAAGAAAAGTTAGTGTTATATTAAAATTTTGGAACGATTTGTACATATTGTACATATTGAAACGAATGAAAAATGATCTTAGGATTTTTTTAATTGGTCAAATTATCTACCTATACCTTCCTACATAACTATTAACTAGTCATGGTCTTGGGTCTTTTTATGTCCAAAATTGTTAAGGACATTAGAAAAGTTTTTGGGTTAGGTATTTTACTAATCAAACAAAAGTCACTACATACCTACGTATACATCCAAAGCCCCATAGGTAGGTATGGAAATGTTAAAAAAATAAATACTACAAATTACAGATGGTCTCTATACCTATACTACGAAGATTCTTTTCGAAATATCGAACCCGAACTTCAAAAGAATTAAATATGCACAATAAAGAGAAAAGTAAAAAAAAAAAGAAAGAAAAACTAGTACCAAGAAGAGAGCACATAATTAACCATTTCTGTTCCCACGTATGTACATATCTACTGTACATATACATATGTATGAAATACATATAATTTAGTTTTTATATACATAAATATGTGCATTTGTATCTACCTAGTTCAGGATTTTTAATAAGACGAAATTCGACCACCTGTTTTTGTTACATGAAAACGAAATATATCTCCAAACTCTTTACTCCGCTTATTTATCAAACAATAAAAAAAACACATAGAAAATAGAGCGTTAACTGTGCAATTATTCCAATCTCAGCAACTTTGTCTACCCCGGCTAAATAAACTACACTGTTTTACTACAAATTGTAACGTTTTTCATATACATACATAGTTAAACCAGAGAACAAATAAACTTTCAATAAAATGGTGAAAAGATCATTAGACATTTAAAACTATATTTGCTACATTCAAATAATGTAAAAAAAATGTGGCAGTTCAGCAGAGAATTTAAGAGAGTTTTCTCTTAGGGGCCAGTTATAGCTATCATTAGGCGTTTTTCTTTTGTAGTTCAGAGCAGAGTCTGAACTGTCAAACAAAAAATTGTGTTTCTTTTCTAACTCTCAACGTTCAGAGCATCAAATTTGTGTTTTCATCATTGAAACCAATCATTGGAATTTTTTTGACAAGTTAGTTATAGCTATCATTGAAATAAAAAAAACTCGTTTTTTTACACCACCATTCACCACAGAATTCAAACAACCGTGTTAGTGATAGATTTATTTAAATTTCTTTTAAACACTACGTACAACTGCACAATTTAAAATAAAACAAAAAATAAACAAACATTTTCCAAGCATTGAAGGTTAGAGTTGATCATTGAAAGAAAAAATGATCATTGAAAGAAAAACTGACAGGTGGGAATACAACGAGAATGGAATGCTTTCATTGGAACGATTTTGTTCCAAATCGAAACAGCTGTTCATTGAAAACGATTTCATCATTGAAAAATTAAAAATTAACTTACAGAAAAGTTCTGGGTTAAAATAAATGTTTTTTTTACTAAAAAAATTAGTCATTAGCTTCATTTTGATACCTCCAATGACAAATTTGACTTTCTCTATCGCTTTTAATAGCGAAAAAAATTTTCAATGATGAAAACCAATGATAGCTATAACTGGCCCCTTACTGTAATCAAATAAAATTTGCTGCTGATATAGGCAAGGGGAGTCGGTTACGCTATAATTTCACATATGGTCATGGCTTCCGTCTTATAACGTTACATTGTACGTGTTTTTTCCTTATTACTAGAAAAACTGCAATGCTAATCTGATTTTTAAACATACGTCTGAAAGATCTCTTTAAAATCTAATTTTTGTAGAAAAAAGTTTTTAATTATCTTTTTTAGATTTTTAAATATCCCCCTCCAAATTGGCTGATAACGTTACATTTTTTGGAAGTAGCTGTTGAGGTTACTGGACATATTTAAAAAACTCTGCGAAATTGGTGTGCTAATTAATTTTTTTTCTTTTAGAGAATTGAGATACAATTTCAATTAACAGTTTACCATTTTTTGTTTAAAAAAAGTTATGTTTGTATGTGTTATTTGAGGTCAAATGTGTGTCTTATAACGTTACAGAAAAAAGTCTTATAACGTTACCTTCCGAATTCTTGTGTGAAAATTGGTGAAAATATGACTGAAAGGAAAAATTCTAGTAAAGTATAAACAAGAAAAAAAATGTATATAAAAAAATAATTTATTTACCATAAGGTACTTCATTTTTTGTTATAACGTAAATGGGCGAATAAAAAAGCCAAAATATAACCGAAAGGTCCAAAAAAATTAATTTAAGAAATTTTATGATTGAAATCGACATCGAACATCATTCTATGCAACACAACAAAAACTTCTCCAAAATTCCCATTTTTGTAAAATCGTATTTTAAGGGGGTAAGTACACCTAAAATATATGATACATGATTTTAGGGTAGATTTCGATGCTTAATCCATTAAAACCAAAATCAAAGAAATTGGACAACCCTGTAAGAAGTTATAGTCCTTTACAGCAAATGTTGTGTTTTTTTAGAAAAGCAGGTAAAATATTTTTAAAATTGTCTTTAAAATTAATTTCTCTTCGTCAAATTTGAAGCAGATAAATAATTTGGCATATAAATAAAGAATCAAGACAGTTCACTAATATAATTGAAGCCCAAGAAAGTCTTAAACTTCATCTTCATTGACTTTAGCAAAAAATGTCTTATAACGTTACAGATCCTTAACTATTGTTTAAATGAAAATGGTCGCTTTATATATATATTTTTTTTAGTTTTGTTAAATAAATACAAAATACTCAATAAAATTAAAAAAATTCAATTTCTAAAACTTTCATATGAAAAGAAAAAAACTTTTAAGGAATTTTGTCTTATAACGTTACACGAATTTGGTTATTTAAAATTTACAAACTTGAAACTTCTTTTTTGACAAAAAAATGAGATATTCAGGTAAGGTAAGATCTTTTCTTGAAAACTTAAGTGTATTCAAAAAAAATAAATTATTAACAATTATATAAATTACGTTTTTACGAGCACTTGAATTTCCGGTCATTTTTAAAGAGCTCAATAGCCTGACTTTAACTGTGGCTTAGATCAAACTAGAAATGTTTATACTGTTGATAATGATATCGATCGTTCCTATGAGATGTATTCTCTCTAAAAATGAGCATAATAGCGGTAAATTCTAAAAAAAAAAAATGCCACTCGGTTTCATTTCTCGAAGCCATGACCATATGTCTATTTTTACACGGATATAGTTGACCGATCCACATAATCTTTTCTGATGGCACTTCTAATTAAAATTACCTTTCAAATGGTATATTTTTTTATTATCCTCCGTTGGGTTTAAGGAGGAAGGAAAGGAAGAATTACAAGAAAATGCTAAACATATTAATATATAGATAATGTATAGATTATTTACCAAAGAAGATTAAAAAGAATATCCACCTATATCTGCAATCGCATTGCTTCGCCTAGCCATGATAACCATTTATGTACGTATTTAGATTATTTTTCCAAATATAAAATCTCTTGCAAACATTTTTGAATTTTAACTCTATGACTTACAAGTTACAACATAAAATTATATTTCCGTACAAACATACCTTTGTATATGAAAACTATAGTATAGTCTCATGGTTGAAGTCGAATAGAGCGGCATCTAGTTATTTTTCTTTGAACCTCTCGTGGAGAAATTATTTTCAAATGGAAGACTTCAACTGACGAGAATTCAAATCAAAGTAAGACAATACAGTTAACTGTATTATGACTGCTTAAGTTAAAAACGATGTCCAAGGATTAGTGGATATTATCTAGATAAGTAATTTCTGATCTAGATTCTAGAACAATAGTACTTATTGCATCAAAAGAAAATATTAAATCGAGAATTCCATCGACACTAACACTTGCAACTGTAAAATTTCTCTTCTTCTTGGTGGTAGGATCAATTTTTTATCACGACAATTGAACCAGAAAGATATCAAGGTCTTGTAGTGTTGTTATAAAACATGAACAGTACTGATCCAAATCTTCATGAACTAGATCTGTATGCTGTATGTATAATAAAACGCAGCTTTTTTGTTGGAATTTCGACGAATTAATTTTTTTTTGTCTAGAATTTTTACGGTAGTTTTATTATTCTGTTTTGACATTCTTTTATCCTATAAATATTTTTTTAAATTTCTTCTCGAACCATGGGTATTCTACGATCTTTGTTTTTCTGAGTTACCTATTGTTTTATCTATAAATTTATGTTTCGATATTAATGACGTTTATGTAAACCATTTATATGTGTAAACATTGAACTAAATGAGACTTTCATTTTATGAGTGTGTTCAAAAGAACTCACATACCCTCGAAATATGCAAATATAACAATTAATAGCCACGTTTTATTATATGTATACACATAATGAATTCTAAATCAGTTCTTCAAAATAAAACGATACGGGTCATATTTCTCCTTTTCGTTTTAAGGGGCTAATTATAACGATCATTGGCTTTCATCATTGAAAATTTGATTTCGCTATTTAAAAGCGATAGAAAAAGTTAAAATTGTTATCTATATTTTGTATCAAAATAAAGGTAACGATTAAGAGAATTTTATTACAATAGAAACTACTTATTTTAACCCAGAATTTTTCTGTAAGTTCAATTTTACTTTTTCAATAATTATATCGTTTTCAACAAATAGCTGATGCTTGATTTTATGATTTGGCACAAAATCGTTCCAATAAAAGCATTCTATTTTCTTTGTCACCTGTCATATTTCCTTTCAATGATCAACTTTAACCTCAAGTGCTTGGAAATTGTTTGTTTATTTTTTGTTTTCTTTTAAATTATGAAGTTTACGTCGTATTTTGAAGAAATTTTTTTAAATCTATTATTTATAGGGTTGTTAAAATATTAATTTATTCTTTTTTCTAAGTATAAAAAACTGGGCTGGTATAAAAAACAAAGTATTATCATTTCAATGATAGATAATTTCATTGACTGATATTTTTCAATGATATCTGTTAGCTATAACCAACTATTCAAAAATATTCCAATGATTGGTTTGAATGATGAAAACCAATGATAGCTATAACTGGTTCCTAAATGATGTTGCCAGTTGTGGTTATTAGAAATGAATTGTACTCCGAAAAAAAAATCTTGACTTTGTCCTGCCGCTCGCTAGACAACTTAGGGTTGTTTTCGATACGAATCTTAGGTACTGTCTCTTCACGTTTTAAATACTGTTGATAGTTGTGTTTATTAAAGATGAATTATAATCCAAAAAATATACATTTTGACTTATTCCTGAAGGTGCCTACGCAACTTAAGGTTGTTTATTTTAAAAACGATTAAGAATTGAGTGCGTTGAGTGAAAAACATGGTTTCTGGCAGTACTCTGGTTTTGACAACTCAGAACAAGAACACTAACACTTGCAAACGAAAAGTTATCTTCATGATCTGAATCTTCATGCACAATAAAACGCCGGTAATATACTACATGTGATTTAAAATCCTATGATAACTTTTCAAATTTGGTTTTTAAATGTCTCGTCAACTCCATCTGGAAAATTGTGAAATTTCCATGTTCATTGTCTATGCTATTTAACCCAGCCATACTGTTAATGTTTTAATTTCATTCCTTAAAAAAAGACAAATGTGGCACAACTACTTTATTATAATTTAAAATTATTATGATCAGTTTTGTTTTGTTATTGAAATTGTTAAATTTGAGGGTTAATTTTTTTTAAAGTTGACGCGGCCTATAACGACCATCAGTCGCTTTTAACGACCACTTTTCCATCACTTGTTTGGTTTCCATACAGTTTGTATACTAGTGCAACGTGTCGTCGGATATAACGACCGCCACGCCGCCGCCGGCCGGCTATAGCGACCAGTTTTGCCTGGTCCCTTGACGGTCGTTATAAGTGACGTCGACTGTAATTCCATACCTTCGCAAGCAACATTCCAAACTTTTTTTGATGCGACCCAAAACTTGAACACGACTTATCTTCCACATCACGGTAGTGTCTTGCTTTGAATACCCATCTCTCTCTATACTTAATAAATTAAAAACGTTATTTAAAGGGGTGCAACTGTTAATTTCAATTTGAAACCAAAACCATGAACGAAAAAAGCAATTGAACCAAAATACCATGCAAACAAAATAAATAATAAAAAACCAAATAGCTGAGGGTATCAGCTTTGAGTAACGTCCTTAGTTCTTAAGTCAAGTCAAGGTGTTATTTTTTTTTATCAAAAGGGGTAATGTACGAAGGCGGTCGGCGGCGGCGTGGCGGTGGCGGTGGCGACGAATTTTCATGTAAATTAAAATGTATCTGATCAAAAATATTTAAGGTCAGAAGCAGCCACCAGAAACCAGAATAACAAAGATAAAAAAAAAAAACAAAACGAAATATATGCTTTGTTTTGAAAATGCGAAAGGCGGTTATCGACTCGAATTCATTTGTTACAGAACCGCAACTCGGTCAATTATAACAATATTTCCAGTCGCACAACTTTTCGTATATCGGAAATCGGTGACACCATCATTACCGCTATCATCACAAAGTACTTAGTATTCTCGATTCGATATGGTAACCAAACAAGTAATGTTCATTCAATTGAATAAGTCTCGAGTGTGTTCCATCAAACCATCAAAAGAATTACAACTACTTTAAAAATCCATGAAATTTTCAAAACTCTTCTCGACTTTTAGTAATTTCTAAAGATAAATCGAGTTTTCCTTTTTATACCTGCTGTGCACTGGACTGTCTGGCTGGCTAGTGAGTGACGACCTTCGGCCCATTAATAGATTGCCATCGAATCACCACCATCATAATTGATGCCTGGTCTATCCTGGACA
Organism: Scaeva pyrastri; assembly: GCA_905146935.1. Lineage (NCBI taxonomy): Eukaryota > Metazoa > Arthropoda > Insecta > Diptera > Syrphidae > Scaeva > Scaeva pyrastri. The sequence continues at coordinate 4,129,324 of LR989930.1, forward strand.
GTTGTCAGTTGTCCAGAAGTCGCACTATAAACGAGTTGGGTCCTTCAATTTGGTCGCAATTTTATGTTTTCGGTATTAAAGTTTGTTGCAGTAATAAAGAGTTAAATTTGTCACGATTATGCATAAAGTCACGTACGACTTGGAAAGAACAACGCCACTAGCGCCGTCGATGTTGTCGTTCGCATCGCCTTTCTATTCTCCTTTGGCGCCAATAACAACATCACACATCCAAATCCAGCACAAGATGTCATCTGTAGAACGCACCAGAAAGCTAAGTACTTTGTTGCGGCTCCATCAAAGTACTTACAATTTTTCAGTGAGTAGTTTTCGAGTTCCGCGTAGTTTTTTTTATGATTAAAAGAATTTAAAAAATAAAACGATTGGGTGGTGGTGCAAAATCTCTATCCTTAAAACACAATATTTTTTTGTTTTTCGATATTAAAAGATGAGGTATATTTGAATTTTCGAGTACGTGAAAAATGTTTCTGTGAAAAATTTTATGGTTTTGTGAATTGTTTCTGTGGAAAAAAAGATTTAAGAGCCCTCAACCTTTTTTTTTGTTTTAAGCACGAGTAGTGTGAAGTACAAAGTTGATGCATTAACAAAATTTAAATTGTGTATTCACTAATGTTATTTATATTGGTGAGTCGTTTTGCAAAATTAAGCAAAACTGCCCTGAAAAAGTTTAGTAAAACGTGAAACTGGAGTTCAAAATTGACTTTTTGAATAATACGGTCTTGAAAGTTCATACATTTTCCCAAATTCTAATGCATGTAGGCATACCTACATACAGTGAAGGAAATTCCCAAAAAAACACATGGTTTTTAAGCATTTTCGTTTGCTGCATGCAACTTGTCCATAATTTTTTATGAAATAAGAAAATGTACTCAAAGTTGTTAAGAAAAATAAAAATGTATTCACTTATCACAAATTAAATGAAAATTACTAACAAAAAACTAAAATTAACAAGAAAAAAGGGTGAAATTCCCATATAAAAACACTTAAGTTTTTATTAAAAACAACTGTGAAATAGTGGTCAGAAATTTGTAATTATTTAAATCCATGTTTTGTAAAGCATCCTTAACACCGATATCATTCTTTTCGGCATTGATTCCATAAGCTTTTCCAATTCCGCGGTTGTAATCGCGACCATTGTTCAATTATTGCGTCTTGAAGCTCTTGAACCTTGTTAAATTAGCTCCCGTTGGCATAAACACGCCTGGGTGGGAATACCCCAGAGATTTTCCATGGGATTTAAATCGGGTTTTCGAGACGGCCAATCCAGCAATTTTATTTTTTGCTCCTCAAACCAGTCTCTCAATCTTCGAGAGACGTGGATAGGAGCGTTATCCTGCTGTAATATAAAGTCAGTTCCGCATAACTCTTTAGCTCTCTCAACCATAAGTTCTTCTAACAACTCAGCATAACTTCGTGAGTTCATCAATGCCAATTCCGACTTTGCATTTGCAAAAAAAGCTTGTTTCTCATTCGAACTTGATGTTTTGTAAGCTTTGATGTTTTTATACGAATTTCGGCCTTTAAATTTCACTTTCTAGATTTTATTTCACAAACAAAGACGAAAAATGTTCCATGGTGATAAAAAAAGGTTGATAAAATAACGGTTGCCTTCATATTGGTTTGACAGATCCTTTTGGATACAAAAATTAAAAAAGTGCTGCCAAATTTGCTGTCAGTGCAATGAGTTAGGTATGGAAAGTTACAGTGTTTTTATGGGAATTTCCTCTACTGTATATGTTTTCTTTAATTGATTGACAAAAAATAATTATCCAAAAAGTCACTAGTTTTTCCAAAATATACCATTTTTTGACAGCCTTTTTTTCACTTTTGTCTCTTCAAAATATCGATTTTCGAACATCATGCTAATTTTAAGTTCAGTTATTTCCCACAAGATGGTTTCATTTCGAAAATGAGAAAAATAAACAAGATATACCTGCAACCAAAAAGTATGGAAGAAATAGTATTGTAGTAGTGGGAGAAGTGTTTGGGTATACATATTTTCATTACCAGTTTTTGGATTCTTGAAATGAAGATTTACAACCTCAGAGTATTAGCATCGTCTTGACAAATGATTACTTGGATGCATGATGAATCGGCAGTTTATAAAGTAGAAGTGTTGTTTGATAGTATTTGTGTTGCCTTACACATATTATGTAATTAATATTTCAATTTTTGTTATTATATTGTCTTGATACTGAAGATCGGTTTTATTGAACAAAAAGAGTAAGAAGAATATTATACATTGGAATTGTTTTGAATTCACAAGCAGCCAATTTGATCTTATGAAAAGGAAATAGTAAGGGGCGATGATCTTAGGAAAGTATAAATTCATATAAATAACCCAATTCTTAAATAATGACAAAATAATTATTTCTATTCTTGGCAACTACATTTTCTAATCTATAAGTATGGATACAAAATGCAATAATTTCAAAGTTTTCAAGATGTTGTGTAGGTCGGTCAGGCAACAACATTGCGATACACCCAAAGGACCAATTTGCAATGATACCGCGACCGGTTTCTCTTACAGGCCGCCTCCACAGGAGAATTCTCTGTCTAACATTTATGGCTGACATTTAACGACAGACATTTATGTTAGCGTGACTGGGCAAATTATGTTAAGACGATCTATTTCTAACTGCAACTTCATGAGTGGTGGAACAAATTCCTTGTGTTTTTACGATTTCTTGTTAGTTTTGTATTAATTTTCTTATTTGATTTATAATAATCGAATTATTTGTAGTTTTTATTATCATGATGGCAAAGCGCATTTTTTTAGGAGATCGAGAAGCTATTGAAGCTCTTGAAACCCTCAAGGAATTAGAAAACATTGAGGAATTAGAAGATGTGGAAGAAGAGGAGGAAAAACGGAAGCATCGGTTTTGGGAAACTCCATTTTTAATGCTAAGAGAGGTTCATGACCTAGAGCAACATTTACTAAAAGACAGTTTGTGGGAGGACGGCAAGGACAAAAAAAAATTTTGTACATTCTCCATAATCCCTGCCTTGGGTTCAAATATTTTGTGTGTGTATTCATAAAAAATTATTTATTGATTGTAGATTTAACCGTCCATCCGAACACCGACGACGCTACCGCTTTGAAAGACAAACATTTATGAGAAAGAACGCCATTTTTAACTCATACACACAAAAAAATGTCATCGGCCAAATTTCATGTTGAGCATTCTCTGTTAAAGCAAAATCGAAGACAGAAATTGCGGACGTCAAAACATAACATGAGATTGCGCGCCTCCATTGGACATTAAGTCGAATATCTCCAACAAGGAAATAAAAGTAGGTGGTTCTATTGTTTAGGCTGTAGGCATCTCTTTTGGTTTTGGATTGTGTCCAATTTCTTTTCTTAGATTCGAAATTGGATTTATCTTTCAATCTGAGTTCGAAATTTTGGGTGGAGGACTCTTATTGTCTGATGATGATTTGGAATTGAAAATCTCTCAAACATAAATTTAGAAAGTTATTTATACTTTGGAGTCATGTTTAAAATAACATATTAACTATGCACCCACATAATCTTAGTTAGCCATAACTTAAAATTTATGGATACTAGTATCATCAATCAATCAATTTTAAGCAGTTGTTTTCTTTAGAATATCCTGAAAAGTGAACTCAAATTCTCTGTTAGTTGTAGAAGGGGTTGGTAAACGGTTCATGAGGTTGAATTTTTATTAAGGTATAATAATAACTCGTTAAGGATGTAATTGATTACATGGAATAAAATTAGTTTATCGAAATCAATACTAATTTTTCAATTTGCCCTTGTTTATTTCTTTTATTAATTTATTACTCAAAAAATAATTTGATACCTCAAGTATTTAAATTTAATCTAATGGGAAATCCATTAGGTGGCATATTTGTAGAAAAAAAAATAATAGTTATCTCATTGTTAAATTGAAATCGTAATCGAAGTACAGTAGACTCAGGTGACTATAAAAAGTAAGTTAGTTATAAATGATTTCTGGTCCCACCATTAAGAGAACAATAAATAAATTCGATTTAGATTAGGTTCAATTGAATGTTATCAAATTTTGTATCCGTATTATCAGTTCTTACTTATTTTTGGCCTTTATCAACTTGACTTTTTAATTGAAGAATAAAAAATGTGTGACTATTGAACGTGTTACTATATTTTTCTTTTATAAAAATTATTTTATTTTATACAGATTACAGTTAGTTTGCAAATCACTAGATATAGAACTAAAAAAACTCAATGAAATTAGGCAAACCACTAGATTTTCTTTTGGAGTTTATAGAGTTCCAAAAGCTTTTACTGTCTTTTTTAATTTTGGATTCATACAAAAATGTCTTTTTGACATTAGGAGATAGTTTTGTTTAAAACCAAATTTTTTTTTTTAGTTTTTTACTTAATTTTTTCGAAATTAAGATTTCAAGTGTCTTTCAAGTACGTTTAAAAAAAAAAACGAACGATTTGGTCAGTTCTTGAATTTCTCCAATTAGTAATGCATTTTTCCGTTTATTAAATAAGACCAAATCTTTGGTATCGAGTCGTGTTTTCTTACTTAACTTCATAATTTTCAAGCATTAGGAAGAGCGTATTATAAATTTCTCATTTAAAGAGAAACCATTAAGTATGAAAAACTGCTAATGATGACATTGAACCTCTCGTCTTCGAAAGAATATAAGCTTATGGATTTTTAGGTCATCATACTTGTATATGAACTTATGATGACTCCATTGAATAACACTATTCTTTCTCACCGAAACGCACTTTAAGTTGTTCTTTTCGATAATTTTGGTAAGGATTAGAAAAGTTGAAGGCAGCCTCTTTCCTAAGTCCTATCACCTCCGTAAAATGACTTCTGTATATGTGTTATATACTCACATAAATATATTTCAACTGCCAATAAAGACATCTGGACATAAGAAAAAAAATTAGGTAGGAGCACCGAAATATCTACTAAAGCTTTACAAAGAACAAAGTTGGGAATATAAGTTCCATAAACGAACTAAAACTAAACGTCAGATTCTTTCAATATACAATTCGTTTTATAGTTGACTTGTGTGCCAAAGTATTGCAGTAGATTTTTTTGATGGCATGGACAATTGGACAGTTTGGAAGAACTCTCAAGTAATCTCCCTTATGGAACTGCGTAGTACGTATGTTATACTGTACAAATATTACTTCACGTTAGTCTCCAGAGCAGCCTGTCTCCTATCAAATTCAATGAAATTTAAATTAAAAATTCGTTCCAAAAATTTTGCTTCAGATTTATTTATTTTTCCTGGTAGCCAAATTGTAGAGCACTGTTAACTGCGTGTACTCTTTGACATATTACCATTGATTCACTCATAACTAATACAGATATTTGCTGATATTTGTTTAATCTAAAAATAAAACTCCTAGCTCAAAAGGGTTAACAAAAATATTTCATTAATATCCTTATTACAATAACTATTTTTTGTATACATACTTGCATAAATTGAACTTTTAAGTGACTTCCTCGATTTGAAGTATACTCACGTCTATAGGATAAATCAATTGACATGGAGTGTTTACACTTAAAGCAAGCTTAAAACTTTAACGACTAAGTACCTACCCACATATTTTCCGAACTAGCATTAAAAAAAAAAAAACACACACACACACACCAAAAATTAAAGCTGCGTATTTCAAAAGAAAAGAATTAACTCTCATAAAAGTCCTGACACCTTCTACAAAAAATCCATGCATAAAAAAAACATAAAATTTTGTTAGTGGTTAAATAAATTCAGACTTTACCGTTAAGTCTTATAGGTATTTTTTTATGTTTTCTCTCAACATGTAAATTCCTGGATCAAGAGAAAATTTCACCACTCCGAGTTACATATGTCTGTGCCTCCTGTTTCCTGCAGCTTACAGTAGGTACTCGCATGGGCAGCAGTCTGATCCCGATTCTGATTCTGAGCATTCCTTTTTCTCCGTAAAAAGAGCGAGTATGCGTATTTCATTTGAAAAATATCATCATCATTGTCAGCCTTTTAGGGCTGAAAAACCACTACCACCATCCCGCAGCAGGAATGAACTCCAAAAAAGACAACCGCGACAGCGACGGACGTAGACGTTTTTGGATGTGAAATTTTTCTAACCAAAAAACTTTTAACCTCTATATACAAAGAGTGAACCTAACAACCAGTCGCATGAAGACTTTTGCTTGTTTACATCGCCGCGGCTCCCTGTGAAATCATTCGCGTGTATATTCTTATCCGCACATCAATCTACACACATCAAAACAAAAACTATATATACCCTTATTTTTAAACAAAAAAAGAAATGTTTATAAATTCAAATCATTAGAACAGAACTTGAAGTCTTCTTAGAGGTTAATTAAACATAATTATACAAATGTGAACCAAAAATGTGTGTGTCAATGTTAAAACACTTTTTTTCACTAATATCTAATTTATAGAGAACAGAAAAAGCATGTACCTATATCACACATTCAATCAAATTAAATCAAATCCAATGTGTATGTGTATGTATGTGGATGATGACTAAAAAAAAACAAAAAAATAGAAAACTAATTAAAATTCAAGCTTAAATTTCATAATAAAAACAACTGAGCATAGTTTGAATAATTCGGATCAAAAACCACAATTCCCCGCCTACATATTGGTTCCTCCTTTTGAATCTTCGTTTGGTTTAATTTTTCCTGGAATGCACCCGAAGCTTTAATTCAAACCCGAGAACAAGGGAAGTGCTACTTTTTGAAAGGGTACACACTTCACAGGATTCATAAGGTTGACGTTTGTCGGTATACCAGAAAGAGAACATACATATGTACGCGTATCTACATCGCTTCGAATTCTGAAAACTTTTTAATGAGAAAAAAAGTTCAAACAAATCTCCTCGACAAACCCCCACAAATTCTGCGATTGAGATGAAGAATTACCATGGATCCGTGTGTGCATTTCTGCGTTAAAAAAGAAGATTAAATTCTTGTACATCCATAGTGATTCCTTTCTTTCTTCCTTTTTATTTTTTTTTAATTAGAGAGATTTGTTTGTGTGTGTGTGTTGATTTTGGCTGGTTTCTGAAGTTCCTAAAAATCCCGAATTCTCTATGGGACCGACAATAATAGGTATGTACCCACATAAATGTATGAAAAAAGAAAAACGGACATCAGAAGAAACAGGATCCAGACTCTCTCAACAACAACCACCAACAACTTCTCCATATTCGTCGTGTTGTATTCCCGTTGTCATCGTTATCCTTTTTGAGTAAACAATTTCTTTTAAGTGCAAAACTGAGGAGAAAAAATCCCAAAATCAATTCAACATCAGTGCAGTGAACTCGAAAAAAATTTTTAGAATCCCTTAAACTTTTTCAAGGAGGAGTCACACAAAAAAGATATTTGTAAGATATTACGAATATATGCCAGGACAGGACCTACATCAGGAAGACAAGATCAAGAAATTAGGAACATACTCACTCAATCACTCTGTGTATGACATCAACGACGACGACCGACGCGACGTTTGGAAAACAACATAATATTCAAATAAAGCAACAAACATTCGTACCTAGTTTAAAAACTTTTATAATAAGAAATGTTTTTTAACAGAGTCCTTTTTTTGGTTGCAATGTAATGTATGGAGAGGGTATACATTTTTTTGTGTTTTGTATACATATATGTATGTGTAATCGAAATTGTTAGTGCGCTTGTGTGTTATCACTCATTCATTAGCAGGTCCATTTCACATGAAGTCTGCTAGTGGTGTGTGGTGTGCGGTGCGCAGTATAGGTGACAGTGTCCAGATACAGAAGCAATCAAGCTATAGGAACACCCCCTTCCTATGCGCTTCGTGTTTGCAGTAATATATTTTCATTTTATAGTAGGAAATGTGTGATAGGCAAATTCAACACCTGTATATGTGGCGGTGCTTTGTTTTTTAGGACAAATTTTTAGTATTTTTCGGAAATATGCTTTTGGCGGGTTTTCATTTGACAGGGGTTCTTTTACTTTTTAATTTAAATGAGTTGTTGACGAATGCCAATTCGCTTATTTGATTTGGTTGTTGGGAATAAGTTTGAAAAATTTGTTTCAGCAAATATCTCGAGAGCGGTGTATTTATCGCTTCCCTCCAGGAAACCACTAAGACATCATAATATGTATGTTTCTTTTTTTTTATAAGTTCCTTAAGATGGACTTTTGCTTACGTCTGATGATTAGAAATTATAAAGATACATACACAATTATGAAAAAGGGTTTAAGATTTGGTGTCAGTAAAATTAAACAAATTTCATAAGAAACGATGTCAGTTTCTTTTGAAAATAAACTATTAAACTGGTTACTATCTGTGATTATCTCCCATTTCAACGATTCATCTACCAATAGTTAAACATTTAACAATTCCAATTCAATTTAAAATTAGATTTATTCACTTAAAACGTGCGTTAATTTTTATCTGGCTTAAAATCTTCGGCGAAGAACTATTTTTTCTCTTACTACTATTGTTTAACTATTTCGATAGCATACCAATCAGGTTAATTAAGGTTGTTTTTCTACTCATGCACTTATGCCATCATAATTTTTTGTAGAAAACTTTTATTATTTTTTCGAGATAATTATGTCGACTTTTGTCGTTTTTCATTTTGTTTGTCTGTATTATTTTTTTCGAACAATACTCAAAATAGTCGACTTAATCGCGAAACAACATTTACTTTCAAACTGCTCCCCAAAATAACAATTTAATGTGTTTTTTCACATCAAAGTTGCATTTGCTGAAAAATAATCAATGATGTGTGTTTTTTTTTGTTTGTTAAATTTTAACGCATTTTTTTCGATCAGTTAAAATACTATTTTCCTTCTAAAGGATTGGGACTATTTACTTTTCGTCTTGTGTATGATACATTAAAAATAAATGTGATCAAAACTAGAATTTCAAAAGCTTGTAATTTTTTAAAATTAGAATTAGAACAATTAGAGTGGTGTAATTATTCAAAAAATATCGAAACAACCAAACAGAAACACATTCGTATTTATTGAGATTATACTAAAAAACCGTCCATCCGAAATGTTAACAGTGCTTGAGCTTTTATATTTATGGCTTCAATTCGTGCATTGCCTTCGCAATCATCTACATAGTATATTATTATTATTATTAAATTAATGCGAGGTGTCAGAAGAAAGAAAATTTTCTGTAGACTGATCAAATTGTACATATTATTATGTACCTAATATATAAGTTAATAATAATAATATTATGCTTCCAATGGGCAATGGCTAAATAAAGACTTGCACAAAAAAGTTATTTTCTCAATTTCAGAAAAATACAATACTTGTTTTAACTTTTTGGTCAAAAATATGAGGGTAGAATTTTGGTTGACAAACTGTCATTTTTATCTCGCAAGTTAGTGTTGTTGATAGTTGTTTTGCTTTTTGTGTAAGTTTTATTTATTATTTTGTTTATCATTAAGTATATACTTGAGATTTCCTTTTGTTTTAAAATGTTTTTTTATGTGCACTAATTACGAATAAATTATTAAAATACAAACTATTTCACTTTACTAAGATTGTCCTCTTTTATGCCTCCAAAAATATGGTCACCCGTTATAATTTATATAGTCACAGTTAAATGGGTACCCAAACATACATGATTGCAAACTTCATTGGCTTTTAATTTTTCAGGTACTGATTTTTCGTTGCGACGCACAATTTTTTTCTAATATTTATTAACTTATAAAACAATACAAATTTCGGAAAGAAACGACTTAATAACAATTAACTTTATCTTTACTTGAATTTACTTAATATGTGTCTCAAATAAAAAGTTCATTCTCTAGACATAAAAAATCTGTCTTTAACTAATCAAAATAGAGTGGACAAAATCCAAGTGATCAAGTGTTCCTGATCATAATTTACAAAAGTATAACCGAACTTTTCATAAAAAAAAATTCTTATGAGCCCATTAAATTAATTAAAAATAAACCAAGAACATCGACTAAAGTAAAAAAAAAACAAAACAGTTTAAAATTAACAAGTAGTCCACAATAACAAAAATATCAAATGATCTCGTCACCAAAACCCCATCATAAGCAGTTGATGACTTCTATGGGAAGACAGCATTCACAGCCGCTGCCTTTAGAGAAATCTAACGACTTAAAGACGAATTCTCAGCAACATAATGTGCCAACACAAATTCATTCCAGTCCTTGCAGTCCTATAGTGTCATCTCGGCCCCACCAAAACCATCGTCAACAACAGCAGGTACAATCCGGTCAGAACAGTAAAGTTCAATCCTTAATAGCAGGAGGAAGCAGTTCAATTATGGCCAACTCGATCACACAGCAACAGTTGAATATCCAACAGCAGCTGCAACATCAACACCAGGCCCATTTGAATTTGCATCAGCACCATCAATCAGACATGAGCATCAACACTATGACGACGGATGGCGCTGCAAGTGCAGGCGGTATGGTTTCTATGACAAGCGACCAGCAACTAAGTCAACTGTACAACAGCCAGCAGCATTCGGATTACATAATATCGGATTACATGGAAAAGATTTCGACAAGAATTAGCCTCTTGGAAACAGAGTTGAAGTTTGCATGGCGTGCCCTAGACCTTCTCTCTAGCGAATATGGAAAAATGTATGTGCGACTTGATAAATTAGAAGGAATATCATTGGAACAGCAAGTAGTGGTAACTAATTTGATGCAGCTGCATGGACACGTTTGCTCAAAGGGGTCGGAGAGCTTATTTGCAGCTCAGCAACCACAGCAAGTCGATGAATATGAATCTGGACAGCATGAGATCCTACGCAATCCTTCGTCAACGAATGATTTCAATAATCTCCTGGAAGAACTCAAAAATGAGGCCCTAGAGCCATCGCTGACAGCAGGCAGCCTTGTCGCATTTAATAAGATACCTCTACCACCAAGAATATCTCCACATGTAGAAAGCCAATCGAAGTCGATACACTCATCAACAACAACTAGGTCACTGGACGAACTCGGTGCCAAAAGCAACAGGGTTACTCCGAGCTTCCAAGAGATACAAAACCGATTGCGACAGAAACTATACTCCGACTCAGATATCGAGCACTATGATACGCACCAAGAGCAAGAGCTTGCAAATGTGAAGGTACAAATGCTTGGGGAGCGTGAATTCAGAGCTACTGGTGGCAATGAAAATGATGGCATATACAGCATGAATGATATGGTAGAAATCCTTCAACTAGGTGTTGTAGGTATGGACGAGAATGCGGAGGAATCGACACCTTACAACCAAGTGCGACAGGACTATAATTTTTTTCGTAACTCCGCCGAAGTTAATCGCGAGAAATATAATAGTAAACTCGGACGGCTAAGCGACGATGATTGCAATGAAACCGACGAGTTTTTTCGCCAACCAGCCTCTAAAATCGCAGAGGGCAGACTGATGACCGTGCCGATTGATGATTCGGGAGGAGGAGGAGATGAGCTAAGCGAAGAGATGGGCGAAGATTTTTATAAAACGTTAAATCAAGCATATCGTGATGACTTTTTAGGGACTTTGCAAGCCGAGACAACTTCCATACATGCAGGAGGTGGTCACTCACGTCCCATGTCATCCTTAGGTATGATCTATGAAGATAATGAAGACTTGGTTCAAGAACCGTCAACAGTTTCCACAACTTCTGCATCTTCTTCGACCATCATCAGTCGATCAACGACAGTAGAATCGATAATTGTCACCACCCACTCAATCAGTATCTTACCCAATACTGGTCCTATTTCTCGGTCAACTGATTCCACGAAAAAGTCTTCGAGAAACAAGAAGCAACTTCACTCCGAAATGGACATGTTGAATAATTTCAAATCAGTATTGGCTGCTTCCAAAACAAATGCTGTAGTTACAACACTTAGTACAGCAGCAACCATAACGACCTTAGCTAAATGCTCATTTCCTCAGTATACTTCAAGTCCCTACAATGACATGGGTTCGTTTCTGCGGCAAGAGATTTTTGGTGACATCACTGGTTCAGCCAGTGGCAGTATTACCAATCTTAGTTTGGAGCAGCAAAATGACCTGGTTCATGTTATAATAGGTGGCATCAACAAAATAGAAGACTTGAGTATGTTGACTCCTATGGAAATGTCAAAACTTCGTACACTTATAAAGCGAGAGAGTGCTTTCTTCGAGCAAATTAAAAAAGTGGATAAGAACCTTGTTGGCCTTTTGCTGAATCCCTCTAGCAAAACTGAGAAAGACCAGTGTGACATCAGTACCGGAGGAAAGTTCAACGTCATAATGGAGAAGCTCAATCGAAATATCGAAACATTGAAAAAACTCATTGGTCCATCAGACCTATCAGTTTGCCCACAGGTGCCATCACTAGAAGAACAACAGTTGTACGATGATTCGAGTGTGATTTTGCGTGGTAATGCTGACGATGAAGATGGAGAATACAGCTACAGTGCTCAACTCATTCGACACAATTCGAATTTGAACGAACAGTTGAAATTGCTCGAAACCAAAGAGACTGAAATGCATCGAAGACAAAGAAGTACCAGTGAATCAGAACGGTATGGGTACTTCGGCACTGACAACTATATTGACATTGATATCGAAAATGAAAAGGAAATTTTTCGTTATGGAGATACAGTCGATCATAGATCCAGCAGTAGCAATATTTACAACAACGACGAATATATAAAATCCCTGAAAAAGTCCCTTGAACGACATAATTCAATGCTATTTTTGTTGCATTTACAAAACCCCTGCTATGAGAGGAAAATTGATGACTTCTCAACTCTTTGTGACGAAGATATGCTGTGCAATGCATCACAAAGTCCACCGCCTCCAGCACCGACGAACGAAGAGCTCAAAGTCGATGAAGTTTTCTTTGACATCGACGAAGACACTAATAATATTATCATCGATGAAAGCCAGGAAATCTCCACAATGAACCCATTTCACTATGACATTTTGCAGATGCATCGACGTAAAAAGTCTATTGATGGAACTATTATTAATGGTGAAATGGTGCCTATGGATGAAAAGAATACACAAGAGAAAGAAATGACTGGACGGAAAGAACTTTTAAATCAAGTTCCTATAAACAATGCTAGTAGCAGTGGTTCTCGTTATTTAAGGCATCAACTTCAACTCCAACAGCAAACACAACAACAAAACTTGGAAAAGAAAGCAAAATCTGATTCGGGACTGAGCTCATTAAGCAGCATTTCTGGTGGCAGTTGGGAAAGGTCACCGGTCTTACCAATAGCCAGGCCCATTGCAGCAGGCAAGTCCAACAGTTCAATAATCAAGGATGATAGTAATCCATTTAGCACAGCAATGGTAGCAAAATTTATGCACACTAGGTCAGTCACGATAGCTACAGCTTGCTCACAGATACCAACAATTTTAAGCACAACAACATCGCTCTCCTGTTCCGAGAGGAATGACTTCATGTTCTCCGAGGAGAACCTCAATTATATTAAGGAGCTTTCGAAGAACATGCCAATCTGCTCGGCGTACGAGAATAAATCGATGTTTGACGCACAGCGTGAGCGTATACTAGGTAAGAATAGTGGAACTGTTGATGAAATGTTGGCCTGGGATGAACAGCAGCATGCTAAGCATTCTCTGTGTGCTGCTGCTGCCATCGAGGCCTCAGCATCAACAGTAGCGTTAGTTGGAACAGGTTCTTCACCAACTTCCGATTCCATGCAAAATTTCCCGGACTTGATTCGCAATCAGAACGAACAAAATTTATACACTCAACCAGTTCGAGTGTCACCAGTAAGCGACCAGAAATCTCCAATTGCTCCGAAAGACTCAAAGCAAGTGTGTCATGCAAGATCTGATCGAACCAGCCCCAGCGGGCACTTTAGAAGCATCTCTCAAACTTCACCATTCTATGAGGAAACAGATATTGATGAAATCGAATCTGCTGCACAAAAGCATCGTAATTTAACCGACCGTCTGGTTTACTATCCATCATCGAATAGCTTGACGGATTACAATAGCAGCAACAATTTGGACTACATTAGGGGCCAGGTAGACTATGGAAACGGGGCAAGGCCACGCTACAGGTGCTATTCCTCTCAGTCATCATCTTCGCAGCTCAGTCGACATCTTGAACAGCTTGAAATGCTGCACCAGCAACAACAACAGAAGAAATATTTAAATGACTTGCATCAGCAACAACAGACACAACAACGAAACGCTTCACAACAATCTTACCTTCTCAATCGGGCCTCCGCATACGTTAGTCTTCCGACAAATGTTGGAGAAGATTTCCAACAACAGTCATCATCATTCTATTCATATCATCATCCCCAACATATGAATCGCTCGAGTCACCATCAGCAGCAGCAACAGCAACATATGGGCAAGCAAAAGCAAAAGAGTCAGCTACAAGGTGAAAAGCCTATTGGAAAGTTCCACATGTGGGGCAAGATCAGCCACCTTTTTCCAGATTTGAGATTAAAGCGTATGACCAAGCACAGTCGATCGCAGTCCTTGGACATGGATGTCGAACATGATGCTGGTTATGGTCCAATTCCTATGTCAGGATATCAGCAGCAACATTACCCAGATAAACATCATCAAAAGTTGCATGGAATGAATTTGATGAAAAGATTTTCAAAAGCCCCTCCCATGACTCGACGCGCAACTCATACTGGTGCTCAAAAGCCATCAGCAAACATAAATGGTTCTTCCAGGAAAAAGAAACGCTCATTATCGTCTACAGTTAGTAATCTAATGCAAAAAGCCAAGACTTATCGTCGTTACAGCTTTGGAACGGCACGTCCTGGTTCGAGTATGTCAGACCCAGGAGAGGAAATGCCTAATTTCACTTCCTCTGATAACGACGACAACACTATGAGTGAGTCACGAAACTCTTTACAGAATGACTTGGACTTCTATGGAGCCGCAAATGAAAATGAATGTCCTGAATCTAGCCAACAGGATCGACAGATGTTGTCGAATGATGCGAACAAACACCAACAACAGCAGCTTTTGGCCCGTCACCCTCGAGGGGAAGATAATATGATACTTGACATCATTGTGCAAAGGGTTCGTTCGGCTTCTATAGACTCATATCAGATACAACCCTCTGCATTGTCGCCACCTACTCGTGAGGAAAAAGAAGAAGCCTCATATGCTGTTGTTAATAAGTTAAAAAAAACACCAACAGAACCGTCGGCAACTGAGAACGGTGACGTGTTTTTTAAATCAATGTTCCCCACCGTTGGCGATGCCATAAAAAGTCATCCACCAGAGATTGAAGAGTTTGTAGACGAAAGTCGGGACGGGCAGCAGCATCATTTGCAGGATCACATATCACTCCCAGATATCAAAATTCAGCCTGATGCAGAACCCATTAAAGACAATGAAGTTCGACCATCCGAGAGACGATTATCTTCATTGGGACCTCAGTTACAGAAATCTCACTCCATGTACGTAGAAGATGATGATGCGGAAGAGGTTTGCACTTCGATGGGCTTTAGTCAGCCACAAATTATGACTCCAGTGATGACTCAGCCCACTACAACCACATTGCTTAACGGCTCTACGATGTCTACATCAGCAGTGCCAATGTCACGAGCTTTGAAGTATGGGCAACGCTCGCAGGCTTCTTTGGATATTCCGTCAGGTATTCGAGATGATGATGATAATCGCAGCCAGCATTCCTATCGCACCGTGTCATCCTCTAGACGACAAAGCACCGAAGATAGCATTGATACCGATGACGAGTATTTCTGCTATGAGTTGCGTCAACTAGAAGAGCTTGAATCACAAGCTCAACTTGATGCGCAGATGAATCAAGAAGGCCTACTCTCACAGATTGACCAGCTTGGTGTTGAAAAGATGGACGGAATCACTTTCGCTATTCCATCACAGTCCAGTCTACTATATCAACCAGACGCTCATGTTAAACAGCAAATGACAAATGTACTTGACGAACTTAAGAGTAATGTTAAAGTTTTGGGTGAAAGTTTCGAAGCAGATGCGGAAGGAGATATCGAAGGTGTTCCGTGTGATGATGGACAGATAAAACACAAAGACAAGGCTTTACTATCAGAGGAGTTAGATAGACACCAACCTGTACTGAATGGCACACAACCACATTATCAACTACCAGCTATACCTGCCCAGTATCATCACCATATCTTACCGCAAACCCCACCAGTGGCATTGCATTTCCACCATCAGCGAATGCCATCAGCAGTGATCTATAATTCTAAACTGAATGTTTATGAAAAGTTTGCTAAAGTCACTGATGTTCACAGTGCATGGCAGGACAACGACGATGCTGAGGAGCAGCGAATGCTGAAGGAACTGAATATGGTTGAAGCCAATATTATGCACGATCAGCAGCAGAAACAGCAGCGCCAATTAAAAAAGGTTAAGAAAGTGAAAAAACGTCAACGGAACGTCAGGAAACTGCAGACAGATGCTGAAGATAGTGCCGACGATATTCCTTTTTCATCCTCGTCCTCACCGTATTCTTCATGTGCGGAAGATCGTGTTGATCGTCGTGGTGATCCTCGATATGGAGGCGTCCCAGCAAAGCGCCACGTAGGAACTACGTCGAACAAACATGAAACTGCTCAAGTAATATTATCTGAATCTAGTCTTGCCGAAGACAAAGATACAAATGTAGTATCAGAAGACGAAAATACAAGTCGATCATCCGGAGCAACTTCAGGACCCGATACGCCCTCTGATATGAGTGACAACCAAGATGATGCTGACGACAAGGAGACCTATGGAGAGGATTCCAAAACCTTACGAAATTGTAATGAAATGCAAACGGCTGAGCAAACGACAGAAAAAAGCCTATCTATTGAAAATTCCTTCCAAAAATCTAATGAAACTGTATGCAAAATCTCGGAAGAACCCGTTCAAACTATAGAAGACCGTAAGGACTCCTTGGAGGAGAATATGCAACAAGAGGATACTATAGCAACAACTACTATTAACGGACACATAGAAGAAATAATACCTAAAACACCAACAACAGAAGATGAAGAAGCGGATGTTGTTGGTAAAGGTAAAACTCCTAATGGAGTTACCATCAAGAAAACAATAATGAAGGCCAATAGTCAGGAGTCCAGTGCTAGCATGGAAGGTTCAGCAGTTGGTAATGGTTGTGCTTTGGGCAGTAGTAAGTGGAAACTCTTAAAGACACTCAAGGAAAAGAAGCTAGAAGAGCGAAATAATCAGGACAAAATTAGAGAAGAGGAGCAGTCCAAAGACAAAGAAAAGGTAAGAATTGAGTCGCCTTAATTTTAAGGTTATTTTATTCGTCCTCGTCTAGTTTTATTCATGGTAGAAGACCCAATTTTTACAATTTGTGGCTGTTCCTTCAAGAAGTATGCAGCAATAGTAGTATTTCAAGGGTTTCTGTTTCGAAATTTTGACATTGTTTGGAAATTCCCTAGTGCAGAAATGTTTGATATTTTATTCAAATCCCTAGTCTTGAACAGCTGTTACATCAAGATGTAATTTTTGAAATTTCAAATTTAAACGAAGTATAAATAGGACTAAAAAATAAATAGAAAATCTTCCAAGTTATAACTTACTACCTTATCTGTTAACATTACATTCCTTTTTGTGAGCCGGTAGGAGAAGGACCTCTAAGTAACGTCATTTCAATAATTTCAATTTAATTCAAAATTTTCGAAATATCAAATTTTATCAGAAAAGTGTGGGATTCGGAATGACTGAATTTCGAAATTTAAATTATATTTCTATGTTTACTATTTTGCAAAATATGTTGTGTCATAATGTTTGCAAATGATGCTTAATGTATTATTATCCTTGGACAGCAGCGTATGAAGATAAAAGCAAGTCTATAGTATAATTGCAACATTTAAAATGCTGCAGTCATAATCAAATAAAAGAAGTGTTTTGTCCTAGTCTTCTTGTATGGGCATTCTTTACTGATTACATTGTACCCATATTCTCTTTTTTTACTAGCCTCCCGGTCAGTAGTATCTAAAGATGTACACTTTTTGATTGCTTCATAGAAAAAGCTCTTGCTTTTTGAAACTATAAATTTTTAAATTTTTAAATTTTGCTATATTATTTCCTAACAGAATGGATCAGGACCAGGTGATGTCGGTGGTCGGGGCAATGGCCATCCAGGTGATAATCCCTTCTACAGTAATATTGATAGCATGCCTGACATTCGACCACGCAGAAAATCGATACCACTCGTCTCAGAACTTGTAAGTATAATTTTTTTTCTTGAAAAATAAAAACAAATAAACACAATATAAGGAAATAGAAGAAGTAAAAAAAAAAACATTCATAAAATTTGTGTACATGTCAATTTCTTTTTTATATGTTTTTAGTTTTTTTTTTTTTTATTAAATATGAAGTTAAAATTTAGGAAAACATTCATAACTACTTTAATTGAGTTTTTTTTGAAAAGAGTGTTTATTCACTTATTTTATCAAACAAAAATAAAACTTAAAACATATTTATTAACTATGCTTGTATATTTTTTTACCTCTACGCGTGTCTTTAAAAAAAACCAAAAAACACATATTTAAAAAAAAATATATAAATATTGGACCCGAAAGGTGCTCAAGGTATATGTCCAACATTTAAGTTTTCCATAATCTTTTAATATTTATTTCTTAATTTATGTTTACTTCACTTGAATATGTATTTGTCATTTTATTATTTTAGTTTTAATTTCCTTTCATAATTACCTAGTCTTCGCTGCTAAAAATGTTTCGAAGCTTTCTCTTATATTACATTCATAGTGTTTTTTGCAATTAAATTATAAACTTAAATCAACAGCAATTTTTTAAAGAATACATTTCACAATAAAATTTTGTTTTACGCTGGTAATTTAAGAAAAAAGTAAATAAAATTTTTGCAAAAATTTGCACATTTTACAGTTAAGCATGCATTTTCTCATTGAAATTATAAAACATTTTTTACTCGCTAAGTACTATAGAGAAGTTCTTATGACACTACTTTCGAATTGCTTAGTTATAGTTATGTTGTTAAGAATTTAAAATAAAAAATATTTCAATTACTTTGATTTTATTTATGTTACTCCCATATACACAAAGCAAGAATATCCCTTCCCACAGGATAAAAATGATATGATTTTCATCAAAGAAAGATGTCAAAACAATTCAGAAAACTTTACATTATTCGTATTCACCAAAACTTAATGAAAGCATTTGTTTGGTCGTTTGATCTTGAGCACAGAAGGAAGTAGCAGATCTTCCACTTCCTGAAATGCCTCTTGTGAATTGGGATGCTAATGTTTTTAATATAGGAAGGCATTTTAAAATAATACTTAAATACACCGATGATCAGATTATTTTCAAAATTTTGGAAAAAAATACATGTGCATTTTTGTAAGAAAAAAAAATAAACTCCTAATTTAGCTTTTAAAAGTTAAATAATATTTATCTAATAAATAATAATTTAACTTTTGGGTTTTCAATTTTCATGCTAAAAAATATCATTTTTCGATTGGAAAATGCACTTATAATTAAACTCGTTTATTCATTTGATTTCATTTCTTCCCGCCCGCCCGTTCATAATATAACATACATAATAGGCCTTCTTAAAATCACAAGTGAAAACCAATACAATTATTGGTTGTTTATAAAATAAGATCGCAAACTAGCTGCTAAAAACGTATGTATACATAATGTACTTATATGTACTTATATGTTATAAATACAGGCTGAGGTTTCAATCTGGTAAAGTTGAACTTAAATCCGAAACTACAAGCCACTCAGGAGAGTTTGCACTGAAACTCGTATATTTATCCTCTTGATTAGTCATTAACCATTAAGATCAATCAACTGCTTTCAAATACAATCATTTCTGTACCAGCCAGCGCAAAATGTTTTTTAAGTTTGTCATTGTGACCAATTCGCGTTCTTTCATTGACTTAATGACTTAATACCCCATGATCAAATATGATGGAACTGACAGCTGTATTTTATATGCTAGAGTCCGGAAAATAGACTTAATCTATGAATATTAAGCTGGGGCCCCTTACGATATTGCACTCGTATAATATCGTCATAATTTACAAAAATTGTACTTCATTTTTGAATTTTGAGGACACATTTTTGTTTTTTTACGATTTTAAATTTTGTCAAGTGATAATGGTCAATAAGTCAACTCGATGAAGAACAATATTTTTAGTTAAAATTTTTAACAAAAAATAAAAACAATCATCCCGAGTATAAACTGAGTTTGGATTTGATTTTTATTGGTTTTATTTGTGTTATTTCTTTTTTACAAGGAAATAAAATATACATATTTTACAATTCAAAGACAAAATCCAAAAAGTAAAAATATTTGTGCATGTATGCAATTAATACAATTAGTGATTTACAAATTATTTTTACTGGACACACATTTTTTAGTTTTTACTCTTTCTAGTTTTCCCACTTGCAGGTTTTATTGTTTCTATTACAAAAACAGAAGGCTAGTTCTAATGCACACCATTTTAAGATAAATAAGTTTGGAAACTTAGCACTACAACGAAATTAAAAACGTAAATAGATATAACGATAGAAATTCTGAGTGCATAAATATACGAACAAAAAATTAAAACAAAATTTTTGAAGTTTAAAAAAATGCATTGCAACGCATGATAGATTTTGTAATTTTTTTACATATTAGCTTATTAATGATTTGTTATATAAATATGTATATATATATTTTTTAATTAAACATGTATGTTTTTAAAATGTAGAAAACGCATTATAACAGAAAATGTATTATGGTATTTAAACAAAAATTATTATTTTGTTTCACAGTTATTATATTGAGTAAGCTTAAAAGATTTTTGATTTAATTTTTTTCTAAATTTAGATATTATTTTATTTCTTTTGAAATCTCTATTTTTTTTTGTCTTATTCGAAAATGATAATCTTTAAAAATAACACCAAACACAATCAACACACAAAAAATAGACCATGGCAGCAACCAAACGAAATGCCGGATTGACATCAGCTGTGCCGCGGGCAACTTTAAATGATGAAGAGCTGGTAAGTTAATATTTTATTTAAATATTATATATTTATTATTACATATTATACTCAATTGAATAATAATACCTTTAATTGTACTGTAAATATGCTGTTGTGCATTGTTACGAAAATATGCACTCTTTGAAGCAGATGGATTCTTCATATAATATCCTTTAGACGAGCTTCAAACAGGGGCGTCTTTAGACAATTCATTTATTTATTGATCTATAAGCTTATACCAATAGACACTAGAAATAATATTTACATAAATAAAAATATACATATTATTATATACTGTTATCGTTATAAGTTTTTTAAATTTTTTGTTAAAGCAAAGGTCATAATAATATGCGTTGTTCTCTACATAAAGCAACAAAAATAGTTCAAAAAAAAATTATAATTTTTTTTTTTATTATGAAATGTCTAAAGACTTCACTGGCTCCCAGTAACAGTAAATGTATACATACATACATACATACATACATGCATATGTATACTAAAAACACTTTCTTATAGTCTCAAAGAAAGTGACTGTTTGATTAAAAATTAATTTCCATCACAGTAAGAGTTATGTTCTCTGACATGACGCCCAGTTTGACATATGTATGAAATGTCGTCATTTGAAGTAAACTTACCTGATATTTAAACTATATCATACTTTAAATTTTTTGTTCTACGTCTTACAGAAAATGCACGTTTATAAAAAAGCCCTGCAGGCCCTTATCTATCCTATTTCATCAACAACGCCACATAATTTTGTTCTGTGGACGGCAACATCACCAACTTATTGTTACGAATGTGAAGGTCTACTTTGGGGAATTGCCCGGCAAGGAGTGCGTTGCACTGAATGCGGTGTGAAGTGCCACGAAAAATGCAAGGATCTCCTAAATGCTGATTGCCTTCAGAGTGAGTTTTCTTTTCTTTATAATACATATTTATTTGTACATTCAAGTTAATAAGTATTTGCTCTGCTTCGTCTGAACTTATGATATATTCTTAAGTAAATAGAAAGAACAACCTAGTAGTGATTAACTAACAAATAATAAAGTAAGTCCTAGCATGACATACCACGGAAAATGTTTAGCAAAATACTCATGAATACTTTGTACCCTTTTTATTTATTGCAAGTTATCATTATAAATTTACAAAAGCATTTATGAATTTCAAAGCATTGGCTTAGCCGTCAGCTCGACTGGTAACTTTAAAATATTTAATACAGTTGAACAAGGTATAAAAAGTGTAAAAATAAAAAATTGATTTGATTTGATTTTATAAATAAAATAAAATTGCATTATGATTTATGTAGGTACATTCCGTTATTATAAGCATTCTGTAGCGGTAACTTGCTCTGACAAATTTGACAAGGTTCGCCCGATCTGATCCATTTAAAATTTCAATCGCCTCCTGTATTGATAGGGTTGGTTTAACAAAGCATGCTCTTCTTTGCTGGTTAAAAACTGGACACACACTGATGAAATGAAAGCAATCTTCTTTAGCTCTCAAGTTACATAAATTGCAAAATTGGTCAAAGCTTCCGTTGTATGGTTTTCCATTTAAATGTAGAAGTTCGCATCTTAATATAAACATTAGGGAAATATCTTTATAGGAGAGAGAATCTTAGAATTAGTTCTGCTTTTTTATTGTCGGGCATTTTCAATCATCTGATTTCGGTTAGAGTCTTCCATATAGGCATTCACCGCTTGCACGTCCTCTTGATGATGTTTTAGTTGCCGGAAACCGAAAAAGTTTATATCCGTTAAAATATTTGATAAATTTACTTAAATCTTCAATTATTATAACATGTGTTTCAAAAATAAAGAATATTTCCAAGGTTTTAATAAAATTAAAGAAATCTATAAACATAATCTTATTATTTATCCCTAATATATTATATGACAATATTTAACAATCATTAATACTAAATAAGATGACGGCCGTTATCTCTCAACTTCTCATATTACTGCTACTACTACTATTTTGAACAAGTGGCACCCTTGGTCGCTTATCAGTTGTTAATGTTAATCTAAAACTTTGGTTTTGATTCTGGCGTTGATTTGTCGTTGTTTTTTATTTGAACTATAGTATTTGGTATATTTTTACTTTTTAAGCAAAGATATCGCTCTCTTTATCAAACTCTCTTTTTCTTTTTTCTAGGAGCTGCCGAGAAGAGTTCAAAACACGGGGCAGAAGACAAAGCCAACTCTATAATAACTGCAATGAAAGAGCGAATGAAACAACGCGAACGTGAGAAACCTGAAATATTTGAATTAATCCGGTGAGTGATGTGACTTAATTCCTTATGTTCGAAGAAAATACTTCTCTTACGATTTTAATTTTTTGTATAAGTTCTTATTTCCTTTAAATTATACAGCTAATTTTTTCTATATACATAAAATATAAATTTAACGAAAAGAAATAAAACCTACATATATAAGAAACCAATTTAATTAATTAAAAAATATATATATATGTATATATATAAATATATATAAAATACTTACATATATATGATGTAGAGCGGTATTCAGCGTTGAGGAAAAATCTCATACAGGTCATATGAAAGCAGTGAAACAAAGCGTTTTGGATGGAACAAGCAAGTGGTCAGCTAAGATAGCAATAACAGGTTTGAATGAATATTCACATACCATACAAATCAAAAATTAAACATAAAAAGTTCCAATTGTAAGATAAACTTTTTAACAAAGATCAAAAAAAAAAAAAAAACACATTAAATCTCTAACTTGCCTATTGTGTTTTGAAATTGAAAAAAAAGTAAAAAATTTAAGATTTAAGATATACATATATTAAATATTTAAAAAGAAAACAAACGAGAAACTATTTTGCCTTCAAAATTGCTTTAAACTGCCGTACGCCTTTATTCTATTTTTGTGTTGTTTGGATTGATTTCAGTTTTTTTTGTTTAATGTTTTTTTTTATAATTCAACATAAGATATTGTGTCAAAAATCTTACTATATACATATATATATTTACTTGCCTGTTGTTCACTTTTAGTGCAACTATTTGGCTACGGTTTCATGTTTTCTTAAATTAATATTCAACGTTTTATTTGTGCTGCGACAATGGGGCGTGTCTCGATGGCCGTTTTTTTTAAACGTTTTCGTTGTCATGTTTTGGTTTAGTTTTTAACGTATAGATGTGTAAATAGTTTAATTGTTTATGTGGCAGTATTAATTTATAATTTCTTTTTTTTGACAAAACTAACTCTAAAAACTGGGTTTATCATTTACTTTCACTTGCATTTATTATTGCCAGGAAAACTTTAAGTGGTTGCGCAGTTTCTGTAATCTTGACAAACGAAGCATTGCTCCTTTTGACCCACTGTTTTAAAAAATAAAAAGCTATAATTAAAAAAAATACTATAGGAATTTTAAATGAGATTCAAACCAAATTTTGTATAGATTTAGAGCAAAAAAAACAACGTTTTTATTTACCCAATCTGAGGTTGATTTGAATGTTCAGAACAAAGGTAATGAAGCACGTTTGACCATTAGGTTGCCAATTTTCATCGCAAAATGGTGTAGTTTTTTAATTCCAATTTAATACTTTTTTATTTGAAGTCCGTTCGGATTAAAAAAAATAATTTCTGACGTTATTTTAAGTAGAAAACTTAAGCGAAAAAATTCCTCCTTTTTGTATTACTTTTTTGTGTCAACAGTTTTTAAGTTTTTGTACGCGTCCTATTTAATTACTTCTGTCATTGCTAAAGACTGATATAACGTTTTTTCACAATTTATATATTAAAAAACGTGTGATTTGTTCATTTTATATTTTGTTCACCAACGAAATTGATTTTTGTTGCTTAAATGTTAAGTATTTATATTTTTCAAGTGGTTTGTAAATTGTTTACTTAATATGTCAAGATTATTGTTGGTATTAGATTTTTTTTATTTTTAAGCATTTTTTCCATTTTTGATCAACATAATTTTTTGGGTGATAAATTGAGGCAGTAAACAATAAGTCCGTTCGCTTAAAATTTCCACGAAAAATCCCATTGTATTCGATAAATGTTATTGACATTGCTAATTACTTCCAAAACCGGGTGAGTTTCATATTCGAGTTTCAACTTCAAGAAAATCAGTCTTTGAAAACGTATTTAACTTGCGATGAATGTAATTTTTTACTTTTTTATAGAGTTGGGCAATTTTTTCGTTTTTGGAAATTTTTTGGAGTGAGGCTGGAATAATTCAAGTTATATTTTTCCGAGACATAAAATGGCTTTGTTGGGAAATTTTCTGTATTTCCTATTAAATTGCTACCAAACAATATAGATTACTGTCATATTTATACCTAATACAAGAAAGAAGTTGAGAAAAATTAGAATAACCTTGTATCAATTAAATGCAGTTTAAAATTGTCGTTTTCGATGTACATATAACGTCGTGTTTTATTTCCAATAGCTCTACTCACAATTATTTCTTCTTTTATGTTACGAAAATATTTTTTGGTATAATATAAAATTGAAAAACGCTAACAAATTTCATTTAGATTTCAATTTATTTTTTGTTTAACCGATGCCGTTGCCTTTAAAAAACGCTTATTATTAATAGCTAGATTGCGAATGCGCTGTGTGATTAAAATATCAGTTTATGGCTTAAGAAACTAAGAGAGATAGCAAAAAACTCAAATCATTCAAAAACGCAAGCACCACTTTGGAAAAATTCCACCACAAAACATGAAAAATACTTTGTTTCCGACACTTTTAGTTATTTTAGTTGTTTTTTTTTGTTGAAAAATTAGCAGCAACTAGCTTATGAAGAAAAACAAAAATAAAAATATATATGTATGTATGTATTTGTTTTAAAAAAGTTTGCGTAGAGTATTTAAATAAGCTAAATATGTTATAACACGAACTAAAAATATTCACTACAAATAGATACAAATTGATGTACTCTTAATTTAAAAACCTGAACATCCGGTTGTGTAATAAATGCAAAAAAAAAAAAAACAGAAAGTATTCAATTGAAAATTAAAAAAAAGTTTAAAAAGTGCATAAACATTTTCATTGCCTGATCTTGCATTTGAAAGTAATTATAAATGAAGATAATCAAACTGTCTTAAAGGAATTTATGTATGTGTTTGACAGATTATTATGAAAATTTGAAAATCGCAAAAAATAGTTGCCGTTTTTATTTAATCATTGTTAGTAATATCTTCTGTGAAAAAATCCCTACTAAAAGCGAAGAAGTTCTAAAGGACACGTAAGATTTTCTTTATTAGTATTAGGTGAGGGCTACTTTTCACTTTACTTTTTTTCGAAAAGAAGTCTCTTAGAAGACGCAAACAAAATGTTCATTAAAAAGTTGACAATTTCCAGCGATTTTAAGTTTTTGTGCTAAAGTCGATTGCAACAAACCTATTCATTTTTAATCCTTTCAACATTTCTTCACTTTACTTTACTTTACTTTACTTTACTTTACTTTACTTTACTTTACTTTACTTTACTTTACTTTACTTTACTTTACTTTACTTTACTTTACTTTACTTTACTTTACTTTACTTTACTTTACTTTACTTTACTTTACTTTACTTTACTTTACTTTACTTTACTTTACTTTACTTTACTTTACTTTACTTTACTTTACTTTACTTTACTTTACTTTACTTTACTTTACTTTACTTTACTTTACTTTACTTTACTTTACTTTACTTTACTTTACTTTACTTTACTTTACTTTACTTTACTTTACTTTACTTTACTTTACTTTACTTTACTTTACTTTACTTTACTTTACTTTACTTTACTTTACTTTACTTTACTTTACTTTACTTTACTTTACTTTACTTTACTTTACTTTACTTTACTTTACTTTACTTTACTTTACTTTACTTTACTTTACTTTACTTTACTTTACTTTACTTTACTTTACTTTACTTTACTTTACTTTACTTTACTTTACTTTACTTTACTTTACTTTACTTTACTTTACTTTACTTTACTTTACTTTACTTTACTTTACTTTACTTTACTTTACTTTACTTTACTTTACTTTACTTTACTTTACTTTACTTTACTTTACTTTACTTTACTTTACTTTACTTTACTTTACTTTACTTTACTTTACTTTACTTTACTTTACTTTACTTTACTTTACTTTACTTTACTTTACTTTACTTTACTTTACTTTACTTTACTTTACTTTACTTTACTTTACTTTACTTTACTTTACTTTACTTTACTTTACTTTACTTTACTTTACTTTACTTTACTTTACTTTACTTTACTTTACTTTACTTTACTTTACTTTACTTTACTTTACTTTACTTTACTTTACTTTACTTTACTTTACTTTACTTTACTTTACTTTACTTTACTTTACTTTACTTTACTTTACTTTACTTTACTTTACTTTACTTTACTTTACTTTACTTTACTTTACTTTACTTTACTTTACTTTACTTTACTTTACTTTACTTTACTTTACTTTACTTTACTTTACTTTACTTTACTTTACTTTACTTTACTTTACTTTACTTTACTTTACTTTACTTTACTTTACTTTACTTTACTTTACTTTACTTTACTTTACTTTACTTTACTTTACTTTACTTTACTTTACTTTACTTTACTTTACTTTACTTTACTTTACTTTACTTTACTTTACTTTACTTTACTTTACTTTACTTTACTTTACTTTACTTTACTTTACTTTACTTTACTTTACTTTACTTTACTTTACTTTACTTTACTTTACTTTACTTTACTTTACTTTACTTTACTTTACTTTACTTTACTTTACTTTACTTTACTTTACTTTACTTTACTTTACTTTACTTTACTTTACTTTACTTTACTTTACTTTACTTTACTTTACTTTACTTTACTTTACTTTACTTTACTTTACTTTACTTTACTTTACTTTACTTTACTTTACTTTACTTTACTTTACTTTACTTTACTTTACTTTACTTTACTTTACTTTACTTTACTTTACTTTACTTTACTTTACTTTACTTTACTTTACTTTACTTTACTTTACTTTACTTTACTTTACTTTACTTTACTTTACTTTACTTTACTTTACTTTACTTTACTTTACTTTACTTTACTTTACTTTACTTTACTTTACTTTACTTTACTTTACTTTACTTTACTTTACTTTACTTTACTTTACTTTACTTTACTTTACTTTACTTTACTTTACTTTACTTTACTTTACTTTACTTTACTTTACTTTACTTTACTTTACTTTACTTTACTTTACTTTACTTTACTTTACTTTACTTTACTTTACTTTACTTTACTTTACTTTACTTTACTTTACTTTACTTTACTTTACTTTACTTTACTTTACTTTACTTTACTTTACTTTACTTTACTTTACTTTACTTTACTTTACTTTACTTTACTTTACTTTACTTTACTTTACTTTACTTTACTTTACTTTACTTTACTTTACTTTACTTTACTTTACTTTACTTTACTTTACTTTACTTTACTTTACTTTACTTTACTTTACTTTACTTTACTTTACTTTACTTTACTTTACTTTACTTTACTTTACTTTACTTTACTTTACTTTACTTTACTTTACTTTACTTTACTTTACTTTACTTTACTTTACTTTACTTTACTTTACTTTACTTTACTTTACTTTACTTTACTTTACTTTACTTTACTTTACTTTACTTTACTTTACTTTACTTTACTTTACTTTACTTTACTTTACTTTACTTTACTTTACTTTACTTTACTTTACTTTACTTTACTTTACTTTACTTTACTTTACTTTACTTTACTTTACTTTACTTTACTTTACTTTACTTTACTTTACTTTACTTTACTTTACTTTACTTTACTTTACTTTACTTTACTTTACTTTACTTTACTTTACTTTACTTTACTTTACTTTACTTTACTTTACTTTACTTTACTTTACTTTACTTTACTTTACTTTACTTTACTTTACTTTACTTTACTTTACTTTACTTTACTTTACTTTACTTTACTTTACTTTACTTTACTTTACTTTACTTTACTTTACTTTACTTTACTTTACTTTACTTTACTTTACTTTACTTTACTTTACTTTACTTTACTTTACTTTACTTTACTTTACTTTACTTTACTTTACTTTACTTTACTTTACTTTACTTTACTTTACTTTACTTTACTTTACTTTACTTTACTTTACTTTACTTTACTTTACTTTACTTTACTTTACTTTACTTTACTTTACTTTACTTTACTTTACTTTACTTTACTTTACTTTACTTTACTTTACTTTACTTTACTTTACTTTACTTTACTTTACTTTACTTTACTTTACTTTACTTTACTTTACTTTACTTTACTTTACTTTACTTTACTTTACTTTACTTTACTTTACTTTACTTTACTTTACTTTACTTTACTTTACTTTACTTTACTTTACTTTACTTTACTTTACTTTACTTTACTTTACTTTACTTTACTTTACTTTACTTTACTTTACTTTACTTTACTTTACTTTACTTTACTTTACTTTACTTTTAAGAAAAATTGAAATATTATTCGGAGTATTTTCATTAGAAGATAGAACAAATGTTTCAAGTTGGTTAAATACTTTAAGTGGACATAAGACAGACATTTTTTTTTTGGTTAAAAATTAGACAGAAATAAAAGGTGATCAACAACTTCTGTCAACTAAAAAGGTTTGGCTTTCCAATGGTCCCTTATGTATCTGCAATCATCTCTTCAATTTTCTTACTTCCCGTTTCACCATTCAGCTATCTATGAAATCTGCAATTTTTCAAAACTGAAAAACGTCATAAGTCTCATTTAAAAAAAATCTACTTTATCTAATTCTTAACAAGCAAAAGATAATAAATAAGAAAGTAGTTTTAACGTATAACAAAATTCTTTGTTTTTTGTTCTTCGCGTGTATAAATATAAACAAAACTAAAACCAATTAATAAACAACAACCAACTTCGAAACAAACAAAAGAAATATAAAAAAAATATAATTATTTAAAGGATGACATTCGGTGTGGACCCAGATACACACATAGATTCATTAGAACAGGCTGAGCAAGCAACCGTTGAGGGAACATCTAAATGGTCATGCAAATTAACAATTACAGGTACACAACTTACAGTTTTATTTTACTTATTTCTTGGTTAAATTTTATTTTCTGAATTATTTGAGTTTTTGATTAAAAAAACACAAAATATTAATAAAAGTAAAAATCACAGATTGTTATGGTACACTGCCGTGATGCAAAAATATTGAATAAAACATTTAGCCGATCTTGGGTGCTTCAACTTAAACCGGAGTAACCTTGGCTTCCTTTTGGTAGACAAACAAAAAGTTTTTTTTCTAAATACATATTAAATGGTAAAACCGGTAAATTTTGAAACAATGCTCGATCTTAAATAAAACTTATATTTTTATTTACAAGTGTGTTTAAGACCAATGAAATAGTGGTACGTTGAAGTGTACTTGTATTTAAAAAACTCAAGTACTAAGGAATTCAGTACTTCTACGTATCTATTAAATTCAAATATTTGCCTTTATGACCTTACTATTGTGTTGATAAATAGTGCTATCCTAAAATTATGTAGGTGAATACTTTTTAACGATATCAAGATAGAAATATTCTTATAATATTTGCTCATTGAAGTTCAAAGGATTCAAAATGTCACAAAATGTGGTTTAAACTGCTCAATAATATCGCTAACAAAGTTTGCATATTTAATCAACAGGTGACCTTATCTCCTTTTCCTTTTCTCAGCCCAATGTTCGTTGGGAAAAAAATCCTAGTTCTCCGTTGTTGGAATTGAAATTACACATATCTCAAACTAATTGGGTAAACACATTTTTGATATTATCAATTTTTCCGACTTTATCAATAAATAGATATCTAACATTTCCTCAAAACAAAAAATCTAGAGAAGCAACTTAAAAATAAAAATCATTTAAAATCAATGTGGGTTGTTTTTTTTCTTCAATTCTTCGAAAACCCTTTTTGAAATTGGAAACGATTCTCGTTTTACGAGTATACTTATGTACAATCGCAATTTAAATAAAGAGTTTAAAAAAGGGACTCTGTTTTAAGTTTTTCAAGAGTAAGTATCCCTTGATCTATATCAGTAATTTTTTGTTTGTCAATTAATAATCATAAAGTGTACGATAACATTATAATACAAGTTAAAGAGCATATTTCACATAAATATAAGAAACACGTCCACATATTAAGTTCATCACATTCAATTTTTTTTAAAGAACTTTAAAATTAAAAAAAAAAAATGAGATGCAAAAAAAGAATCACAATAAACACTTTTTTTTTAATTTACCTACAAAAATTGCAGAATCATCATCTTAACTTTACATTTACTATGTATTGTATTGTCATACAAGTAACAATAGCTACCAATAAAAAAAGAAAAAAAACTTTTTTCACATCTTTCCTATCTAAGTATAATAAATTCTAAAAATATAAGAAAGTTGAGGGGTCTTGGAATTTTTTTTTCTAAAATTTTTTAATGTGTCTTTCCATCTACCACTCACTTAAATGCTGCTTCCAATCTTAATAAATCAATTCATTTCTCTCTTTCTCTCTGAGCGCTTGCACTGAAAGTTCACTGGTTTTCTGAAGATTACTGAATTATATGTATGTAGAATGACGAAACTCACTTCAAACAACTGAGCAGAATTACAGCCTTAAAAACTTTAGCTACCGGCTAAAGTCACTCAAGAGGTCGAATGCTCTAAGGATTTATGTTTCGGTTTCAGTGTTAGTAAATGCTTTTTCTGACATTCTGACATTCTCACATTTTCACAGGCTTTTCGTCTTTTCAATTTTATCAAAAGTCTTATAGTGAGTTTAGTTTATGGTGATGCATGATAACTATTCTTTTTCGATGGAAGAAACTTCAATTTTATCATCATCACTTTGAACCTAAGCCTGGGAGCTGTCGTAAGTAGTTTTTGAAAGTTTAAAAAAAAAAAGTTTATAAAATCTGAAATTTTTTTATCGCTTAGATTTATAGTTTGACAACAATAAAATCGATGGAGGTGCACCGCTAGTTTTAAAGGTGTTCCAAATATAGGGTTTCATGTCGGTCGTTAAGGAGACAATCGATCAAGATCGATAGTCTTACATTCAAACTATTTACTATAAAAACCAATACTACCACCTGGATGTTTGTAAGATGCAAAATTTAAAGGATAGTTTTTATTTTCCGGCCTTTGCAAAAACACAATAATATTTCGACTCTCTCCTATTCTCAACAAATACTTTCCGCATGTAAATGTGCAATTTCAGATTAATTTCCACTCAAATAAATATAAATACCTATGCAATGTACATATGTATATACAAACATGTTGAATTCGCAGAATTCTTCAATCTTAGCTCCAAAAGTGATCATCAAAGCATTGCACCTAGTAATTTATATATTTAGGCGAAATCTTCTTGAAGGTTTTCAATGAAACTACATGATTTAGTGCAATGATTTCAAATTATGAATTATAAGCCGTGTTTTATTGGTTATCTATCCCTAACATAGTATTACAATACAAATAAATCGTTTTGTTCACTTTTAAACTCACTTTTAAATTGACTTCTCAAAATTGGTATCCCTACATTACTTGTCAAATTTATTGATGTAAACATTTTAAAATCTTCTGTCACGGACAAAATATAAAACGAAAATGTGCGCTTGAAAATAGATAAAATTAAATGCATATTGCAAACAAAAGTTGTAAATTTACAATCTCACTTGTTTAAGAAATTTCGGGCTTATCTTCTATACATATTAGTTTACTATTCAATTTGAGTTTGAAATCAAAAACCCAATAGCTGTTCTGCATGCGGCGTGTTCGAAAAATGTGTGATTATGTAATTGGGTCGAGTTGCAAAATGCATGAAAATTCTAGTTTAGTTGAAGTTTAGTTTGGTTTAGAATTTTTCTTACTTATATACCTATGCGGTAAAACTTTGAAAATATATTGATTTTGTTGTCAGATTTACCGCCAACAGCTTAAAGTTGACCACCTAAGCAACTCCCTGTTCAATTTCATTGGCTTATAAAGACTAGTTGAATAATCCTAAAATAAATTATTTTATCTTATAAGAATTGATCCTATATAGCTTACCAATTTTGTAATTGATTTTAGTAAGTTTACTTACGAAATAATTTTGTTTTGATAATTTCAACTAAAAATATGTTTGGTTTGGAATTTGTGGAACGCTTGCACCTTGTAATGCAGGCGAAATGTAAAAAAAATATATTCGTCACCAAAAACACCCTCACCTCATGTTTGACAACATTTATATATTTTTTACACTTATTGACTGCCTCCTACTTTTAACTAGATGAAACTCGTAGCTTCTCTAAAATACTAGCTTATTTTTGTTCACTTATGAGGTGTTGTTGTTTTCCATGTAAAATTTTACTAGCTAGCATTTTCACTTACCAATAAAACACGGCTATAATTGTTAAATGACCATTCCTCTAATCTATGCAATGCAATAACCATATGATTTAGAGATTGACTGACTTTAAATTGGTCTCATTTAAGACAAGTTCTTGTTTACGCATCATCAATATAAAATTTTACCATTGCGTGACCAAAGCATTTATAATTCTTCAGTTTAGGCTTAATAACGAAAGTCTGTCATAAAATGAAGGTTTGTCATTTGGTAGTGTCATAAAGTGAGTGTTTGGAAATAAAGTCGACTTTCTTTGAGAATATTTATTGCTTCACCTTATCTAAAACGCCGCGCCGTCTTTTCCTTTGACGTGTTTCAAACATTTCTAAGAACGTCGTAAAAAATGACAAGTTGGAGCGTTTTAAATAAAATTAAGCATTAATTACTTACTCCGAAAAATCAAAATAAGATCAAGAGGAACGATTCAAGAACGTATTAAATAAATCTTTCAAGTTGTTGAAATCTTTTAAAAAATTTATATTTAAAGCAAAGACCTCTAACTTAATACAATAGCATAAAAATATTTTTTTACAAACTCTCATTCTATCTTTCTCTCTAACACAATTTTAGACACTTTACTTTTCTTTTATAGCAAAAACGTGTATGTCTTGCTCAACTTTCAGCCACCCCATATCAAAACCCCTCAGCCCTGCCCCATCTGTCACTATATTAACTATTTTCAAAATTTTCAACACATAAATACACAGTTCTTTCTTAAAAAAAAAAACTACTTTACTACTTTCTTTTATTTTTGTTCCTTTTTTATATTCTTTTTTACCTAATCATTTTACTTTTATAATACAAATTATAGTATAAAACAAATAGCTTATGGTAATATTTAGATTTTTCCTCTTCAAAAAAAAAAAAAAAAAAATATTTCTTAAATACTTTCTATCGTTTCTATATTTTCCTTACACGTTTTCAAAAACTGTACAAATCCTTCAGTATGTAACGAAAAAAACAATTGGATAACATTTTGCAATAATTTTGTACAAAAATTGTAAAACAAAATTTAATAATTTATTTTAAAAAAAATCATAGCAAGCAAATTGTATCTATATATTAATTGACTTTTTTTTCTTAATTTTTTCGTTTAATGTTAACAATAATAGATTGTGTATACTGTACCTATAAGGAAATGTTTTACATAAATAATAGCACTTTAAATTTAATACATAATTGCCAGAAAATAAATTCAACACACGTTATGTTGAAAAGAGAAATTGTATATAAAAATACTCTCCAAGTTTTTTCTTTTGTATATTTTTTTTTTATTTTTAGATGTTTGGTAAAACTAAGTAGTTCAAGTTCAAATATGAAACATATCTAAAATAACTATGTATATTCAACTATTCCTTTATAAACACGAACACAAGCTTTATTTGAGATAAGGAGCTAAAGAACTCGATATTTTCCATTTTAATTAAACAAAAATGTAATCATCTCTTAACTACCTATAATCATTGAGCATGTGATCTATAAAGTAAATTTTTGTTTCAATTGCAAAACAATAAGTAGAATTGAAAAATGCATTTTCTCAATTATACCTAATTAATTGTTCATTTTCAAATAACATTTAAAAAAAAAATGTAATTCCAATTGGGAGCAACTCTTTTCATGAAACACTCTATGAAATAGACATGTAATTACGACATATACATATGTACCTATAGTTTTCATCCTCATTTGAATTCAATAGTTGCCGTCCTTTTTTTTGGAAACTTACAAATTGAAATCAAAAAATTAAATGTTGCATTTTTAGCTTCATATGTATACCAAAACTAATTTTTAAATTATGTCTCAACTCGAAAACACTTAGACCAGTGTAGACTTAAAAATTAAGGTGAACAGATGACAATTTCCAAAATTAATAAGATTCCTATATATACGAGTAAGTCATATCGCCAAAATAAAGCATTTCATCATTTCGAAGCCCGTCCTTGGCAACAAGTCGTGGATTGATATCTTCTCAATTTTAAAAAATTTGCCACTCCCATTCTAGTCGTTATGTCTGTTCGAATTATGAGTTTTTATGGTATCGTCTTTATTTATCTGCTAAGACTTTTGCATACATAATTAAAATAATTTATACAAGAAAAAATCTACATAAATTAAAGGTTTTAGGCTTAATAAAAACATAAAATTCCAAAGAAATAGAAATTTAATTTAACCCTCACTAACCACCTACCTGCGGTCTCGAGTTTTAAGTCATATTGTTAATTTACTAGCTAATTCCCACCCTCTTCCCTGAATGCGTTTATGAAAAAAATTGAACCTGTGCGAAAATAATTTTAAAGTAGTTTACATTTTAAAGTGAATTACTTGAATGGAATCGAAAAAAATCAGGGGCCCTATTCCATAAAACAACTTATCAAATTTTCACTTTGCAAATTTTTCGTCAATTTGCAAAGCATTCTGTTCCACAGAACTATAAAATCTGATAAGTGAAAAGTTGAAAACGATAAGTGTAATTTGAAAAGTCTTTGCAAATTTTATTTTCACTTTGCAATTTCTCTTCCACGTACGTTTTTTTTTGCAAAGTGCAAAGTTGTGCAAAAGTGTAATTTGCAAAGACTTTGCAAAAATTATTCTCTTTCCTTTTTGTTCCACAAAAACTTAAAATTCTATTTTTGCAAAGCGAATTTTGATAAGTTTATCAAAAGTTTGCAAAGAAAACGATCGCTTTGCAAATGCATGTTGATGTTAATAGTGAAGTTTTCAAGATGTTCAGACGTGCGTTTTTATTTGACTATGGTGAAGACACGTGTGTACCTAATAAGAAATTATAAAGACCATATTAATTTTTCGGGACTGCAAAATTATATTTTTAGTAAGTGTTTTCGTTTAAATCCAATTCAAGTTGAATTCCTTTTAATTTAAATGGGAGAAATATTAGTAGGTACACAATACTTAAATAATGTTCTCAACACAAAATATCCTTTTATAAAACAATGCTTACTAAATAAAATGTTTTTTTCTCCTTACTCAAGTTCAATTTTTT
This sequence comes from Scaeva pyrastri, assembly GCA_905146935.1. Taxonomy (NCBI): domain Eukaryota; kingdom Metazoa; phylum Arthropoda; class Insecta; order Diptera; family Syrphidae; genus Scaeva; species Scaeva pyrastri. Next base: position 4,165,756 of record LR989930.1, read on the forward strand.
TTTTTAAGTTTCCGTATGGATTTATTGTTATCGGTTTGATTTATGAAATTGAAATTCTATATTTTAAGGTTCCTAGAATTTGTATGACGGTCGTACGTTCATAAGTGAAAGTGAAAATTCAAAAAAAAAAAACTATGGTAGAAAATGTATTCTGACTTTAATATCTCAAGAATGGATAACGATATTGATAAATTTATTTAAGTTTTTACAAAATACAACTACTAAATCGACGGTTTTTTTAGGAAAAAAGCTAAAATTAAAATTTACCGAAAATAATCAAAAAATATTTTTATGCTCAAACATCTTCACAACAAGCAGTGACATTGACTTCAATTGTATTGTATTCTCATTATAATGCATTTTTCAATACCTACATATATAAATGATAAAATGTTGCCTAATTTAAAATTGATATATTTTTACAATAAATACACTCTAAAAAGTTCTAAAAAAAATTGGTAAAAATTTATTGATTATCCGCCACAAAACCTCGAAAAACTTATTAAGTCCGATAACCCTATTAATAAAATTGTTATTAATCAACATCAAAAGTAAATTGATTAATATCAGGAATGCCAAGTTTTCAAAGTATGCATAATGGGAAGTTATTAGTATGAGTCGCACGCAGCCTATTTTTTTGAATTTTGATTTTGCAAAGTGAAAAGTGATAAGACAAAAGTGCAAAGATGATTAAATGCTTTGTGGAACACTTTACACTCTCACTTTGCAGAAAAGAGCAAAGACTTTGCGTTAAGTGCAAAAATTAGCTTAGTGCAAAGTAAAATTTGCAAAGTATATTGTGGAACAGAAACACTTACCACTTTACCAAAAAAATCAATTTGATAAGTACAAAGTGAAAAGTTGATAAGTTTTTTGTGGAATAGGGCCCAGATAGTGTTTTTCAATTAAGTAGTTTTCCGTTTAAAAAAAAACAAAAACAACGGTTTGCAACACACGAATAGGCAACATACAGCTTACCGTGCGAAAAACAGGGAAATTCGAGATTAATTTCACAGACTTCTGACGATTGGCGTTTCGATTTATTCACTGTCATCGCAAAAGCCAATCAATTGGAGAACACTTTAATTGGAATGGAAGACCAGGGGTGCCCGACTAGAAATTGCTTTCGGATACATCTGGACCCAATTGGGTCGCAATGCCCAATAGGGAAATCCCAAAAGAGAAAATATAAATATAAATTACCACAAAAAATTTCAATTGCTGAGAGTCAATTAAAGGAATAAAGCTAATAGTTTGGAACTTCCTAGAGGAATGTATGTGTGTATGTACTTATGAGACTTTCTATCGAAATTTATTGGTATGTTATTTCAAACACATAATTTGCATAATTTCGACTAAATAAAGAAACGTTTGAGTATGTTTTGCGATTGCTCGATTTACCACTGGGAATAAATAGAAGTAGCTATTGTATGTATTTTATATTGATAAAAATGTTCATAATAAAACACAACAGCTGATCGAAATGACATTAGTTTGACATCTGTTTGATAATTTAAAATTCGAAACAAGTTTCCCAAACTTGGTTGGTTAAGTGCTACCAAGCAATCTTAAATTTTTAGCGATCACTTTATACAGAGCAAAGAGAAGTTGATAATCAAAATTGACTATCAAAACAGTTATAATCGCCTATTGCCTTACGCGATTCCACCCCAGTTAAAAAATTGGAACCCGTGGAATAATGTCTTCATTTTTATTCCATTGATTATAATCGCCTCTTAAATCACAGTGTTCATCAGTTACCTGAAGGACGTGAACCATTACAAAATTTTGGATAATTTAGATTCCGCAACATGATTATAATCGATTTCACCTGCAGCTGTTATAGGTTTGTAAGTTAATAAAATTACTTAAGTTGGTTTATATCATCTGTCACGCTATCAACGGACTTGTACAGAATACGGATCTCCAGCGATTTGACTTTAAATAATGATATTTAAACTGTCAACATTCTTATTATTTGATTGCTAATATTGCCCGGGCACTAATCCAAATGAGGTTTTTATAATTTTTCCTTGTACCTTTTGCGGAAGTTGTGTGCAATAAGCGACTATTCCGAAAAATCGAAAAATAGCATATTTGATTAATAGAAAATGACAATGCGAAAAGGACACATCTCAAATTGACTGTGTGCAAAGCTAAAGCTAAACAAACGTATAACGCCATCGATCGATGTTTGCCATTGGTCGTACTACAACACCACCTATTATAATTTATCTTCTTAATTTCTCCAACCAAAATGCATTTAAATTTTCTATAAAAAGAATGAATTTCACAAGTATCCGAAATTTTCAAGTGCTCATAATGAATGATAAAATCGTGCAATTAAATGCAAAATTTCTTCGTAAAACCTTCCCTGGACTGCCGGCCGTTTTAAAGTTTTAGCGAGACAAACGTGTCTACGATAGTATAGAGTAAATTTTTTTATTTTGTAAAGATTCGTCTGTTCGAATATTACTTTTTTATATAGAAACTATTCACATACAATATTCTACAAAATGCAAAATCTATACATAAATACGCGAGTCAGGTGTTATATACGTATATACTATATTACTAGAGGGCCCGGCAAATATCCTCTCGCCCCAATTTAACTAACTACTAAACTAAAGCTATGGACAAATATTGTTATTGTTTATTCGATTTTCCATGCAATTTTTTCAAAGCTTCTAGATGGCCCGGTATACTTCGTAAAGTAGATCGAGCGGCATGACAACCAAATTTCATGTCCTAGTTGTTGAAACCATCTGTTTCGTTATGCTGAATATATGAACAACAATAACCGCAGATTGCTTCAATTTTTGTGTAAAACGTGGTCAATGTTGAATTCTAATATAAATTCATTTTAACGGAATAAAAAGTAACCCATGTGCTTTTTCAGACTATATTAGCTATCTCTGTGCCAAATTTCAACCTAATCGGTTCAGCCGTTTTTGAGTTATAAATATAGTGTAACTTACTTTTATATACATACATATTATATTTATACATGTGGATATATAAAAAAAAAAGAAGATGAAAGATGAATAAAAAAATAAATAAAAAAGGGAATTTGTAATGTAAATAGCTAAATCTTTTATTTTTAGTAAAATAGGTACACGTTTGCATTCAGTCATATGACGTAAACAGTGACATTTTTTAAATTGAAAATTCCTTGGGGTCTCAGAAACCGTAGCGGGTAAAAGTGGTTAAAGGGTTAAAATCCATTTTTGTAAGCATAAAAAAGTGGCGCATTTTCACAGTTGACGTCTTTGCTAATGTGCCCACAGTCTTTAATTATCATGGGTATATTTCCCAGTGCATTATTCATGCAACTTTTGTCTTAGAAAATAGGGGTAAACCTTTCAGTATTTCCAAGTTTCTCAGTATTTTTTAATTTTTATAAAAAAAAGACTCTAAAATGTGTGTATATGTATGCTATCAACAAGGGCAAAGTTTTACAGGTTTATCAACTATCAAAAAATTTAAATGGGATGTCTATGATAGAAATTCCATCATCACTAAACAAAGTTTCTGCTTATAAATATTTTTTATTTATTACATACTTTTATACTGTCTGGGGCACTATTCACGTTGTAATTCATTTAATATGACTTTTGAATTTTTGATGTCAAAGCTCTCGATGTTGAAAAATGTATGGTCAATCTGTTTCTCGGATAAAATTCGTTTGAGTTCCGCTCCATAAACAAAGTATAAAACAAACTTCAGTAAAATATTGTTTTATAGAATTTTGTCTCAAGTGGGAAAGATTTTTTTTTACTAATTGTTGTTGTTGTTTTTACTTTTATTTATTATCAATTATCAATACATGATACCTCATTTATAAATAAATATTTTCATTAAGAATTTGTAAGCACTGTTTGTACAAATATACAACACCCGTTAAAATGTGTAAAGCTCTAATATTTATGTGTTGTTTTCAATATTACTATATTATATTAAAAAAGTGTGATGTTTTGTTGCATGTGTGATAAACTTTACAATCGATTTGTCAATAGGTGGATGTAAATAGACATCATATGTGTTTGTATATTGAATTACTATATGTCACCCTTTTCTCTTTCTCTGTTTTGTCATTTTTCTTTTTGTATGTGTTCACAATTTTTTATAAACTTCACTGCCTTTGTTTTATTTTTATTACAAGAAAAGAAACACACAAAACTTATGGCATATATTTATTTTTATTTTGCTTTATTTCACTTTAATCACAGTTTGATATTTTACATTTATACGCACATCATGTTATACGTACCTTGATGAAAAAAACCTCTTCATAATAACAAGGGTCAACAGAATTAATTCAAACCTAGTCCCAACAGAATAATTTGAATCGAAGTCGATTTAATATGCCACCGTTTTGACTTTCTGTAATCGTAATGGAGCCAGTTCCACTGTCAAAACAGTGGCAATTGTTCGTTTTCAATTTGAATTCTTTTACTTTTTCCTGAACTTTAATTTATACTTTTTCGACTATAGCATTTGACAGAACACAGCGGCCTAAGATAACAGATTCAACGACATACATAAGTTGATTAAAGCGGGAAATGTGTTTTTGAAGTTATTTTCAAATCCATACCATTTTTTAAATTTTGTCTACATAGACCGCTATTAAACAATTTTGCCAACTTCTATATTTTTGTGTTACGCAAAAAGAAATAAAACGTGCGTTTTCGGTGTATTGGTACTTCAGATTTTAAACAAAATTCCTCACAATTAAAGAGACAAGAAACAATACAGAACCTGAAGCATGTATAAAATGTAAGCTTCCTAAAGATTGAAACATATGTATGTATGTATCTATGAAAGCATAGGTACCTAATGAGGCCGAACTTAAATTCGAACAACCAAAACCGAAGAAGTATAAACTGATTACATACTATGTGGGAGAAATTATGTTGACCTTTGGTATTTTATTGATTTAAAGGCAACAACACCACAACACTGGCTAACTCCGCTATAACACTATAATTTTCTACTGTTTCAATTTTCCGCAACACACTTATTCTATAACTCTCAAAAATGTGGTTGTTTTTTTTTCATTCCTCTTAAAACTTGATCTCATTGTTTAGTTACTTTTATATTGAAAAACAACAAACAGACAAAAGATCATAAAAAATTAAAACGAAGAGCTCTTTTAAAAAAAATATTTGTTAAAGAATTATAGCTTAAATTTATTAAAAAAAGAAAAAAAAAAAAATCTGATAGAAAAATCTTGTGCATAAAATTAAATGCATGAAACCAAGTATGTATTTAAAAACAATACAATCGCTCAATGTAAAAGGTAAGCGATTTTGGAAATCTTAAAATGTAAATCAATATCTTCAGTTTTGAAATTGAACTATGCTACAGAACTTTCCAATTAAACACAAAATCAATTTGCCTTGTCATTGTACTACCAGCTCAATGCGCTCACTTGAATATACTAATACTAAAGGTATGGTGTTTCTTGCAAATGCCTAGAACTAAGTTCTTATATTAATAAATCAACCAACAGAGCTCTTCGTTCCATGAATTTTTTTAAATACAAATTAAACAAATTTATACTTCTAAAGCACACTTTTAACACCCATTTCTTATCTTTAACTTTCACCTATTACACACCTAACGCAACGCAGATAATTTATGTTTTTATTAGAAAAATAACCATGAGCCACTCACATACCGATCATTAAAAATGCAAAATTTAATAACAAAATTCAAATAAAAAAATTAAAAAAAAAAAAACACAATTTAATTACAGTTGAAAAAATTGGACAAGCTTATTATGAAATAATATATAACTCTGATCATTGCATAAAAAAAAATGCACACACAATAGAAACCGAGTTTTAAATATTTTTTTTATTAATAGAAAAACATATTTTTTTAAATGTTAATGTTCAGAGTTATTTTTAGATTAAAATATTTAAACAAAATGCATTTAATATAAAAACAATTTAAAAATGCACTTCCGTTTTTTCTCTTCTCCTTTCTTCCTTGAATCCCTGTTTACAAAATTAAACACAATCACGAAAAAAAAAATGGTGGTATTTGTTTGTAATATCGTTGCACACACACATTCGTTACCATAATAAAAAATTGTCGCGCCGCTTCATCTCGCTTCCACATCGACAACCACACAACCTTGTGCTTGTGCTTTGGGGGCGATCCGATCACAAATACTAAACTAAAAACAAATACATAACTGAATAAATAAAATTAATCAAAATAAACGACGCCATTACTAAATATTAAATATTGTGTGCTGCTACAGTGATATGTGCTCAAGGCCTGATAGCGAAGGATAAAAGCGGTACCAGTGATCCATATGTGACGGTGCAGGTTAGCAAGGTGAAAAAACGTACACGCACAATGCCACAGGAGTTGAATCCTGTGTGGAATGAGAAGTTTCACTTGTGAGTATTGTCTGTTGTTGTGGGATTAGTTCGCCAAAAACAGAAAAATTACCAAAAAATACAAAAACACATCCTACTGTCTAAACTTTCTCTTCCTGTGTTTTCTTTTTATTCTTTTACATCGTTTTGCTTTTGTTTCTTCCATGATTTTTTATTTGTGTCATACATAACAGTTTTTTGTTTTTTACAAATAAAAACTATATATTTTCAGTTATTTGTCAAGGGACAAAAGGCAGAACGTAATACCGGAATGTTTGATCATATGATAATAATGGAAAGAAAATGTCGCAAGTCAATTACCGAGTTTCTTGAATCTGAAAATTACAATGTCCTTGTTACTTAAGATTATTATTATTATTATTGTTATTATTATTATTATTATTATTATTATTATTATTATTATTATTATTATTATTATTATTATTATTATTATTATTATTATTATTATTATTATTATCATTATTATTATTATTATTATTATTATTATTATTATTATTATTATTATTATTATTATTATTATTATTATTATTATTATTATTATTATTATTATTATTATTATTATTATTATTATTATTATTATTATTATTATTATTATTATTATTATTATTATTATTATTATTATTATTATTATTATTATTATTATTATTATTATTATTATTATTATTATTATTATTATTATTATTATTATTATTATTATTATTATTATTATTATTATTATTATTATTATTATTATTATTATTATTATTATTATTATTATTATTATTATTATTATTATTATTATTATTATTATTATTATTATTATTATTATTATTATTATTATTATTATTATTATTATTATTATTATTATTATTATTATTATTATTATTATTATTATTATTATTATTATTATTATTATTATTATTATTATTATTATTATTATTATTATTATTATTATTATTATTATTATTATTATTATTATTATTATTATTATTATTATTATTATTATTATTATTATTATTATTATTATTATTATTATTATTATTATTATTATTATTATTATTATTATTATTATTATTATTATTATTATTATTATTATTATTATTATTATAATTATTATTATTATTATTATTATTATTATTATTATTATTATTATTATTATTATTATTATAATTATTATTATTATTATTATTATTATTATTATTGTTATTATTATTATTATTATTATATATTTTATCATTACATTGAAAACAAATTAGCAAAATTCAGACCAGAGATAAATTTAACTTGAACTAAAATAGAAAATTTTCAAGAAAATATGCTACGAAAATATAAGAAAAGTTAGTTTTACAAAAAAAGTTCATGTAATAATTGCATATTTTATGTCTTTCCTTTTCTGTTTTCCACTCTGCAAATTGAATATAAATGAAATAAGAACTGGAAAAATTAAAAGGGTTCATTCGCAGTTGAGTAAGATCTCCATTTGCAACAGATGACGTTATCGGTGATATATTTTGTAGGAAATCGAAAACGCACATACACATAACAGTTTATTCTAAGTTTATTTGATAAACACACAATTGATTAAAATTTAAAAAAATGTATACATAGCAGATTTTTTAATTTACCTTTTATCGGCAGTGTTTCTACTGCTTATGTTGTTTTTTTATTCATACTACACATATTTAAAAAAAAAAAAAACGAATATTATATTTCTTCTACTTTCGTTATTTATTGTTGAAATGTCTCAAATGCTTTCAGTACTTAAAGTGCCAGTGCAAATGTTTCTAATGTACATACATATGTATTTTTAGAGTTAATCAATAAATTAAATTATTGTTTGGCAGAACTGATGGCAGTTTCGTAATTTTAATTTGCAAATGATGGGGAACTCTTGGATAGAATTAAACGAAAATAAAATTTTACTTACTACTTCTGCTTTCAAGTGCGAGCAGATGATATTTGTAGCGCAATCAATTATTATTCGAAAAACGAAATATAAAAAGGATGGTCGCTAGTAATTGAGTAACGTACGCAAATGGTAGAACCATTTTTGAGATACATATATATATACATATGTTGGTTATCTTCACGAAACAACCAATGTTAGTTAAATTTATCTTTTACTTGAGTCTTGATAAATTTTTCAGAAACTTGGCAATTTCAAATTCACCTGTAGCCCCAGCCGCATTCGGTTAAAGGTGTCTTCACAATTTTTCAAAAAAAATAAAAATACAGGTGTATAACTATTGACATATGGGTCAGGGTCAGCAAAAAGTTAAATAAAATCTTCCGATTATGTAGTACAAACGTGTCGTATATCTTTAATAAGTAACAATAGCTTATATGCATCGGTTGAAATGCTACCCACGACTTTAAATCTATTTTATCTTTTGAACCTACACTCTGGGCATAGCGTCAATTCAAAATGATGCCTTTTGTCCTTTCAGCTCTAAAAATAAATACAATTTCTACATTATGTTCAATGCAAAAACACCGACACCAAAATTATAAAAAAAGAAAAATATATAATTTATGTATATATACGTACAACGCAAAAAACATAGAAAAATAAATCTAATCTCCGCAGCGAATGCCACAATTCATCGGACCGTATCAAAGTACGCGTCTGGGACGAAGATAACGATCTCAAGTCGAAACTTCGTCAGAAGTTGACGCGTGAATCCGATGACTTCCTTGGCCAGACAATAATCGAAGTGCGAACACTCTCTGGCGAAATGGATGTGTGGTATAATCTAGAGAAACGTACTGATAAATCAGCAGTATCCGGTGCAATACGCTTACACATATCGGTCGAAATCAAGGGTGAAGAGAAAGTAGCACCTTACCACGTCCAGTATACTTGTCTTCATGAAAATTTATTTCATTATCTGTGCGAGGAGAATTGCGGAATGGTAAGTTTACGAAACGTCATTTTCCACTCTCTCTCTCTCTCTCTCTCTCTCTCTCTCTAACTCTCTCTCCAAACACACACATTCTTTTTTTCTCTACAAAACACGAGTAACAAAAACAGCGCACTTCCAATTTTCTTCTTGTTTACACAGCCTGCGTGTTTGCGGTTTTTCAAATATTCCTCAATCTTTTGTTTTTTTTTTTGAAAACATGTGTATATTTAATGGAGCGAGAAATTTTTAATTGTTAGAACTTCCTTCTTCGATTTCATTGTGAAGTTTTACAACTTATCATGGTTAGCCCACAGGACTAAAAAGCCATTGAAAAAAGATCGAAAATTAGAATCAAATCATACACGAACCTTTTGAAACGTGCGGCCCTTTTAAACCTCGGTTTTTCTAATTGATTCAAATGGAGTTTTATCATACTCCGTGTTCCCTTAAACCCAATTTTTAAAACTTCCACTCAAAAAACCTTCCATTTCTATGCTTCGATTTCTAGAGCCTTTATGATGAAAATATAAAGAAAAAAAAATATTAATTTCTGAAAGGGCATACTTATTTACAAAGCTGGCTTAGTTCAACAAGCTTGTTGTTGTTCAATAATTTTCTTCAAAACTTTATGTTAAAGTTTTAAACTTGGTGCAAAAACAAAAACACTTTTATCGAAGTGTTATTGCAGAGCACAGTTTCGTATATTTATTAGAATTAAAAAATTGAGAGATACAAAAAATTTATACGGATCCGGTGTTCCTTTTGCGTCATTTGTCCATTTATTTTATTTCTAAATCAGCGTTGTTAGCTCAGATCACTTTAGCAAAAATACTTGATATTGCCAGATTGTCACGGATCGAGCCTTCCTGAAAACTGATCGTATAGCTCGAAGCTCGATTGCAATCCCATTTTAGTCGTAAAACAGCCAATCTTTGGAATTACCTGGAAAAATCTCCGAATTTTATATACATTTTTTTTGAAATCTTTTTTTTGTTTTTGTATATCTACTATTTAAAATCAGAAATCTTTCAGAGGGTGGAAATAATTATTTTTATTATTAAAACAATTTTAATAATATAACAGCAATTATATTATTTATACACGATGATTTGTGTGACTGCTGTTATACGAGTCATGATTATGAGTCATGACTTATTTCGAATTCTTTTATGAAATTTCATCCTTTGAGTCGAACACTATTACACCTTGACTCTTAAGTTATGACTCCTATTTGACAGCTCTTTTTAATTCCAATTTCGTTGTTTGAAAATCATATATTTGTATCTCTCTTTTAACTAGAAAGATATACAAATGAACTGGAACATACAGAATTTAAATAAAACAGAATAGTAAAATAATGAATGAGAACATAAGAAATGTCAAAAATGAGTCGCCGAAAATTTCGTCCGCGACCTTAGAAAAAGAATATAAGGAAGCGCCCTTGTTGGAAAAAAGTCCGGCATTTTTAATAATGGTGTTAGTTCGCACTAACATAAACGCATTCCAACAGAGACTCAATGAATTCTTAGTGCAACATACTAGGGGGCAATAGTAATCATTTATTATTTTGATTTTTTTTTTCAATTTAGAGTTTAAATTGTGTTGATTGATTAAATTGATACATTTGATATTAACCTAAGACCCTTAACTTAGTGCCTCACTCATATACACTGTATATGTGAGAATTTACACTTATATATTTTCTTCTAAGCCCGCGACTCACAGGCAATTTATTTTCCGTTTCATATTTTCGATTTTTGTATCCCTTTTGCACCAACGTAATTCGAAAAGAGTCCATACGATGCATAAAAGCTACAACGAGTAGGTTGGGCTTAGAGAAGAAAAAAAGTTATGGGAGGGTGGGGATGTCTAACTCCCTCTGTTTAGGTGGGAGGGGCAATTTTACAAAAAATTGAATTAAAACAGAAAAAAAAAACATTAAACTTGTCTTAATCCAACCTTTGTTGTAGCACTTTAATGCACCTTATGCAAATCATCGTGTATTAATAATATAATTGTAATATTAATTGTTTAAACAATAAAAGTAATGATTTCCAACCTCTGAAAGGTTTCTGATTTAAAAAAAAAAAAATACTATCGACTAAAAAGCATATTGACCCGACTGTTTGTGTCATTGTGTGTGTGGCAATATTTTTATTCAGAATTATAAAGTGAATTTTTAATCTTTTAAGGATACTTGAAGACAAAATAATTGCAGTTGGCTTTTTTTCACAGATTGGTTTGAAATACGTTGGTAGAAATACGTTAAGAAGGTATTTGGCTGATGGAAATTATAAAGAACGGTATGGAAACCCTTGCCATTGAAAATTATTTCTTTCACACAACTCAATGGGATTGCTTTGCTGTTTGAGCGAAATACACAATATGTCCTATCTTCTATCTACTGCACTGCACAATCTGATTGGACAAGATATAAATGACAATCGTACGCACTAGCTACTGGCGTGTTAAGTATAAATAGTGATGCGCAATAACTTTCACATTCAGAAAACTTTCGTAAAGTAATTCCACTTCCCTTTACGAAACTTAAAAGGATAAATCAAAAGGATGATTACGGGGCCATGTTTTCATCAATATCTATTTTCGTTTAAACTGTTTCGTGTTTTGTTCGGCATTACAACTTGATTTTGTAGCAATTTCAAGTGTCAATAATGACAATAAAAAATTCCTAGCAAGTCTTATTTTGTTTAATATAGTTATTTCGAGTAATTTAGTGGTGGTCGATTACACCGTAATCCTGAAAGGAAGGAACATTACGTTATTTTCTAAATTTCATTCTGAGTTGTCTTTTGAGTCCTTCCCACCGATCCCATTTTATTTCGCAATGAAAACAACTATAGAATTGAACTTTTTATATTTCCACATGATGAGCTCGGGATTCTTAGATTGCAAACTTCCTAACATGAGTGAAGCTTTCAAAAAGTATTATATCTAAGTGTTTCACAATAAGTCCCATTTACAATTTTTCTCGCTCCAGTTCGCATGACCCTTGTGAAATCGTTTACAAGTCGTAGATCGTTGTATATTTCTATCTGAAAATGAAAATTAAATTTGTAAATCAGTGTTAAAAAAAAAGTCAAGAAAGCTACATAAATTCCACAAAAAAAAAACTCTAGGTAAAACTTCCACAACAAAAAGGCGACGACGCATGGAAGCTCTATTTCGATGAGATCCCCGAGGAAATTGTCGACGAGTTCGCCATGCGCTATGGCATTGAAAACATCTACCAGGCAATGACGCACTTTCATTGTTTGTCAACGAAGTACTTGTGTCCTGGCGTGCCGGCCGTGATGAGCACTCTACTGGCCAACATTAATGCGTACTATGCTCACACAACTGCATCATCGGCTGTATCAGCTAGTGACCGATTTGCAGCTAGCAATTTTGGAGTAAGTATCTAAATTACCTGATATTTTCATTTTGTTTCCTTTGTAAGAATATAAACGGATTAATTTTAAATATTGTTGATAATGATAGTTCGCACAGACCTTTAACAAAACCAAAAAAGGGATTTTTATATAGGAACACACATAACCTAAAATAAAAATACCTACACACACACAAAACAACAAAACTTAGTTGAATCTGAAGCCTGGATTAAATTTTAGAATTTGAAAACATCATTTTTTTCCAGTCTATCGATAGCAAAGATGAGGGAGCCGATAATGAGCCTTATATAGATGACATCGAGATTCCAGTAGGCGTTACCGATGCGCAAATATATATTGTAAATATACTCTAACAACTATGCCTTACCAACAATCAACAACGAATCCGGCCTCAGAAAAGTTGTAGATGTAAAATTGTGTAACAATACCTGCGTTCATTTGTGTTATCAAACCCTCTTAGCGTTGATTATCTTTCCATAAATGTCGATAGTTTTGTGTACAACTTTTATTTCATTTGCTGCAAATCGTAACACCTATAATGTGTGTTTTCTTCATTTCTTGTACGCTCTTATGAGATTGCGATAAACGTCATAACTGCTTAAGAAACCTTTTATGCATACCTTAGAATTGAAAACGCTCATTATATTAAGTACTTATGTATGTATGATTTATGAATAGATAGATGATACATAGACTATAATACTTCTTAAAACTCAGTTTGTATTTAAAATTGGACCGTAGAATCGTGCTATCAACCAAAATGTGTTCATCAATTTTGTCATCTAGGGCGTGTGTGAATCACTTCATATTTTGATTTATTTCGTGTCGTCTTTAGTCGAAAGACAATTACTCAAATGCAAGAGTTTCTCTGGCTCTTGTATATCACAATAATATGATAGTTGTTAATTTAGTGATACAAATACATACATACATGTTTCGGCGTTAAATAGTTGTGATGTGCAATATTCTTCGTCTTTGTATGTTAAAAGATGCCAAGAAAACATAAAAAAGATGGCACTATCTGCACCGGTTTTTGCTATTCTGGACGAGATTAATCCATTTTGGTTGGTTCTTTGCTAAATTGACATCTTCTTAACATAGCATGACCGAAAAAAAAATGAAAGAAAACATTAAACTGTCAATTACAATCTGTCAAAACCAAATATACTTTGTTCAACAAAAATGTACTGTACAGGGAAAATGGATATTTACCTACCTTTCATCTCAACAATTATAGCTCTTAAGAAGGTATTTCACCCGAACAGCCCTCGTATGGTTGCCGTACTAAGTATTACCTTCTGTTTATTATATAATTTTATAAATTGGAAAAAATTCAGAAAAACAAAACATTTTCAAAAGCTTTAAGACAAATAGAAACGAGCAAGCGATTAGGCTTTTGCTTGGAGCACGAACTGAAAGGTTGTGTTGGGTGTACGACATTTTGCAAGGTGTGCACAAGTCAGCGACGTGCTTCGTTGTTATAGGGCAATTTTTCTTAATTGCATCCACCAGACGCCTCTGCTCTAAAAAAGCTTGTCCCATAAGACCTGCACACCTGTACTGCACATTTTTATTGAACCGAGTATAGAATAACTGAAAATTTCAATCAAAATCCAATTGAAAAAAAAATTTCTTCTAGTTATCTGGAATAGTTAAAGTATTTATTTGCCTAGTGCTTTGTACCCCAACGTTGGTATCGAAAACCTTGGTCCTTAAGGGTTAGTAGTTCGATAGTAAAAAATGTACTCAATTTAAATTCCAAATACCATGCCTATGATAAGCGTAGGAGTCGTCACTGAGATTTCTTTACGAAAATAATCTTTGACAGTGACCAGAGTTGTCTATCTATTTTACTTTATTTTTATTATACAGAAAGTTAAAATAATGTCCACATCATGTGGTTTTTTCACAAAAAAAAAAAAAATGAAAATTTATTTGACATTTGGTTGACGTCAATTTAACCAAACGCCAAATTATTCATTTTTCGAAAATAAAAAAGTATAAATCATGTACTGTTTATATTAATTATTAAATTTTATTTTTTAATTTATTTTTAAATAATGCTCAGGCTCTGTTCAGAGCTAAAAAAGAAAACCGTCTTATATGTAGTAAAAGAACAGATAAGAAACTATACAGATGTTTCATCCCTATACAAAAAAATATCAATTGTTTTCTACTGATCCTTGGCTATCAACCTACAAAATGCTTTTTGTCAAGCTTTTTATCGGTTGATAGCCAAGGAGCAGTGTAAAAAATATAGAATATTTTTTTGGAAACAAAATTTTCAGGAACATTTTTGTTCGATATATTGAAATTTTGTATCTATATTTTGAATGATTACTTAGCTTTTCTTCTTAAATAAGTTTTAAGCAGCTTTGATTGTCTTCGTAAAGGAGTGATGGTCCCTTTTGTTCAGAATATATTATGTAGATGGTTGAAAATATTTCTTAGCCATGTTGCTTCTTTACATCCTTCGGAGAGAGCAAACATGACAGCTTCTGTTGTTAAAAGTGAAATGCAATTTTTCTTTCTACAACTCCAAGTGATTGTCCCACCATTAACGAGGAAAGCGTATCCAGAATTTGATTTGCATAACCCACGAGCTCTTCTTTGATGTTATCTTTACTGAGCCAAAGATACAAATATTTGGTACTTTTCAGATATTTCACAATTTGCTTTAGTTCATTCCAATCATTATAGTTTGGTTTTGACGTTTTACTTGCTAATGGATAAATTGCTGCAATGTCTGGTCTGGTGAAATATAAATAAGACATCCAACTAAACATTAGGTGTGTTCTTTTGGCAATGCTACCCGTAGTTTAGTGAGATTTGCCAAAAAAAACCTTTATCCGCAGTGGTGTAAACTTTCAATTTAAAATTTGGTACCACTGACTTGTCAAATATTTAATTGAAATAAAAAGCAAACATAAAAAGAAAATTAAATTAAAATAGAAGATTTACAAGATGATATGGTAATAAACATATCAGAAAAGTTTATTTATCTTAGTTAATTCATGTCATAATTTCTATAGTTTAAGAATCAAAAGTTGATTCGTTTATTTTTTGTGACAAATATCAAAACAAAAGTCAAGGGGTCTGTTCGCAGACTTTGGTTGTTTTTGGATTTACACTACGTGATTTTTTATTGAGGACGAACGCCAAAAATTCGATGCTGTGGCGAAAGGTAAACCTGTCACAATTAATTTACAAACCATAGGTGAGATTACCCATATTAAAGAGATCCAACGCGCTATATTAGAAATATAAGAAACCCACCTGTTTATGCAGCAATGACAAGAGTGATCTAAGTTTATCAGATTTCATACACAAAAGCGAAAAGTACACCGCAACCGCATTGTTTTACATGTTAATTACTCAGCGCTTTATAAAATTTTAAACACAAAGGTGCACCAATTTTCTTACAAAAATATTTTCCTCAGCGTCTTTATTAGCAACACATAAAAACACTTTCGAGAAAGCCTTTCATATGATAAACACTGTTTTTTTGTCGCGTTAATGTACAAAAACTCATAATACCTTTTGTAACTAAAAAAAAGAACAGCTAAAAGACCTTATTTTGCTGCTAGTTTGGTTCTTAAAAGATCATGAAATCTTAAGAGTTGCAGCAAAGAGTAAAAGTGCAACAACTCAGTGGCAAATGAAAAATGGTAAACAAAAACTACTTATGGTACTCTACGAACATGCCTTCGAAATACACTTAAGAGTTATCAATTGTACCAAACTACTAACATTTATATTCGAGACTCGAGCAATCGTCAAAATACTATACCGCAGTGAGATTCTACTTCTACTTTTATTGGCAGTGAGGTTGGTGTATTTGAAATGCGAGTAAAATCTTACTTCCCTATGTATAGCACTGCCAAAAAAAAACAAGCCTATTGATATTGCTCTAATGTCTAATAAAATATGTGAATTGCTGGTATTTTTGTCATATCCGGGATCTAAAGGAAATTTCCTAAATATTGATGAATGCCGACAAGATAATTTCTTTCAAAATATTTTTGTAACAAAAAAAAAAAAAAAAGATTTATATATTTTTTTCGCTAGAGCTGGTAACTAAAATGTCATCAAACTTAAATAATATGTAGCATGTCTTACTAGTTTATAAATGCTTTGTTTGAAACGAGAATCTGTGAAGACTTTTTTGATGTTTTCATTCCAAACATGTGCGGCTTGCTTAAGACCATATGTAACATATATAATTTTTCGTAACTTATGTATGTACATACAAGTTGAGGTCTAAGGATTTATTTAATTTAAGAATATTAGGAACACACAAGTTTCTCCAAACAGAGTTGAATAAAGACTACACAATTTAAAGAAAATTTTCAAGAACAAATTTTGCTATAGAAAAATTATAAGCAGAAATTTAAAATAAAGTAAAAGTGTTTTTGAACGAAGAAACCGTATTGCCAGGAAAAAAAATTGTGAAATACACATGTTCTCAAAGTCGTTTTCTTCGTCAGTATATTCCAGCTTGCAAAAAAAAAAACACGACAAAGCAATAAGAACAACTAGCTCCTTAATTATTTGGCTATTTTGTAAATCTCAGATCAGGCTATCAGTAATGCTAATATTAACAAAAATCTTTGCTTTGAATTTAGAGGTAAATAGCGGTTTTGGAGTGCATATAACTATTAAGATACTTATCATATTAGAGTTTAGTCTAGAATGCCATTAATATCAACAACCAATTTATATATACTAACGCTGCACTGTGTTATTGGATTAATAATTACAGAAGGAAAAATTCGTTAAGCTCTTGGATCAATTGCACAACTCATTGCGAATCGACCTGTCTATGTATCGCAATAATTTCCCAGCACCACAGCAGGAGAAGTTGATGGATCTCAAATCAACTGTAGATCTGCTGACCAGTATAACTTTCTTTAGAATGAAGGTAAGGTTTTTTTGCCGCTTGTATGCTAAATGTTTTCAATTTGATGAATATTTTAGATCAGATAAAGTAAAGCAATTTTTTTAACAGCAAATTCATATTAATTTAAACGTTAGAATCAGTTTTAAATGAATGCAAACATTGCATTTAAAATCATCACCATTTATTACAAGAATATTTGTTCGAACGAAATGCTCAGCAAGGGAATTCAAACTAAATTCATTATTTAAAAAAATTGAAAAGACTTCATTATTATTGATTAGTAACATTTTAACTTTTATTTATCAATTTGTTAAAAATATCCTTGTTTTCTAATTTACAGGTGCAAGAACTATCGAGTCCACCTAGAGCTAGTACAGTGGTAAAAGATTGCGTGAAAGCCTGTCTTAGATCCACCTATCAATTCCTCTTTGAGAACTGTTACGAATTATACAATCGGGAATTTCAGGTATGTCAAAACTTAAATACATAAATGTGTGCTATATAATAATTATTAAAATTTTAAATGTGTTCAGCTTCTCACGTCCTATTCAAAAAATCAGTTCCAAATTGTCTGTGTCCCTTAGCGGAAGTGTTATGACATATGCACTAAATTTAAATTTCATTATAATTCCATAGATCGTATTACCCCCAGTTTCATAGCGAAGGTTAAAACTTGAAAATTATTATGAAATAAACTTAATTTAAGTCATGATGATTTAAGACTTTGTCAAGATTTCAATACTTAATTAATTATAGCGGTGTAGCACTCACAGCCCTATTCTGCTATTCATCGGGGGAGTTTTTTCTTGTATTTATTTTCACTTATCACTATTCTGCTATTCATTCGAAGTGAATCTGTATTTAAGTCGTTAACATCAGTAATACTACGCGGTATTCTGCTATTCACGTGAACGCTTTATTCCATAGAATTCAGATCCGCATATGAAATGTAGAGGCTTTTTCATTTATGGATCGTATGTCCGGTTGGTGTTAAGTAAAAGTAAGTTACAACAGCATCCAATACATACTGAAATGCTCTTTTATTTAGCCGAAAATGTTTGATAAAACTATAATTTTTAAATTATTTGTAGATTATCTTTTTGATTTTCTAACATCTCTCCGAAGCCTTCTGTTCGAGAATTCTCTTATTCCTTTGCTCTTAATTAAAAAAAATGCCAATACTATACTATCCATTAGGTGGAGCGATTGAAATCATAGAAATGTATTCAAGATTCTCAATGAAAAAGCAATTTACGTGAATGTCAAATTGGTTCGGGTGTTCGGGATAATGTAGTTCACCCGATGGATAGCTAAATACAAAGGCAGTATGAATGGAAATCGAATGGGTGGATCTGATATATGTACGTTTTACGTGAATAGCAGAATAGGATTGCTAATATTTGGAAAACATTAATTTTAATTAAAATTCAGAAACTGTATCGTTTAAAAGTATATTTGAACTGTGTTAATATTTATAGTAAAGATAATTGGAACTTTCTCTAGGTGGATCCAAACGAGGCTAAACGTGACCCTGATGATCACGGTCCCAAGTTGGACAGCGTTGACTTCTGGCATAAGCTAATAGCACTGATAGTGTCAATAATAGAAGAAGATAAGAACAGCTATGGTACAGTTTTGAATCAATTCCCACAGGAACTGAATATTGGCCAAGTAAGTTTTTAAATCACACGAAACTTAAGATCAAACTACTTACTATTCTTCGGTTTCGTATGAATAAAGCTCTCTGCGGCCACTATGTGGGGGCTTTTTGCTGTCGATATGAAATATGCGCTTGAAGAACACGAACAGCATCGACTGTGCAAGTCCTCAGCTTACATGAACCTCCATTTCCGTGTCAAATGGTTGTATAGCAACTACGTTAAAGAAGTCCCACCGTACAAGGGTGCTGTTCCGGAATATCCTGCCTGGTTTGAACCGTTTGTTATGCAATGGCTAAACGAAAACGATGATGTTTCTCTTGAATATCTGCACGGTGCATTTAATCGCGATAAGAAGGATGGTGTAAGTATTTGTTGGAATTGAGAAAAGGAGCTGGTGATGGAAGCATTAAGAGATAACTGAATCAAATGTCTATTACAGTTCCAAAAGAGTAGTGAACATGCCCTTTTTTCAAATTCAGTGGTTGACGTTTTCACTCAACTGACGCAATGTTTCGATGTTGTTAGCAAGCTCGAGTGTCCGGATCCAGAAATATGGAAGCGTTACATGAGGCGCTTTGCTAAGACCATTGTAAAAGTGCTAATAGCTTATGCCGATATTGTCAAAAAAGAATTTCCTGAGCACATGCGAGATGAACGAATCGTGAGTATCTTTACCTTTCATGCGAATTGAATGTTAGAAAATCCTATTTCAGGCGTGCATCTTGATGAACAACATTCAACAATTACGAGTTCAGCTTGAGAAAATGTTTGAATCGATGGGTGGTGATAAGCTGGAAGAAGATGCAGCTAATATCCTCAAAGAACTGCAACAAAATCTGAACTCTGCATTAGATGATTTGGCGTGCTTATTCGCAATCAGGTAAGTTTTGAAAACAGAATGACTTGAGCAGGGTTTCTGATGGAGAACACATGGACTATGTCATATTTTTTTTTCTTGTTTAAATTGCCTATTGAAACGCTTACTCATATCAAAATAAATTTTTGTCAAGCCTTGAACCAAGAATTACGCAATCTGTGCGAGAACTCGGTGATCTGCTTCTCTCTGTCAAAGGTGGTGGCAATCTGAATGCCAATCAGGCTGCACAACGTAATGCTGTCGCCGTGGAAGCTGACGAAGTGCTACGACCGTTGATGGATTTGTTGGATGGTTCACTTACACTTTATGCTCATTCGTGTGAAAAGACTGTACTCAAGCGATTACTAAAGGAGCTCTGGAAGATTGTAATGCGCATACTCGAAAAAACGATTGTTCTCCCACCAATGACTGATCGAACTGTAAGTACCAAAATCAGGATGCAACTTATGATGATTTAAAATAAAAATAAATAAAATCATTAAATCCAGATGATGTTCAAGAATATTACGGACAATGCTAAGAATCTAGCCGCGAATGCTAAGATCGAGGACATGGGTCGTTTGTTTAAGAATCACATGGCAGGCAAACAGGATGTGAAGAATGCTCTAAGCGGGGTTATGGATATTTCCAAAGAAGTCGAAAAGAATCTCTCTCCCAAGCAATGTGCTGTGTTGGACGTTGCCTTGGATACTATTAAACAATATTTCCATGCTGGTGGCAATGGACTTAAGAAAACATTCCTCGAAAAATCAGCTGAACTGCAGAGCCTCCGATATGCGCTTAGCCTGTACACACAAATGACTGATACCTTGATAAAGACATTTATCACAAGTCAAGTTCACGAAGGTATGTTATTAAATGGTTTAAAGGAAATATAATGTTTATGATATGTGCTATATAAATGTAAATACGTACGTACACATAATACAGGCTGATTAACATAAGATTTGACAAAGAGCTACAACGAGTAATTTCAGTTTAGACAATAAAAATCGTAAAGAAGCGGTGGGTGGGCCTATCACCTACCGTTTAAGTGGGAGTGACACTGTTATAAAAATATGACTAGACCTACGCTAAGACCTACAATGCGATTGTATACCTTTTTGAAAAACAATAAATCTCTTCTTTAATTTTCATTTAAAATTTTTAAAATAAGTTGAGTTGGTGAATAGTTTTTGAAAAATTAATTTTTAAACTCGAAATTTTGAAGAAAAAATAAAAATTAAAAAATCAATGCTCTTATTGATTCTTAATATAAAAACCGGATTCTAAAATGTTTTTTAGTGCCTAAACCTAAATAGGTCTCACGTACGATTTTTTTTCTGGTCTTAACACCACCTTTTCTTTGTAGTTCTTTAATGCATCTCATGGAAATCACTCTGTATAGTTTTTATAGTCTGTCTGATGATGTCTTATTTCTATGTCCTATGAATAAAATTCGGCACCAGGCTGCATTTTTATCAATATATAATTATTATTTTTATTGATCTGCTCTCTCTATCTTAAAATAATACAAATTTTAAATTAATAAAAAAAACATTACTCAGTGCAATATGTCCCTCGGAACAGAACAAATTGAATTGTACGTCCGCGAATGGGCATGTTCAAATAAAAACTAAGAAACTAAGTACTTAAATATTATTTTCTTTTGATATGGAAAATAGCATCCGTGTGTCTTATTTCCGGTGGGCCTAATGCACTGCACTTAAAAATACCACTGATTATCTTAAATGTACCTTATATCACTCTTTTCTTCTACACATATGTATACATATATAATTAAATTTTAATTTTTCTTTTCTTTCAATCCTGTCTCTTTTTAAATGTTTTTCTTTTTTTATTTTTACCTACTCAAAATAAATAAATAAACAATAAATAAAACCAATCACTAATATCTAACTATTATGAGTGTTTTTAATACATATTTTTAAATTTTGTTTTAAAACTTATCTCTATAATACAAAAAAAACTACAAAAACAACAAAAAACATAAATAAAAAGTTAAATCTCGTGAACTAACTGCTGAAGAAGCTAAGCGACTCGCAACTGAGCCCAACGTGGAGGAGCCTGTCAAAAACAGAAAACCATTAAAACGTGAAAATCGTCAAGGTTCTTACAAATTTTGCCAAAGAAAAACATTATTTTTATTACAATATTATTGACTATATTTTTGTTTATTTTTAAGTTAGTTGTATTTTTTTACCAAGAAATATTCATACCTTGAAGATTATTTTTAAGATATTGCTTTTTTAATATAAGACCGCACCCGGACAAAATTGACAGCAGCTTGTATTTCTTCTCCTAGGAAATTCTTAGTTTCTCGAATAATACTATGATTTCACCGGGCACTAAACTGAGATTTAGGTAGATTTGTCATAAATCTTCTCTGAATCTTGAAGATTTACCATACAAATATAAATCTCCTCAAATGAAGATTAAGAATAAATCTACTCGAAATCTAGTTGAAAACCATTCGAGGACTGCTTTAAATGTAGACTTTTTAAAATTGATTTAAAAGAAAATTGTGAATTGAAAACCATTATAGATTCAAAATTATATATGTACATATACATATACTAAATTGCAGATGATGACGAACAAGTCGTGGTGACTGAAAGAGGAAGAATTCTGTTTTTCCTTTTGTGAATTGGGAAATGTCGCAGATTAAACGTCAAAATAAATCTGATTGTGAAGTGAAAACACTTCCAGATTATAATAATATTGTCCCCTGCACCAAAATCTTCTTTTCTATCCTTCTTCTTTTCCTTACGCTGTGGCACGTGGTCGTAAAGATCATTTGAAGGGTAAATAACCCTTTGAGTGCCAGTAAATTATTTAAAAAAATGTCACCGAGCTGTTCTAAATATAATCGTCCTTGTCCTTCCAATAAATTTAAATGGATTCTGACTTGCGAAATGTCAATATAGGAGACTATTAGAAAATAAAATTTCCTTAAAATAGCTTTAACTTTTCTTTAATTATAGTGTTTCATACCCGTGCTTTTATTTTAATCTCATGAAGTACAGTAATAGCTTCTTTGATTGGTTTTCGAAAACACCAATATTTATCATCCTTCTAACATTCCCTCCAGTGCGGTCTTACTTTAAAGATGTTTATAATATTACTAAAAATTAAAAAAAAAATCTCTCGATTTGTAAATCCATCCTAACAATGAAGTTTGTTTCTTCAGTATTTTGATTTTACATATATATTAATGTTACCTTACAGTTGATTATTTCATTTAACAGTTATTCATACATAAAAAAAAACTATAAATGCGATTCGCTTCAATAGTTATTTTTAGTTTTTGTAAAATGTAAAAGCAATACTAATTTCCTTTGTTAAAAAAGTTTATTTTAAGTTTTTTGTTTTATCAATGGCTGGTTTTAAATGATTTTTTTCTGTATTCTCATGTGGTTTCGAACTGGGCAAAAATAGTAAAATTGACAGACACTGATAGTTGTTAAAATAAACAAACAGTGTAAACTAGAATCATTGTTTATTTTTGCAATAAAAGTCAATAAACGCGCTCCTACGTACTCGAATTTACTTGAATACTTAAAGAATGTTAATTTAATTATTTGATCCCAACTAAAAAGGTAGTAGTTTAAGTTATTTATGATTGAAAATTAAGGTATCATTTCGGTTTAATGAAAAAGGCTTAACGCTCAAGTTTCAGCAGATTGATGGAGGGCATTTAATTAACAGACGATTGAATTTGTCATTAAATATGATGCACAACACCACTGCTTCAGTCATTTTCGTCATAACCTGCTTTTAGATTTTCATTCAGATATGGAGTCACTGTATTGTGACAATTTCCGTCTTTCAATTGAAAAAGTTTATCGAAATTTTAAATCGACTTATTTAAATCTTAACAACCGACAGCCAGTTTCAGAATATTTATATTAGCAATATTTTTAAAGTTAGGCGAGGACTTAAATTTTACCAAACTTAAATTCAAAAGCAGAAGTGGTCTCTGAAATATACATACTTCAAAAATTGCAAAAATCATAACCGACTGACTACTCATTGACAGACCATCAAAATTTTGACGTTCGTCCTGATATTGTAATACCTCAACTTTCCATACCATACCTTCAAAAAGGTATGACTTTTTGTATTTCTCTAGATATTTCTCTGTATTTTAAAATTAATTCAATCAATACATCAAAATTAATAGGTACTCCCTTTCGAATGCAATAAATCAAATCGAAATCTGAAATTAGCATAAATTAGGATCGGAAAATGTAAAGGATCGATAGCTAACGACTATCTAGAGTCATTTTTATTGCTCGTAATACCAAAAACAAACTAATCTTAAAATATTTGTTGGTTTATACATGCAATTTTATCTCTTGATTTGTGCATGAATACGATCCTAAATCTTCTTTAAAAATTTAGTATTTATAATAAATAATATTCTCTCTTCATATACTTATGTATTATTAATTAATAATTATTAGAAAAATTAAATAATTATTAATAGAAAAATGTGTCCTCTTTGCCTGAAGTTTTAGTACAAATAATAATATATGTATATGATTTTTTGTGGTTTTAGTGTCCATAATAAAACAATGTTCTTTTTGAGATTGTCAGGAAAAGGGTTTCAGGATATTTTCGTTCAGCACAAAAATTTGAAAAACACAATTTAAAAAATAAAAATAAGTTATAGTTCCATTTGCATTTCAAAAATATACATCATTACATTACACATTTAATAACTTATACCAGTTTAACTTACTTCTGATTTTGGCAATTCTTTACTTTTAATATATTATAGATGTAGTTTTTGTTAACCATTGTTACTCTGTAAAGGCTTTTTGCATGTATTAAATACTTTTACAAAATAAAAAACAGTACAGCTTTTAAAGGTTAACCCTCTTATACGCCCCAAAAGGGCTATAGAAATTATTTTTCTCTCCTATATTCTCAGAAGCAATTCCGATGGTGCTTTTATGGTTATATAATCGAAAATAAGGATGAAAATCATCGACTTTTCTGATTTATTGTTATTCACAACAAACATTGACAGTCATAACAACAGTCGAAGAGTACCTATAATTTTATTCCATCGAAGCACACGTCCTCACCATATGGCCAGTTTTTGATTAGTCGCATCTATTCGTTGATCGTAAAATATATGATCAATAATAACTTTCTAAATCAAAAATAAACTTATCAAAGTCGGAATTGGTTTTGAGTGTCATTTTTTGTTGATTTATGTTTCTTGTAGATTAGACGAGACTATTCAAAAACCTTTTATTCTTCTTAAGTCGCATTCAGTGTGTTTTAATTTAAATATTTGCATTTTTTTATATTCAAAGACTCGCAAAACGCAGACGAAACAGTTGGAGAAATTTCGGTACAAATTGATTTATTCACACATCCTGGTACTGGCGAGCACAAAGTGACTGTAAAAGGTTTGAAGCATTATTATCCGAGAAAAAAAAAACATATATTAATTGAATAACATATTCCCTCTTCAGTTGTTGCTGCAAATGATTTGAAATGGCAAATACAATCTGGGATGTTCCGTCCATTTGTGGAAATCAATTTGATTGGCCCACATCTACAGGATAAGAAGAGAAAACATGCAACCAAATCAAAATCAAATAACTGGTCTCCAAAATACAATGAAGCTTTCCATTTGTAAGATGAAATTATTTTTAAAAGATTAAACTTAAGCTTCTAAAAAATCCTTCTTACATAGCATGATTGGCAACGAAGAGCAATTGGACTTTTTCGAACTGCATATTTGTGTAAAGGATTATTGCTTTGCACGTGAAGACCGTCTTGTTGGAGTTGCAATACTTCAACTAAAAGATATTGTAGAAAAGGTATGTCTTCCCTTACATATGGTATTGCAAGTACTAAATTCTTTTTTATAAAAAAAGGGATCATGTGCCTGTTGGCTACCACTAGCCAAAAGAATTCAAATGGATGAAACTGGTTGGACCATACTACGTATTCTGTCCCAAAGAAATAACGACGAAGTTGCCAAAGAGTTTGTTAAGCTAAAATCGGAAATTCGACAGGAACCAATGATGGGAACTTAAATTAAACAAAAAAAGACACTAATTAGAGCAAAACAATGTTTATTTCTACTTTCTACTTGTTTTTTTTTTTTACGCGGCATACCATACAAAAATTTAAGTCTACATTTCTTAAACTCAACTTTTGTATTAATATGAACAAAAAAATACAGTAACTATGTATATATACCTATATTTTTTTTATTTAAGCAACTAAGTCAACTCTGCAAAATAAAAAAAAAATTGTCTTAAAAAATTAAAAACTTAAACCAAAAATAAAAGAAAACAGCAAAAATTGTATATTATGTATATGAAAAAAAAAAAACGTTTATTTGAATAAAAAAAAATAGGCTTTAAAATATAGAATATAGAAAAAACTTTAGCGTTGGAATGTACATATACAAATATAATACAAAAAACATACAAAATGCAACAATATACTAAGTTTCTTCTTCTCAAAAAACCTAATTAAATTATTTAATAATAATAAGAGAAGCAAAAACACATTCCAAATTTCGTAATATAAAAACAATTAAATTAAAAGATTAAAAATTTCAGTGCTTACAGAGTAGTCCGGAAAAAATAACTATCGACATAAGAAATGAAGATCGCAGAAAGTCTATCATCTATCATAGAGCTGAAAATTGACACAAATTGCTTTCGCGTCCCATTAAATTAAATTTGAAGTAAATCTATTCATAAGCTTTTTTTGTGCAAGCAATTGTATTTTAAAAATTATTTATTATCTTATATACAAAATTCTCGTGTCACAATGTTTGTTCCCATACTCCTCCGAAACGGCTCGACCGATTCTTATTAAATTTTATATGCATATTCAGTGGTATTAAAAAGTCCATGCAACCCTTAATTTTCACTCTTCTATCACCGATCTTTAGTTTAATTTTAATTTATTTTCTTGATTTTGTATTAAAAAATAAATACTTAGTTCATTTTTAAAAATTTAAGCAAAATAATTGAATCTGTAGGTTACGATATACATATATAGGTGTACATATGTATATATTCTCAAGTAACTTTATTATTTACTAGAGGACCCAGCGAAATTTGTTTCGCCTGGGTGGTAGATTGGCCGGATATTTCTCCAACCGATCAAAATGTTCATTATTCTCGGAACTTACAAAAAAGTGTATCTATCTATAATAACATTTATTTGAATTCTTATTGTATTGAGGTGAAGTTCGTCTTTTCCTTGAAGTATACTATACATATTTAAAAATCACATAGGGAAATAAGGACAGAGAAAGCGACTTTGTTTTATACTATGTAGTGATGATTTATTCTTCGGGGGTTGTATTTAAACATGGAAAAATTTCCTCCATCCTAAATTGATGACATTATTGAAGCCACGAATTTTTGGTGTGATCCTAATTTGTGCTTAAATTGTTTTTTATGTTTAGCCCTATACATCTTCGGTTATTGTTTTACTTTCAGAATAACAGAATTTTACAACAATTAGGACATGAACTTCAGTCGTCCTGCCGCTCGATCCACTTTTTTCCAAACAGGCAAGACCATGTATTTTGATTTTTTTTTCAAATTACTATTAGATTAAAGTAAACTTTTTAAAGATCGAATTTATAGATCTGGAAAATAACCATACTGTGCATAAGAGTTGACATAAGAGTTCGTAATAGAATCAGCCATTTAAGCGAAGGGAGAGTTTTAATATCTTTTGGATAAGTAATACGATAAGTGATCTAGAAACTATAAAAAAATTGCACTGCAAATAGAAAAGGCAACAAAATATTTTCCATAGCTTGAATTTGTGCAATAAATCGGGACGAGACGAAGTTCGCTGGGCTAGCTAGTAAATATATAATATTATTATGTAATATATATCTCATATTTTTAACCAGATTAATTTTTTAATATATAAATAAGTTTTTTTTTTGAACAAAATATTCAAGCTTAAATTTATTAAAACTTCTTTATACACTTTATTTGGCCTTGATTCAAGAATGACACACCCGTTCATTTTTTTAAGGAAAATTTATTTGACAAATTTATCTGACACTGTTAAAGGGTATTTTTTCAACGTTGTTACATTTGCAGCTGCATTATCTATACATTCAAACTGCACTTATAAATTGTATTGATTTCTTTTGTCGAACTGCAAATGATAAGCAGGAAAAGACCTGCCTGAAAAACATTTTCAACTCTATCAATTTATGTATACAGGACTATAAACATTTGCGGGATTAGAATTTTTTTAAGAAGATGTATTTGTTGTAATTCTGAAAAAGACAAAAATGCCTTCAATACAAAAATATATCGATTCAAATTCAAAAACGATTGTAAAATTGGTTCCAAGGGACTAACTTAACAAAACCATGTTTAATGCAAACTAAATGCTGTGGTTAATATTCAAGTATGAGCTGTGACATAATTTTATTCAAATTATTAGGCTTATTTATTTAAGACAGGCTATAAAATCAAAAAATTGATTTTTTGTTAGTAAAATGTTTATTGGAATTAACTACTACAATTAGATAAATTTGTTTTCAAAATTTAAATACATTATTTGAATGAACATTTAAGAGAAGAAGGTATTAAATAGATTATAAGGTAAACGAATACCTAGCTCTTTATTACACATCTTATATGTAGAAACTAATTAAACTTTTAATCATTCTACTTTTATGTTTTTGGAGTAATTTACTAATGATTAAAAAAGTTTTTTGATTTATGAATTATTATCAAAAGAGGACTTCAAATGTTATTTAATCAACATAAAAGCGTTTTCTAAAAAGAAAAATTCAAAACAGATCAATGTTATCATGCTCAGAAATAAGTTAACTTGAAGCAAAAAATATATGAAAAAGCAATATTTACTGAAATATTCCTACATTTGAAAAGCAATAAAAGCGAATTATTTACAAATAACTGCATGATTAATGTATAGTGGTCATGATATTTGATATTCTGCCTTTTAATCGACAAAATAAGTATGGCACTTTGATCCTCTTGATTTTCAATAACTGTTAAAATTTCCATTCACTTTTCAAATTCTGTTCCAAATCATCTTGTATTGAATAAAATGATCTAAGTCTTGGAATACAAATTTAAAAATCGATGTATACAAAATTAGCAAAAGAAAAAAAAATATATCGTGTCCTTAATTTGTGAATTTAACTGGTTCCGATTCCAAAACCTTATTCGTCGCAAACCTATTTATCCAAGAAACTTTCATACGAGTTCGCTTAATATACCTTTGGCTACGTTGTTGGATTGATTTTTTTTTTTAAATTTTATTTAACTCATTCATAGTTTTTGGGTTAAATTATCATAAATATCTTAAAAGTCTTTGTACTGAAAACGAACTACGATGTGGCTATCAAAAGCAGATTGATAAAACAAAATACTTCATTCTACAAACATTACAACTTAATATTTTATAAAATTGGTATTCTTAAATTGTATCTTCTTGCATACATAAATAAAGCTAATGACGACGCATGTATAAATTTAATATTTTTTTAATTTGCAGTTAAAACTTTTACCACTGAAGTATAGAATGAGATTATATCGCAAGTTATTCTTAATTATTTCTAAATTCACGTTGACGTACATGCCTACATACCATACTTCTATGTTTGCATTTGTTTATAAATATAAAAATAAAAACAATGTTTTAGAAAATCATACTAAGGGAATAAAGTAAACAATACAAAATAAAAACAATATTTAATAACAATAAATACTACAACATAATATTGCGCGGTCCAAATAGCAAAAATAAATGTAATTATAAGTTTAAATACATATTTTTTTTTTATTTAAAAGAATTCAACTATCATAATAAAAGTATTTTATTTTTTTATTTTTAACAAAGATTTTAATTTGTATTTTTTTAATGTAAGTTATGTTTGTGAATATAAATAATAAAAACTATATTGCTATATACTTATCAAATAAATAACTATAAAGAAAAACTTTTAAATGAGATTAAAAAGCTTAACACCTTTCCGTTTGTTTTCTTTGTATATAATATAAATATATATTATTAAATATATTAAAAAAGGCTCTATTAATGTTAATGAAAATAATTATAAAAACAATATTTAGATTAGTACTGAGAACAAATTAATTATTTAAAATAAACTTAAATTGATAACATACATTTTATTTCACTAATGAGATATATAAACAAGATCAAAAGCTGTGGCTCTTAATTCTTAAGCAAGGGGGATGACCTCAATTCAAGGGTTTTTTCTTATGAAAATGGAAATAAAAATATTGTATTAGTTCTTTGCACAATATTAAATTTATATAATGGCTTAAAGTTCCCAAAAATATTATTTTAATATATACATATAAAAATATATGTATATATATATATACATATAAATATAAATATGTTAACATATAAATTACAAGACTTACCCATATAAAAAGCTGATAAAAATATATTTGTTGAAAAAAAAAACATCAATAGCTTGTATTTATTGAAAAAATTGTATTAAACAAGAAGGTATACATATATAAATGTGTTATAAAACAATCACTTTATAAAAAGCTAAAAAACACACAAAACTTAAAGAAAATTACAAAGCTTTCTAATTTTAATATAGTTCATACAAATATTAAATATCTATTAAAAATGTGGTGCAATAAATAATTAATTTTAAAAATGTTAAACAAAATAAAACAAACATATATTATACATATTGTAAAAACCAATACAAAGTATTAAAAAACAAAATAGATAAATTATCAAGAATTATCAATACATTTATTAGTGAAAAATATTAACGCGTATTGTGAATTAAACTTATATTAAGAAAAGAGAAATAAGATGATTACTGCACATTTGAAACGTTCGTAAATATGATCAATAGAAAAACAATATACAAGAATATAATACAAAAACATTAATATAAGGAAATGTAGCTAGCCATTCAGTATCCCAAATTAAGTAAAATGATATAATTTCATAAAACAAAATCAAATATGCAGAAACTATGAAATGATAAGAGAAATCTATTAATTCCCATGGCGAAGAAAATGGTTTGAATAAGTGAATTGTAAATAATAATAAAAAGTAAATTTACAAATCTAATGGAAACATGATGAAGAATATACAATAAAGAAATAGCAAAAGAATTAAAAACAAAACAGACTCAAAATAATTAAAAATAAAATAAAGTAATAAGTTAAAACATGTACTTGTAGTTAAAAATTCCAACATCCGAGTAATGGTGATGCCAAATACGCAACTGGAAACCTCTTCCTCATTCATATCGACATTTGTAGCGTTCGTCAGAACAGTTACTGACTTACTGTATTACCGTTGGTCCCTAAAAATACGACAAACTCACTCCTCCCACTTGAATGTCGAACTAGACAGTGGCTTTCAGTTTCAGTATCATACGCTGATCTTACAAAATTGTAATCCATTTCTTGAGATTTAGGATGGCGCAAGTGATTTAGGTATTGAGATAATCATGCCTATTACCGATGTCGTGTCGTTTTTTCGACAGCTCTCGTTTCCTTCGTTTTTCAAGTGACAATGTTTTATAATACAAGTAGCGATAGTGACGAGGATGAAGAAGGAGAAATTCAGATTTTAGAAAAGCCTATTAATAATAAAAAGAAACCAAATGAGGCAAACCTCAAATCCTTTTGATTTGCCTTATTCAAAGTGAGTTCACATTAAATTCAATTTAATTTAATTAAACGAAACTTCTGTACGCTTCATAGATTGAAGCAGTACTTTATATTATCAAATGAAGCTTTCAAAAATGTGTTGGATGAACTAAAAGACAAACTACCGATTCCAAAACGTTCATCATCCATCCCAATAATTCTGTGGCTCGGAGTTACTTAAAGAATTTTAGCTGACCAACACGCCGCTGGAAACGACTTCAATTTGGGATTGGCTCAACCAAAAGTCAGCAAATTCTTTAAAGAAATTATTTAATTGTTATGTTTATGATAAATCAAATAACAATACCAGCCTTATTACGGTTGTCAAAGGTCAATTAATTGACAATTGAAATATTTTGTCAATCAATTGATATATCGGTATTATGAACCCGAGTTGATCATTTTTGATCCATTGTGAACAAAGATAAAAAATCTATTGTGAATAGTGCCTATTTACTTAAGACAGCTGCAAATTTTAGTATGTTTGGATGATTGTTGCCTTTTCGTTGGCATTAACTTGTCGTTGATATCTAAAAATACATTAAGGAAGGCTTCTTTCGAAAGTCTAAAGTTTTGAATGAATCTAGAAGCGAGCCAAATTAGTTTTTGTAATTTAATTAAAAAAGATCTTTTATCTACATACATATGTTCAGCCAAATTCATGCTTCACAACGCGTAATTTTTTTCGAATCTTTGCTTGCTCCAAAGTATTTTCTTCTTCAATTTCATTTTCACCGAAAAATAGTTCTATAGTAGACATGCTTTGGGTTTTCGCGATCCGTAAAATATTTTATCAACAAGGAATTTGTGATTGACTGAAAATTTGATAATCAACAAACATTTTGACAACTATAATACCAAGACTGTCAATTTAAATCATTCACAATAGATCTAATTTCTGAAGAGCGTTCACAGTTTATCAAAAATTTTGATTTTTGACAACGATAATACCGATTCATTAATTTTATTGATAAATATCAAATATCGTATTGATCTTTGACAACCGTAATAAGGGTGTACATTTTACAAAATAGATTAATAAACAAGAATACTTACTGTTTTACTCTGTCGTGAACAAATTTCTAAACGAGATATACTGTCGGTTTTTCCATCATCGTTGTTTCTTTTCGTCTTACAGAATTCAAAATGAAAACCTTCACCTACGTTTGACGTTTACACACGACAGCAAAACGAGCGACAAAAGTTAAAAATGACAAATGGAATACCGTTTGAGTCATGTCGTATATTTTGCTGTCGTTTACGACATCGGTAATTGAGTGAATATGATGAATAAAATAGCAAAGGCTTCCTATTTTTTTCCAAACTTTATAGTCTAAGAGCCCGTGAACGCCAGACGTTCGTTATTTTATAAAAGCTGAGAGTTTATCAGTGCATTATCCCAACAAAAAATATTGGACTGTTTGAAGTTTGGGTAGCGGTGGCTTTGGTAGATTAACGCTACTAAAGGTGTTAAAAATTAAGGTCTACTTTCGTTAAAATTATAAAGGGTGATTTTTTATTATTAGGGTAAGTTCATAAACTACAGCCTAACTAAGGACTGCGTTATATGCGTTCATAGTCAACTAACCTAGGCGAACTGCAGTATCTACCGTTCATAAACGTCATTCTTTCGTCAGCGTGCGTTGTACAAATTATGCAGCTAAAATTTGTTGGCTGCAAAAAGAGGCGCAATTTTTTAAAATTGTTTTTTAAGTCATGAAGAAGCACGAATCGGAACAGATTGCAAAAAATGTAAATTATTGCAAAAATTTTATTAATTTTCTGACATAAAGTAATGTAAATTATTATTTTTAAAGGGATGATGAAAGTGCTGTAGGTACGATTTGGAACCAAAAACGTACTTAGCTATTTATAACAAAAATTGGCCTAAGCGCCTAAGTCAGGCATTTTTTTTTACTGCACACATTCTGCAAAATGAGTGCGTTCACAAATGCAATAGAATAGAATTGCGATTGTACTAGCGCAGATTTTCTGCGTTTATGAATACCACTTACACTCAAAATGTTATGTAAAATCAGACCAATAATTGCCAGACACTTAAAATGGTGGTAACCCTTGTCAGACACCCGTAAAGTTCATAGTTTGTACTTCTATATAAATTAAATTTTAACACACATTTTTTACAAACAAAAAACATTCAGCCCTATTCTGCTATTCACGTGAATCGTATATCCGATCCACCCATTTGATTCACTTTCAAACTTCCTTTCCATTCTGCTATCCGTCGCCGTCGGGTGAACTACATTATCCCGAACCAATTTGACATTTAAGTGAACAGATTTTCCATTGAAAATCTTGAATACATTTCTTTAATTTCAATTTTTAAGTTTTATAGCTCCACCTAATGGATTGTATTGTACTTTTTTCCAATTACGAGCAGAGGATTAAGAAAATCCTCGAAAAGAGAGCTTTGGAGAAATTTTAGAAAATAAAAAAAAAAAATTTGGGACTGCCGGATGAAACGTAAGTTGATTTATTTTGATTTTAAAATAAATGTTTAACAAATTATTTCGAAATCATATATTTACTATAAGCTTAAGGCCATATAAAAGAGCATTTCGGTATGTATTGGGTATTGTTTTTACTTACATTTTACTAAGCACAAACAAGAAAGACGAACCATAAATGTAAAATCCGCAACTATTTATATGCGGATTTGAATTGTATGGAACAAATCCGTTCACGTGAATAGCAGAATACCGCGCAGAATTACCGATGTTACCGACTTAAATACAGATTCACTTCGAGTGAATAGCAGAATAGCGATAAGTGAAAATTCAAGAAAAATTCCCCCCGACGGATAGAAGAATAGGGCTGATTATTATTTATATTTATATTTTTTTCTCATAAAATTTCCTTAATATGTATTGGGTGGGGTTGGATTCGAACTGATCCAGTTGCCTACTCTGGTGTTCCTCGTAGGTTCGGTTGGTGGTGGTTATCGGTGTGGTGTGTCGGTCATAAACTCATAATGTTTAGGGTTGACGATCGGTTTCAGATTACGAACATAATCGCTTTGGTTGTTAAATATGTATTTAACGACGGTGTCATATTTGTAATCTGAGTATCCTTCGGCTTGGAATCTTCATGTGGTCACCTATGTTTTAACTTAATATAAAAGCTGTTTTTTATATATTTTGGGGCTATTGTGGTATCCAAACGGAGAGAAATTCTCTCCGATTTCTACAAAATGCACGAATTTTGTATTGTCGTAACCGTTCGACACACAAATCGGAGAAACTTCCGAAACTAGTTTTGACGTGATTTGAACAAGTCACATTCTTGCGATGCATGACATCAAAATCAATTTCGCACATAAACGCATTCCATTCAATGCGTCGCTTGTCGGTGTGTATTCATATTTTTTCTTCCGATTTCTCCAACAGAAAAACAGTGAGGAAACTCATTCGGCAAACAAATTTCAAGATGGAGGGTGAACAAGAATTGCAAAGTCAGGATTTATAAGTTTTTTTTTATTTGGTTTATTGTTATTTTTTGTTTCTTATTCAGTTTATTTTTTTAGAAAGAAAAAATACAAAACAAATCAAATGCAATTTGAAAAATTGGTTGAGTATATGCTTATGCATACAAAACCAGATATTGCGAGAAATTTCACGAGCCGACTACTTGAGAAATCTAAGAACAATTGAATTGAAAAAAGGTTGATTGAGCCAGTGCAGTGGTGAATCATAGTCTTTCCCAATGCCATGCTGATGGGACCCTTCACCGAAAAATCTCAAACAAGATGCTAATTTTTGTTCAGCTAAAACATCGATAGTCTATCGGTCGCCAACGTCGATAGTTTAAAAAAAAACTATCGGTTGCTTTCCATCTTGCAAGTTATACTTAACTCATTGAATAAGAACTAAAGGAAGAGGCATATCGAGAAAAAAGTGAAGCATTTTTCATACTTGTGTGAGTTACACACAATCAAATGCTTTGAAATAGGGTCGGAATGAAAGTTGACGGCTTCTCATGGGGCGCCCAAGTAAATTGCCTTGAAAGAATTTTTTTTAAAGTTTACTTTGATTTTATTTGATCAAATAAAAAATTAATTTATTTGCTTAGCTGAGTTATAATATCAAACAAGGCAAGCCTGAAATGATAAAATAAAACTTACCTTTTACAGGAACCTCAAAATTGGAAATAGAGAAATGATAATACATATAGTTTTTAGTTTTAAGTATTTTCCTTAGTCAAATAATTTCAAAATTTTAAGTTACACTTATAGTTTTAAGTTTTATTATTATCACAGTTATTTTCCTTAGTCAAATAATTTTACTTTTTTGTTGAGCAGTTAAAGAAGCAATAGGGAAATATCCTACTGGAATTTTCCAACTTTGATTTATACAGACAACAAGGAAAACAAGCATCTGGGTAGCTTCTG
Source organism: Scaeva pyrastri (assembly GCA_905146935.1). Taxonomy (NCBI): domain Eukaryota; kingdom Metazoa; phylum Arthropoda; class Insecta; order Diptera; family Syrphidae; genus Scaeva; species Scaeva pyrastri. The sequence goes on from LR989930.1 coordinate 4,202,009, forward strand.
TACTGCTATCATCTCCGTCACCAATAAAAGTGTAGCCCAAGGCTCCTTTTGGGTTCCAATCAACATGTCTAATAATACAAAAATGATAGTTAATTCTATATATTTAAAAATGTTCTTTTTTTTACCTGCGAATGGCCATTTCATTTTGGGCGCCTTGCCATCACCAATAAAAACTAATCCGTCGCTGTGCGAAAATTTATAAATTTGACAGGTGGTCTCCAAAAAATCACAAGATAAAAGTATATTTTTATTTTCAACAGAATTGCTTTTTTAATGTAAAATATCATAAAATATCAATTAAAAAGTGTTTTACGATAGTTAATTTACCTACAAAACATCACTTCAAATTACTTTGTGTTGAATATAAGCCAAAAACTTACTTGTGAAACGAAAACTTTTTTTTATCCTTATTATTTTTTTGCATGATTTAACACAGCACCGCATATTATTTTGTGTTATTTTAAATGAAATATTGTATTTATTTAACAAATTCACTTTTATTTTACTTTTTTAAATGGTTTTTCACTTAAATATGTTTATTCTTTTGTTTCCACACTCTCTTGCTGCTAGGCAAAATGACAGATGATCATCAGAATTGTTTTTTTTTTTTAATTTATTTTAATGCTTCACTCACGTACAATGTATGTGTGACATATGCCTCTTCCTCTATTTCTTATTCAATGACTTAACTTTCCATAGGGAGTTATTGTAATCGGTCCGATTTATCAAATTGAAATCTATACTAATATATAAAGCTGGGGCCGAATTACCGCATCAGTTAACGAGTAATACGTGACTGAATTATGTCAATTTGGCATTCCCTCTCACGTTAATGAGCGATCTAGTCTGAAATATTTAAGTTTCGTTAAAAATACTTCACAAAGGTTGTTTTCATTCGCACCTTCAGTATCACTTGATGAGAACAAAATACCCATTATAAATTATTCATAATTTCTTTTTTTCACCCTATTCACAATTCACATAAACACTGATGTTATCTGTCACATTACAACTGCAGAGAGAAAGAGAGAGACTCGATGAAAATTAAAGAGGAGTTGATGTAGTAGATTATAACTACTACAATTATTAAAATCTAAACGATACGTCCTACTACGTATGCGATCATCCCAATGTAGTCAGTAGTCACTCGTTCGTTCGATAACTGATGGAATTTACTCACTCGATTACTGATACGGTAATTCGGCCCCTGAAGAGTTTGTTTGTTTGAACGCGCTAATCTCAGGAACTACTGCAATAGTAGCGAAGCATCAGTGAAAAATGTTGCAAAAACGGCGAAAATTATTCATCTTTGAGGGCTTCCATTAGTCGTTTCAACGCGCTGATCTCAATAACTACGTGATCGAATTGAAAAATTCTTTTTGCGTTGGATAGTTCATTTGTCGAGCGAGATTTTAAGCTGTATAAAATTAAGCCACGACCAACAGGAGCGAAGAATCAGTGGAAAATTTTGCAAAAGTAAAGAAAATTATTCATCTTAAAGGGCTTCCGTCCCATTTTCAAAATGGGGTTGCAAAGAAAATCCGTATGTTCTTCTGCCATAAGAAAATAAAACTTATGTATTTGGAACAGTTTTAATTGATTTTTATGTTGGAAACTAAATAATTGGTTTATTTATCAAAAATTGGTAATAAATTTTCATAGAAAGTAAGTCAAAGGAAAACAATTTATTGTTTACAATTTCAGATGCCAGATTTTGAATGTTCTAAGTTGTACCTATTCCTTTTTGGTTCTTTGTTGATGAGAGCATTTTATGATCATACAGTTCAGCAGATGATGTGGTGGAAGGTCAGGAGGTGGTGATGGTGAAGGTGGTGGTGCGCTTAAAGTTGTTTTGTTTTCGGTGGTGTTTATTTGAGCAGAGGTTGTGGCAGTTGTAGCAATCGTTAATTGCGGTGGGGTTTTAACAATTGATTCTTTAATTCGCTGGATAAGAGATATTGAATTAGGATTATGTTGTTGATTTTGTTAGTTGAATGTGCGTCTTGCATCCATACTGTATGGCTGCGTCTTGCAGCCATACTGCAATTATTTATGGTGTTTATTACTAGAATTTCTTTATTTTGAATGAATTTTGGACAATCTTTTGAAGATAAGGAATGTTTTTCAAGAACAATCAGCACACATTTTCTTGTACAAAGTACAAGTTTAAGGTTCATCTGGATCTAACTAGTATCACCAAGTATCGCCAAGTGTCGACACCTTTCGACTTTTAATTTCAAAAACAATTTGATCAAAAATAGGCAAGGAGAAAATTTTCTTTCCATATTATAAGTGGCTTTTCAGCTATATAAAATTTATGGAAAGTGGTCAAATACCTTTTGAGAAAATGGTACCCACCACAAAATTTTCCTTAGCCTGTTTATATATAGATTAAGCAAAAACACGATTTGGATTTCCAAAAAACAAGGCACTTTTCCACAAAAAACTTATCAACTTTTCACCTTGCACTTATTTATAAGTTTTTCTGTTCCACAATATTCTTTGCACTTCTTTGTACTTAATGCAAAGTCTTTGCACTCTTCTACAAAGTTTTCCATTATGCAAACTTTGAAAACTTGGCATTCCTGATACTAATCGATTTACTTTTGATGTTGATTGATAATTTTTTTATTAACAAAAAATTATTAGAATTAAAAAAATTCTCGAGATTTCGTAGTGGAAAAAAATTTGAACATAATACCATTTTTCCTTCATTGTAAAGGGTGGTTAAATTTTAAGGCCGATGTTGGTTTTCAATAAAACACACAATATTTAGGAAATTATTTTAATTTTTTATTATGATATCTAATATTGGTATGGTTCAATTATGTATGGAACAAAATATCGGCCAAATGGCCGCCGCGATCTCGGCGGCACACCTCCATCCGATGGTCCAAATTTTAGATGATGCAGAGGCATAATTGAGGTTCTATGCCGTTAATTGGCCGAATTATCTCATCCTTCAGTTCTTGAATTGTTTATGGCTTATCGACGCACACCTTTTCTTTCAAATAACCCCAAAGAAAGAAGTCCAACGGTGTCAAATCAAATGATCTTGGCGGCCAATTGACATCGCCACTATACGTGAGATAACACGAGTAAGATTAAATAGACTTGTTGGATGTTTCTTGGATAAGCGCTTTATTCTAACTGAACTAATTTTATACATTTGTAGGTAAGGTAGGTACCTATTATATTTCAGAATACATAAATGTGATATAAGAAAACAGTAACATCGTACGATCGATGAAGTTTTATACATATGTATGTATGTACATATATATATTGATAAATTGAGCTGTGCGGCAAGTGGCACCGTCCGCGTCCTGTTGAAACCACATATCGTCCACATTTTCCAATTCGGGCCATAAAAAGTTCGTTATCTTCTCATGATAGCGAACACCATTCACAGTAACTGCCTAACCAGCCTCATTTTGTAAAAAATACGGCTCGATGATGCCGCCAGCCCATAAGGCGCACCAAACATTCACTTTTTATCGGTGCATTGGTTTTTCGAAAATCACTCTTCGATATCATTCCACCAATTGCGGCAATTCTGCTTATTGACGAATCCACTGAGCTGAACAGTTGTCAAATGAAGTGGTTCACATTCAACATCAGTCCTTAAAATTAACCACCCTTTATACCTATTTGAGCACCAACATTTTTTTTAGTTTTTTTTTTTTATTTTAACGTACAAACGTATAAGCGTACACACTTTTCACTTATCAGGTTTTATAGTACTGTGGAAATAGAATGTTTTGAAAATAAAAATTTATAAAGTGCAAAGTCAAAAGTTGTTTTGTGGAATAGGGCCCAAGACTCATTCAATTTCTGTAAGAGATGAAAATGTCTAACATGCAAAATCGCTGTCGCGCGCCGCGCCGCTACCGTGGACACAACATAATACAAAAAAAAAACAAACAAATAAATTTTATAGTATAGACTAATAGGTATAAAGTCAAAGTCAAAATCCCGTTCCAAAAAACTCAAAACACACAATAGAAAAAAAAAAAAGAAAAACAACCCCTTGCACTATCCAATTAGCCATCATTGTAGTGTCCTCCTCTCCCGAACAATGAAGCAGTTTAATTTTACAGTGGAACATATTTTTACTGAATAGCAACAAAAAAACAAGTGAGTATTGCAGTTAGATTCAGCGAACCGAGGTAAAACGACGACAATGACGAAATATTCGTCAGTAGTAGGGTCGGTGCTTTGGTGATAAATTAGATAGTTTTATCACAGGGTAGGTTAGGGTGGATACATTCATCTTCACATATATCGAAATTGAATACAAAGTATTCAAGACTTATTTTGACTTTGAGATGCAGATATTGAATGACAATAAAGGCAAAATTATACCGAACTCACTAAATACAAATCGATATGTTCCCGTAAGAATGTATTAAGGCTGGGTGTCCCAGATCGGCAAACTCAAACTTCATGTAAATGACTTTATTTGTGTTAGTGCCCTTTTTTTGTCATGAATTTCATGGCATCGCCATATGTGGCCAGAGGAATTTTGTTCTTGTTTGTTACTCTCTCTCAACACTCTTTTTGAACAAGAATAGAGTCGAAGAAAAAAAATGAGTATCTTTATAAGATCAATAACACGCTAAAGTGAGAAAAGTAAAGAAAAAACAACAATAATAACCAAAAAAAGGACAGTCTGTGCTGTAGATGTACGTTTCCTTTCCATTTCAGTATATTTTCTCGAAAACCGGTTCTGATCTCATTTGTATTGCAATTGTTTTTGTTTTTGCCAAAGAACAATAAATCCCCTCTCTATTGCCACAAAAAACATCAAGATCAAATATAAAAAACAAAACGATCATGACTTCTGCTACGTCATCAAAGTAAAGGGTGCAAGAAGTAGGTATATAAACCACCACGCGAATGGGACGTACACTTGCTCTAGTAAACTCATTGACAAAACTGGTTTGTCCTTACATATTCCTCAAATTCCAATAACCGGTTTTTCTATTGCATGTTCTGTTCTTGATGCAAAAAGGAAGAAACAACCAGCAATATGTAAACCAACAACAAAAATATTTGGGAGCGGGTGGGCGAGGCTCATTTCTTTTCCAAATGAAAAACATTCTCTCGAAGCGCTAATTTCGCAGTGGAATTACTGGGAACTGAAACTTCTATGTGTGCGTGTAAAAAGGAAATTTCAAAGGGAAAAACACCAATTTAGACACTTTTTCAAAAATTTATTTAAAAAAAACCATTAAAGCAATTAGAATTTTTTAATTGGAGACCAATAGAAAAAATACTGAAAAAAATAAAAAAAATAAGAAAAATATGCACAAGCATTATTTTCTCTGGAAAGCTAATTGTTATTTGGGCTTTTTCAATGAACATTTAAAGGGTTAATAATTTTTTTTTCGAAAAAGTCAATCCGTCACTCCCGAGGTAATTAATTAAGCTATTCAATAAAATAAAGAAAAAAAATATAGTTCAAAAGGCTAAGTAATGAAAGAGGGATATTTAAAAGTCCTCAAAAAAACAACGTTTTTTGCGTTTTTTTAGGTTTTTTTATTTTTTTAAACTTTAAAAGTAAATTATTTAAAAAAAAATTTATTTGTAATAAAAATTTGAGACTGGCTTTACAATACTTTTTTTGAAAATTGCATAAGATTGGACTAATTTTTTGCCCATAAAAAAAATTAAATAAATTAAAGTCAATCCTTCACTCCCTTAATTAACTTAATTTCTTTTGAAACCACCAAAAAAATTAAATACAAATCTTAGCTATACCAAAAATAAATGGTGCATTTTAAACTACTATCAAAATAACGACAAAATTGTAGTTTGTTTCACTCTCATAATTACTGTATTATACATTTAAAAATTATAATTATGCAGTGTGACATTTTCAAAATTGTTCAGGATACGAAAAAAACCTCTCATTTAGTTATTTTTTTGTGATTATTTCGGTTAACTTTGTTGGCGGATAATACAAATTTCAAAATCTGGCGCTTAAATTCTAGTTCCCCATCATAAATTGTTTTTTGAAAAAAATGTCGCATAATATATTCTTACAAGAAGGTATCGGCATATATGTATGTATGTACGTAGTATATACTCTCTATAGGTATGTATTTAGGAAAAGTGACTTTCTGTCTAACGAGACAGTGGAAAGGTCCTATATCATCAGCTTTTTAGACACTTTCAAAGTGACTGTTTAAAGTTAATCGAAATTTTTGAACTAACACAAAGTTAAGCCGATCAAATTTCTTATGAAAACAGCCTTAATAACTGCCTTTTGCCGGAACCAGGTTTTAAGTGACATATTGTTGCTTTCCGGTAAAATAGCACAAGTCGAAGTTCGATGATTTTCGGGAGAGCCTTTGAAGTTTCTAACGACATTAATATAACAGGGATTTAGAAAAAACTGAAAGAAGTAGGAAAATGCTAATTGCAAAGGTATATAGAGTTTTTTCTATTTTCTCAAAAACCGGAAAAGCGACGTAATAAATCTTAATTTCTTGTTTGATCTTAGAGACATTTGTGTCACTGTTGTCCGCAATAATAGCAAAATTTCCACAGTTGTTAGTGGTGTACTATACTTCTTATCATCGCACATATTTTAATAGTTTTTTCTACCGTCAGACTACTCGATAAACAGAGGATACTTTTAGTCAACCTTATTTATAGTGACCAGGCTTCTTTCTTATACTATTTCATTAAAAACGTTCATCTACACATACTTCTCTTTATTAAAGTGTATTTGATAACATTTCTGTGAAAAAGGGCGAGGACAAAGGAATATTAATTCTACAGCATTCCCATTAAAGTCATTAATTAAAGTTACCCCCCCCTCATAAAATTAATACCACAAAAGTGATATTAGATTTTTTTTTGGAAATTCAACGACGTACAAATAACATATTCATTAATAAATAAAAGCGTAAGTCGATTTATGTATGTATGTCGTCTTGTTGATTCCATCCCAAGTGAGAAATAACAGCATAAGTCGACTTATGTCAAAAATGGATTGTTGATTCCATCCAATGCGCGTGCGCGATTTCCTCTACCTCCTAAACGGGGAGAGATAGATTCCCCAGTCCAATAGTAAAAAAATACTTGCTTTTGAGAATTCTACAAAAAACCGTCATCAAATCTTGGCACCCTAGTTATCGACTCGTGCCAAAATCAGCTTTAAATTGGTATAAAATTAATTATTATTATTTTTAAATTCAATCAGAAATTAAAAGTAATGTCAGTCATATAGGTAAATAAATTCTGTCCATAAGTTTTGTATGTAGGTACCTACATAAATACATATGTACGAGATTTGTAATGGAAAAACAAACATTCAAATTCAAATTGCTCTTCTATGAAAAGCTGCAAAAACTTACTTCTATTGTTTTTCCTTATTGTCACAGATATATACTCGTAAAAGTAAATACCTACCTCAACTTAAGTCGAAATTCAAATGCCTAAAATAAATGCCTCATTCGATTTTCTTTCTCACGAGACCCATGTTTTTTAATTTGGGGAACAGCTCGCACCGAATTTCGGGTATCTGGTCACTACAATTCTTGACCCGTCTGAATTTCCAACACGACCATGTAGTTTTCTCCATACGAGTTTATCTGAGTTTAGTAGATACGGCGCGGCGGCGGCGGCGTAATCGTATGGCACATTCTTCAATCGAGCCCCTGAAACAGTTATCGAAACTAGCACCGTAAAGTGTTTACTACACCACCATCTCGTCTCGTTACTCAAATCGAAATACACAAGTCGAGTCCCCTGGACGTTAAACACTCAAAAGTCAAAACCCAACAGCAAGGTGTGTAACATTCATTCATCAAATCAAATCAAAAAAAAAAAAAAAAAAAACAAAACAAAACCAAACAACAACTATTTCCACTCAACAACTTGTGGCTATTTGTGGCTAACCCAGTTTGGCCTAGCTATAGGGCTACCATATTGTTTATACCTAAGTGTTGTGTTATTTAATAATAAAAGGCTTCTCCGAATTAGGTATAAACGAAATTATTAGTCTGGAACAAAAAATTAAATAATTGAAAAACACAAATCTCTATAATATCAAGTGCCGGCTCGTGGTGGATCGAACAACACGTCGCGTCGCCGTTAGTCGTCCGTCTTCTTGGCAGTTCTCCGTTAACTATATCTCCGTAAGATATAATCAACCATGTATGAAGTTGTGGATTTGGTCTTGAGCAATGAGGCAAACTGCAAGAATGTAAGTTCAGTTCCTAACTTCATTTCCTACCTTAACTTTCGAACTTAACATAAATATTAAATACCTATTCACTTTAAACTATTTTTGAAAAACGTACTCGTGCTCGTGTACGTATTGTGTTTCATCTACTTGTAGTACTTACTTATCAATTTCGTTACGCAATGTATGTAAATACCTCTGTAATGTAGGTACCTACCTACCTAACTTATTTTATAATTTTTTTTTTTTAATTATTTAATTTATCTTAAAAATATCAGCTAAGATCGATTGGACAACATTTCAAGGCGCGTGATATTAAATACATATTTCAAATGATAAAACTATTTCCCGAATTTCTCTTATCAGGCATTCCACCGCGGGGTAAGATATTTTAGTTGTTAAGTTCTTAGTTTTTAATTTTAGGTTCGAACTTTATATCAGTTTCAATCTTGTATTTTATGAGAGATTAGATTTTTTTTAAATGTTAAATTTCTGTAACATCAATATAGGTATGTAGCCTTTTCGAAACCTCTTTAAACTGGGGAATTGACTTCAGTGTATGGAACTTTTAAAATGTCAAGGATCGCATATCTGCAGCGCATTATAGAATGATGAGTATCAGAAAATCCTTACTTACTGTCACCTTGATGGGCATTAGATTTATATTCTTTGTTTGTTTGGGAACTAATTGCTTGAATTGAATCTCTTGCTGACAATATAATATATACATACATATGCCTAAATGTTAACGCGTAATCAAGTTCATTGTCATCATTAGGTTTACGTACACATAATGTATAATACATAATTGATGAAAGAGTAAAACATTTGAACAAGTTGTATCCTTTGACTTTATATGAACTTGCGGGTATCATGTTTATAGACTGTTTTCAATCTAGGATGACCTAATTATGACTAACATATTTTTTATGGAAAACTGGAAAAATTAAGGAAAACTATTCGAAAAGTTATACAAATTTTAGATAAGAAAGTTTTCAGCAAAATCTGTTTTCAGAAGAATAAAACAAAAATTACGTGACTGATTTAAATACTACATATCGTTGCTGAGAAAACCGGCATACCTTTCCTAAGAGTAGGTCTAAAGCTGAAAATTGCAAATAACAGATATTTAAAGTAAGAATACTACTTGAAATAATTGCCTTATTTTAAATTACCAGTATCGTCCGAAAGTAAATCGATTAATATCCAGGAATACCAAGTTTTCAAAGTATAATGATGGGAACTTATCAGTGTGGGTCGCACCCACCCTCTTTTCTTTTTTTTATTAAATTCAGTTGACTTTTCAGTGCATTTCTGTTGACACAATCTTTCTTCAAGCAATAATTCAAATCTTAGGAAAATATCTACAACTGAAAAATATTTAAAAATTATTAAATACAATTATATAAAAAAAAGAAAACAAAATATGTCTTTAAAAATGATTCTGATGTAAAATTATACATCCGAATTAAAATTCCCAGACTTTGTTTGAATCTAGAATTCTGCACATTATCTAAAAAAATTTAAAATTATGTAAAACATGTAAAAAAAATGTTGTTTTTTTTTTTTAATTTTAAGATTCACATATGAACTTTGTATATATGTATGTATGTATGTATTATAGCTCTGTAGTCTTCTTAAAACGAAAATGGCAAACATTTTTAAATTATTCTTTCCAAAATTCTATACCTAATTTTATTTTTAATTGAAAAGAAAACAAATTTATTTAAACAACTTACTGAATGATTTACGACCCGAATTCATTCATCCCGGATGCTTTTTAATATACTATATCTATACCTACATATGAATTCAAATTTGTTCTTCTAAGATCTTGATTCCGAAAAAAAAAAACACAAATAAGAATCTGTGTAGTCGCTTATAAGCAAGTGCATAACTAAAATAACAATAAAAAGACTTATTCAATCATCAGACTTAAATAATTTGACCGACAACAATTTTCTAATAAAATGTGCTCGTAGCATGCAAACTGGTGTGTTATAAATGAGAATTGGGGGATTAGAATTTATTTAAAGATAAAAACATTATCAATGGTGTATTGTCATTGGTTAAATAATCGACTCGAAGAAGTCTTCGGTTAAGGTTCTGGGAGTGATCATTAGAGTCCCAGAATTACGTCCAAATACGAGTAAATCCTACTTTGATAAAGAACAAAGACGGGTTTGTTACAACACTTATAACTCGAGATCTGATTTTCATGGTTATTGATTCGTTGGATTTGTCTCCACCCCGAATAGCAGAATATAGCTTAAAAACAATGAAAATTAACACACTATGGCTCATTTTTGTCTCTGCACTATTGAACACTGTACTATGTCAAATAATATATTTAAAAAATGTTTTTTCCTTCAATATTTTAAATTAAATTGCTTACGAAATTAAAAGTCTTACAAGTCTTATTTCGACGCATATTTTAAACCGCCGCGCAGCCGTGTTTTTGAACTAATTAACTGACAGTTAGTAGTCAAAGTTGACATTAAACATCAATATTTATTATTAACGATAAGAAAATACAAAAAGTGTCCTTTTGGAAGTATGATCAAGACAAACGGTTGCCACTTTTCAAATCTGAATTTCTTTATTGAAATAATTTAGACTTGCCAAATAGCACTGTTTACAAGACAGTCATAATATTGAAGATTGAAGTTTAGAATGGTCGAATTGAATTTTTGACAAAACGGCCACAGTACCTAAATCCATCGTTTCTCGAAAGAGTTGGTAACATTTTTAAGACTGTATTAGTTAATCTCTAGATCTACTGAACCGATTTTTAAAATTCTTTTACCAATAGAAAGCTAGCTATATATTTGTGATAAATTGGATATGGAAAGAAGCAGAAAATAGTGCCTCAAGATTGTGTTTAAGAGAAATACAAGGGAAACATAGTGAACAAAATATAAGGTCCATTTATTGGTTTTAATGCTGGATTGGAGCTGGTATTTTCATGCCATCTATTCTGTAAAGGCTTTTTGAATCTTAAAATCTAATCATATAAGTTGCTATTGTTCATGGTTTTATGATTCATAGGACCACTATGATGTGGTCCTGTATGTGAAGAGAAAAGATCTAGGAGACCATTTTATTTCGGAAACCAAAAATTAAAAAAATTAATGGCGTTTCCAGAATTTCAAAAGTCATTAATCGAATTGAGATTAAAAATTGCACTCATTGGTTAAGTTATGAATGCCAAAACTTTATTAGAACCTGGATATGAAGATTTAAAGCAATTTTTTTCACACAATTTGAAAAACAGGGCAGAACAACGTCTGCGGGGTCAGCTATTATAATAATAATAAAAATAATAATTATTTTCAATTTTTTGTAGTTTGATGTGCTAAGTGTATTTTATTAGTTTTTTATTTAGGTTGTCACATCTGTCGTTGATTTCTTTTGGAATTTTGAATTCACCTAAATTGCCGAAACGAGTTTCAGCATCTGAGATGATATCATGATAAAATTAAGGATGGCTCTGATGGCCATATCGCTTATTCGTTGAATTTAATTACGAAAATGGAGATAGAGAGATAGCTTGAAAGATATAAATGATCACGATTGTAATTTTTTTTACATTTATCAACAGGTCGTAGATTTACTACAGCAGCTTGTCTTAACAAATGAGACTATTAAACAAATTCAAAATGTCTTTTTCGATGAAATGAATCTTGCCCTCAATGAACAGCCATCATCACTTCAAATGGAAAACACATACATACCAGAATTGCCAGATGGAAACGGTGAGAGGAGTTGCTGGAGCTTTCTGTCTTGCTTTTAAAATTAACTCTTTATTTTTCAGAACAAGGTGTCTTTCTAGCTTTAGACTTAGGTGGTACAAATTTTCGCGTTATTCTCATGGTTCTCCAAAAGGGACATATTGTGGAAGAAATCGTTCAACACTATCACATAACTGATGAATCGAGAATCGGCTGTGGTGATGCTCTTTTTGATTACCTCGCCAAATGCGTCGATGACTTTGCCAAACAAAATTTACTCTCCGATGATATCACCTACTCAATGGGCTTTACCTTTTCCTTTCCAATGCGCCAGCATAGTTTGGATTCCGGGAGCTTAGTGACTTGGACTAAATCCTTCAATTGCACTTCTGTAGTTGGCACGGATGTTGTTGAAAAGCTTCGAAAATCACTTATCAAATGTAATCGACATAACATCGAAATCCTTGCAATTTTAAACGACACCACCGGTACTTTGGTGCAGGGTGCTCGAATTGATACCAAAACACGAATTGGTATTGTTTTAGGTACCGGATCGAATGCCTGCTATATGGAGCTGGCAAAAAACGTTAAGCATTGGGAAACCCAATGCCATGGTGATCATGTAATTATCGATGTGGAATGGGGGGCTTTTGGTGACAATGGGGTTCTGGATTTTATCAAAACAGATTTTGATCGTGCTGTTGACGAAAGATCGCTGCTCAAAAACTCATTCACGTAATATATTATTTTCCAACCATTTACATACTAGTTGAGAACGATTTTAATGATTTTTATATTTTGCAGATTTGAAAAGTACATCAGCGGTAAGTACTTGGGCGAATTGTGTCGAGTGATACTCGAAGAATTGCATAATCGCAAGCTGTTCATGCAGACGGTTCCAAAAGAAAGTTTTCCAAAACCTTGGACATTTGGTTCTGATAATGTTTCGAAAATTGAGCAGTAAGGATTAATTTGTACAAAAAAAAAAGAAACTACAAAAATTAACAACCCTTTTTCCTGAATTTACCTAGCGACACTTTAAACTCACAAAATGACAATCTTCTAGGAATACTCAGCAATTTGAATTTGGAACTTGATAAGGATTATAATAAAGATGATATTAAAATAATTCGTTATGTTTGTGGCTTAATTTCAAAGAGAGCAGCTCAGCTCTTAGCAATAAACACGTCGATTTTAATCAACCGTATGGAAGAACAGGAAATCACTGTTGCCATAGATGGATCCGTTTATAAACATCATCCTCGCTTAAGACATTGGATTGCTGAATACACAAAACAAATGACTCCCACCAAAACGGTAATATTATAGTTCAGATTTGGATTTAAAGTTTTAGCGTACAAATCGAATATTCCAATATTTCAATTTAAGACACTTAAACAGCTGACTCGATTTTAATTCAGCTTTTATGGCTGCCCACTTAATATTTAAGGGTGTTTAAAAAAATGTCCAAATCAGTTAATTAGAAAAATTATAACTTTTATGTTGAAAAGAAAAAACCTTTCTGTCCGTGTCATGTGGTTTTGCATATTATAATTATTTATTTACCTTTTCCAGAGCAAGTTCATGCTGGCTGAAGATGGTAGCGGTAAGGGCGCCGCATTGGTTGCAGCTATTGCCAGAAGAATTTCCGCTCGTGATCACGATCAAATGAATACAAAAAAATGAAATTATTTAAATGTCATATATGAGGCACTATAAATTGTTTTAGTTTGTGTACCCTTATGTACATAAATAAATATTTTGTTAAACATAAGAATTGTTTGTAATTTACTAAAAACTTAATTAAGTTCTAATCGTACTAAATTTAAGGTTGAAAGGTGCCCAAAATATGATTCCGAAAAATGGTTGAATTACAATAAATGGTAAGGTAATTGTTCAGGATTAATCAACCTAAATCTTAAACTTGCTCCTCAAATTATGTAGGTAAATTATTCATTCCACTTATTAATTCAAATCAGACACAATTAATGGAATTAAAATTACTAACTACCTTTGATTTACTTAAACAAATGTAGTACATGTACATGCATATATACATATATTTGTTTGCCTTTGAAATCTGTTAATTCTATTCTCAATCAATTTTTAACTCATTTACATTAACCTGTTAACAATCATTTTTGCAAATAAGCTTATTTTTGAACTCTCACACTGGTCGGACGTGACATTGGTAACATTGTACTTTACACATATATCATTACACATATACAATACATACATACATAGATATATAATAAATTAAAATACACAAAACATTTATAATCCAAACATATGTACATTTAATTTTTTTTTTTTTTTTTTTTTTTTATAAACATTTATAATCATAAAATGGGTCCTTCGATGCCGGATCTTATAGAACTATTCAAAGTGTTAATTTATTTAAATTTTATGTGAGAGTAGGTAATACAAAAGGGCGTATATCGCTTAACATTCGTTCTCGTATCAACAGATTTCATTTATTCATTGATGCATTTATATAATGGAAAAATTATCTTCAAATTTATCTTCTAAATCAATAGACATGTCTTCCTGGTCTCATAAGCTGTGTTTTATTTTCCCCGTGATCCAGATCAGATCATCTATTTATTTACGTTACAACAACAAAACGAAATCCTGTTTTATGCTTGGATCTATTTATGAAATCCAAAAATTAGATTTGAAATTCAAAAATAACATAATAATGATCCGAGTTGTTTTATTTTCCTTGATCTAATCCAGATTGGATCATTGCTATAATAAAACACAGCTATAGTTTAAATCTTGATCTCGCTGATCCAAATTTTAATATCGCTGCTCCCATTGATGTTCTTCTAGGAGCGAATAAGCTTTGGAGCATTAATAAGAGTGGACAAATTCGCGGTCCTAATGGATGTCCAATCGCTCAAAGCACTTCTATCGGATGAATCATAACAGGACAGGTCTTTGCACCTGAAGAATCAAATTATCTTACGTGTTTTCATTCCTTAGTCGACATAGATTCTTATTATTACAACGATTCTGGGAACTCGAAGAAGTTTCTCCAGCTAATCATTTCATCGTGGACAACAAAGCAGAAGAACATTTTCGCCAAACATTTTATCGATCTCCAGATGGATATGTCATGCAACTATCCTTTGAAACAATAAATCCATCATTGCTGCCTCGCATCTTTATGCAATGGAACATCGGTTTTCTCAAAATTCGAATTTACGAGAATAATATTCTAATTTAATGCGAGAACACATAGACTTAGGCCATATGACTAAGATTCCTCGTGAACAAATTGGCGTTCCTGATAGCAGTGTTTTTTATCTTCCGCATCACGCAGTTTTGAAACCAGACAGTTCCTCTATACAAAATTACGTGTCGTGTTTGATGGTTCAGCCAAGTATTCAACATATAGGATTATAGGCCCACCTATTTTTAACGCGACTTTATAGGTACGTGCTTACGTTTTCGTCAACATCCGTCCGTGTTTACTGAAGACGTTGTCAACATTTATCGCCAAATTTGGGTAGACGATTCACAAAGTATTGTTTGACGGGAATCTCTTTCAAAAGAAATTGACAATATCCGTTACGAACTATGACTTACGGTACAACTTCCGCTCCATTTTTGTCTGTTCGAATTTTGAAGCAACTTGCCGAAGATTAAAAATCGGAATACCCCAATGCAACCTGAGTTCTATTAGAAGATGTTTACGTCGATGACGTAATGATGGGAGCTAAATCAACAAAGGAACTTATCGAATTACAATTAGAATTAGTTGCTCTTTTCTCACTGGCAAAACTCCAGCTTCGAAAATGGAGTTCTAATTATTGTTCTTCTCTTCTAGCATTGCTTCCAAAAGAAGAATGTGAATACTCTATTTTTGATACAACTCAAAGACCTTCGTAAAGGTGCTTGGCAAGCATTGGAATCACTTAAATGACAAATATTCATTTTGCATGTCAAAAAAGCTTCCAAATATTTTGTTAATGAGACGTACACTGTTATAAGAAGCTGTTTTTAAAATGCAAAAAAAGGATAAAAGTAAAAATAACAAGATAATCTAATAAACAACCTTCAAATCTGCACACCTCCCATGCAGACCATTCGCTTACCAATGTACATATGTTTTATTATACACTAGCGAAATCCACGCCCGCTTTGCAGGGCGTTAAAAAAATAGTTTTTTAACTTCCCATAGGAGGTTATTGTTATCGGTCCGATTTGTCAAACTGAAATTTTTGACATATCTGGACGTTTTATGTCGTTTTTAATTGGCAATCTGGAATCAGAAAAAAGCATTCTCAAAGCGTTCAACTGGGCAAAAGTGACAGTTCTAATTCTGAAAAAGAAGAGATTTCTCTTCTGGATTTGAAGTCAGAAGCAAAAACAGAATCACTCACACATTCAAAGATTTTACATGTCACACTTGACAAATTTCATATTTTTGAATTAACAAATTGTGCGAACTGTGAAGTGATTGATTGAAATTAAAACTAAACTATAAAAAAAATGGATAATAATATTGAGAATATCTTAGCAATTGTTCCTAATTTGTTAGAAACATTGTTGGAGTCGTCTTCCTCATGTTCTTCATCAAGTGATGACGATGCAAGTGATGCAGCTAATTTTCTATTGCAGGAGTTTTCCAAAAAGCCAAGATTGCAAAACTACCAATACAGTCACACCAAACTTCAAATTTTTCAGAATTCACAAAAATTGTTCAATTGGGATTCTGCTTCTACTTCTCATTCCGGATTGCCAATTGAAAACGACATTAAAGTCTTACAATACCTATATATCTGTCATTTTTAGTGCCTAGGATCCTATCTTTAAATTAACCAAGTCTTATAAAAAAAAAATCCCTTCAGACGTTAAGGCGTGAATGAGTTAAACTTTTAAAACAAACGATTAAAAATCACTAACTTAATTAGCTGTCTGCCTACGGCTTAAGTACGATAGCATGAATATTAATAGCCCATATCCTTTTCTAGGTTACTATCTATAACCTAATTAAATTTCATCAAAATCCGTTCAGCCGTTTAGGCATGATAGAGCAAATCTCCCAGCAAAAACCATAAAAAAATCACTAACTCAATTCAGTTTTCTGCCTACTTTCTACCCCCTAAGTACAATGACGTGATCATTTTGATCTTATATCCGTTCTTAGATAATCATCTATTACCTTACTAAATTTCATCAAAATCCGTTCAGCCGTTTAGGCATGATAGAGCAAATCTCCCAGCAAAAACCATAAAAAAATCACTAACTCAATTCAGTTTTCTGCCTACTTTCTACCCCCTAAGTACAATGACGTGATCATTTTGATCTTATATCCGTTCTTAGATAATCATCTATTACCTTACTAAATTTCATCAAAATCCGTTCAGCCGTTTAGACGTGGAAGAGCAAAAGTCCCAACAAAAACGACTAAAAATCACTAACTCAATTTAGTTATCTGCCTGCTGCCTATACCCCCTATAAGAACGATGGCGTGATTATTTATAGCCTATGACCATTTCTAGGTTATCATCTGTCAGCATACCAAATTTCAACAAAATCCGTTCAGCCGTTTAGGTGTGAAAGAGTAACAGACAGACAGACAGAGTTACTTTCGCATTTATAATATTAAGTATGGATTTTCTCAAACAAAATTAAAACTCTCAAACCTATTTCATTTTCCTAAACGCTCGGACTCAAAGCATAATATTAATTTCCACACCTACATTCCATACTTTTATGATCATCAACAACACAAAATTCATCAAAGATCAAACCATGCAGGATTATATCCAAAATTATTTCATTTTCACCTATCTCGTCTGGTAAAGGACGTGGACGACTTCAGTAAGTCCTACTTGACTAAAAAAAAAATGTAAACAAACCAAAGTCTTATAAAAAAACAAACTTTTCGTTTTTATTATTCTTTCTAACTCTCACATAAATTGTATAGTCTGTACTTGTCTTGCTTTGATTTGAATTCTCAGTTGTCAGTTGTAAGTCTATCATTTGAAAATAACTTCTCCACGAGAGGTTCAACGAAAAATTACTGCCAACTGCCATATGCGACATCGACCATGATATTACTATAGTTTTCATTTACAAAACTGAAACTGAATACTGATCGTTTGCACATTTCTATTCCCGCTGCTTGAAAAATACATTCCAACAGAGTTACCATTATCTCCATTGAAAACAGTACCAAAGAGCTTTTTTCAAAAGATTTTATGAAAGAGCTTTCCGTTTTCCCCGATTGGGAAGTATTTGTTTGTTGTTCTGAAAATTATATTAAAAAGCTGTTACATTTTGTTTGCTTTTTAAGTTAATTTTAAGTAAAAAATTAAATTATTTTCGCACTGTTTCGACAAATTATACATATTCGCCCAAAAAGAATTAATTTAGTGAAATTGTGTTACATTTACAGTAAAAAAATTGATCTTTTGTAGATATTCATAAAATTATACTAAACAAATGGTAACCTAATTGAAATACTCAGTACTCAGTACTCACTTTGCACTTTGCAAATTTAAAATCTGATAAGTGAAAAGTTGAATATGATAAGTGTAATTTGCAAAGTTTTTGCAATGTTTATTTTAAATTTGTAATAGTTGATAGAAAATGTATTTTGACTTGAATATCTCGAGAATGGGCAACGATATCGAAATTTTTTTTAAGTTTAAAAAAAATACAACTATTAACACGTATATGCTACAACTTTGACAAATATCGAATTTCTAGAAAAAAAAAATGTATAGAAAAGTGTCAAATTGACTTTAATTGTAGTTTATTTACATTATAATGCATCTATCAATACCTTAATGATAAAATGTTGTCCAATATCAAATTGAAATATTTTTACAATAAATAAAAACTACATAAAGTTAAGCAAAAAATTGGCAAAAATTGTTTTTTCTTAATAAGTTAGTTAGTTCGTTAATTGACTTTTTATTCAAATTATTTTTTGGTGATAATACAATTTTTTACAATAGTAATATTAAAACAAAGTCTTTTAGTTTGGCCTAAGAGCCGTCTACTAGATTAACATTTTTGTATTAAAATATAAATGTTTTTGTAAATAAGATAAGTTATTAACAAATTCAAAAATTAATTTAAGTATTGACAAAAAGGTATACATTTTATTATTATTATTATTTTTTTTTTTCTTAAAAATCTTCTTCTCTGATTTGTTGTCTGTACTTCAGGGCAGCTTTCACATAAGTATAGAGTATATTCCATCCTCGTTCACCATTCAGAATTCGTTTAAACTCATCGACGTCTAAAGTTCTTTCTCCAAAATACAAAAGCCGGAATTCGCAGAGTATTGGACATACAGCCATAAAATGATATGTATCTTCTCTCTCGTTTCGATTGCAAAGATCACAGATTATGGGGAGGTCAGGTCTGTGAGGCACTTAGTTTATCCCTAACAATTCACCTCTTATCATAAAGATGTTTCTTATCATATCTGACGTATATCTGTTTAAGAAGTATGTTCCCTCATTTGAAACATAATTAATGGTGCTGTAGTACATTCACAAATAGTTGACGTAATTCAGAGAACGAAACGTCTGAAATGGAGCTGGGCTGGACACGTATCTAGAATTGACGATCAGAGATGGACGAAGTTAGTAACTAAATGGCAACCGCCAAATGAAAAACGATCAAGAGGACGACCAAAAAAGAGATGGGCAGACGATTTAAGAGTTTTCAACCAAAATTGGTACAACGACGCAAAAAACAGAAATATATGGGCAGCTATGGGGGAGGCTTATGCCGGATCTTAACGTTAAAACAACTAAATATTGAAGAAATTTTAAATGTTATTAAACTTAATTTAAAATATACTATATCTTTAACGATTAACTGTAACCTTGAGTAATTGTATTTTAAATTATGTACTTTAATAGTTTTGATTTATACTTTTTATTTTTCTTAATCAAATTTGTAAGTAAATTAATTGGCGAATAAAGCTTTAAATAATAAATAATAATAATAGTACATTCTATGTTGTGAAGAACGTGCTTCGTTTAAGTAATTGTTGTAAAGGCAAGTTGCCGCACTCTTGATGATGGTATCAAATTTGATTCTTATTGTGGCCTCGTCGTCACTTGGATTGAGAGTAAAATTGCAACCATAACAAGTAGCCATTTTCTTCCATTCATTTACAACATCATTGTTTTGATTTAACATGTGTTTCAGCAGAACTTTTGGTAAGCGTTCATCTTTCATTTCCATTACTTTCATCATATATTCGAAGTGAAGCTTGAGTGTTGTAATTAAAAGTGGAGAACAACCAGTCTCGAGATATAACATGTAGTTTGGGGTGCTGTTAGGTAATTTAAATACTCGTTTTATGCAATATCTTTGAAACTTTTCAACCGTGTTTGACGAAGTATAACCCCAAGCTTGTGCTGCGTACAATATTTGGGTTTCTTAATAAAATAGTTATCAATCAACATCAAAAATTAATCGGTTAATATCAGGTTTTCAACGTATGCATAATCGGAAGTCATTAGTGTGGGTCATACCCAGTACTGCTAAGTGATAAGACAAAAGTGCAAAGATGATTAAACGATGCTTTGTGGAACACTTTGCACACTCACTTTGCAGAAGAGTGCAAAGACTTTGCATTAACTGCGCAAAGTGAAAAGTTGATAAGTTTTTTGTTGATAGAGCCCAGAATCCATGTTCTGTAACTTTCGAAGCGATAAAACTCGTCGAGAAATGGTGAGAATTGGGACTAAATTCATTTTACTGCATCATCAGTTTGCTGTTACTTTGACAGTCGTTAATTCTATCGACTGCAACAAAAGGAATATGAATCCTGGAAAAAATTCGATAAAATGGGTTTCTGTATCTTTGAAATTCGATAAGTCTTTCTCTTCAAATGTCAAAATTTATAACAACATAAAAAGGAAGAAGAAAATATAAATATTTAAATAATAAATAATTGATTTAAGAACTTAATTAGTAAATATTATATTATTACAGATGCGCAAGATTATCAAAGTGCCAAAGAGAAGAGGCACTGGTAGATTTTATGGCTGAGAACAAGCCGTTATCGCCTTACAATCACAACAAGTTACAGAAACACAAATTTTTCCAGTGGCGATAAGTGGGGAACAAATCGTTTCATTTTGTAACAATGAGATAAGTTATCGCCTGAGTTACAGAACATGGGTCCAGCAACCAAATGAAGGTTGGAAGAGTGAAATATGTAGTTTGTTGTGAGATGAACTTCTAAGCGTGAAAGGCAAATATTTTATCTTCCCTGTACTGTATGTATCGTAATTTCAAATAATTTAAGACCTTACAAGATTAAGGGATTAAATGATATTTTCAAAAATTTTAGTAGGTAATAATGCATTCGAAGCTTATTACCCATGAGATAACTATGTATTTCGGTAAAGTGATTGCATGTGATATAGGACCTTTGTAACTAAAAAAAAAAAAAAACGTCACTACGCACATTCATCTTCTAAGCGTTTAAGTTGTCTTCGAATGGTTTATGATTTGAAATAAATATTCACTTGAAGTGGTGAATTATGGGAGTTTTTTCGTTTTTGCTAGGCTAAAATTCAGTCTTTGTAATTTTACTTATTCATAACACCATTTGATTTTAAATTCAAGTATAGGTACCTACATACATACATATGTACAGTATATAAATACAGGTATTAAAGAAATTCGATCCATCAGTCATTCCGTTTTAGCTGTTTATATTTTGGATTTCTGTATTGCAATAATGTCAAATGTATTAACAGTGAACTCTGGCTAACTTGAACATACGATAACTTAAACAATCCAATAACTTGAACTTTTTTAATGCTTAGACCTTTGAAACAATTGGACTAACTAATCAATACAACAGAACAAACTCAGAACTCAGAATTCCCCAAAATTTCACAGATAGTTCACTTAAAAGTATTTTGCAGAAACATAAGCAACGTAAAATAATGAATTTCCTTTCAAAGTTGTTTTATTTACAGACATTTATAATACTAAATTGTCTTTTTTTATAGTTTCCAATAACTTGAACAGTCAAATAACTTAAAAAAGCCTCCTCGTTTCGTACGTGTTCAAAGGAAAAGAATAAACTTTAGTAAAAATATTTTTTACCCACTTTTATTATAATTAAGTACCTATAAGATTTTATCAAGCCATAATCCTCCTCATAAGCCTCCGCTCACTACATCTTGACAATGATCAGTGAACAACGGCAACTCTTTAAAGAATACTTTTCCACAAGTATCTTTTTCTTCAAGCAAAGTCCAAGTTCCAAGCCAAGATGAAGATTGTGTTTGAGGGGAGAACAACTAGACTACTGGAGCGCAAAACCTGAAACTGAAACTTGACTTTCAGTAAAAGATACATTTTTATTCAAGGAGATCGTCACACCGCGCCGCCGCAGCGAGCAATGCTTATCGATTTCTTTTTTATATTAACAAAAAATAGAAATAATGTTAAAAAAGAAAAATGTACTGCATTCGAGTTAAAAATTTTGATATTTATCGAAGAAATTAATTGAATATTTAAGTAATCAGTGATTTCTTTGATTAGTGTTACTGGTGTTGTTTTTTGTGACAGAAACAAAATACCTACAAAAGACTAAATCTTTTTAAATTTCATTTATAATGCAGTTTTACCTTCGCCACCGCCAAAGCAACATATTTGTGTTAATTTATTTGTTTTCTTTTTTTAATAGATTGTTGTTGGTGCCAGAAAGATTGTTTTTTATTTAACTTTCGCATTTTGTTTTAGTTCGTAGTAGAAATTTTTTGTTGATTTGTTGTTGTTGTTTTTGTTTTTGTTTTTGTTTGTATTTTTATTTGTTTTAAATTAATAATTGTTAGTCATAAGGTTAATCACTTTGCCGTTAATTAGTGGTAAGTAATTTTTTTGATTTTAAAATTGATATCAAAAACAATAACTGCATGTGAATTTTGATGTTGATGGTATGGCATTGCAAAATAGCCCTGTGCCGTGCTTTTGTAATAACATCCACTCGACAGAGAAAGCTGATGGCTCGGGAATGATAAGATGCATGAAATTAGCAAACATAATATGTTTACAAAATGTTTCAATATTAAAAATGTTAATTTATGTTGGTTTGTTTTTATGAATCTCTTAAATGTTGTATTGTTCAATAGATTAAAACCAACTAAATTATGTATATGGTTATTTTCCAAGATGCTTATAGGTAAACATTTCATTCAAGAGTCAGAGCTTATGGAGAAACGCGTTAGTCACATCTTATGTTAGAAAGAAGACCGACATACATAAGATTTTTGTGATTTTTTAAGTTTAACTTTCATATTATTGCACATACTAAATTAAATCTTGATTTAACTAGAAATGGGCCTATACTAGTATCAGTACCGAAAACTAGTTGTTTAAATGTTTATTTTCAGAATCTAAGTTTTTATAAATAAAAGACTATGCAATCGCTCTTTGAACAGTGAACAAGAAGTGATCTTTTATTGCTTATCGATTTTATAAATAGGTACATGACGATGACGAGTATATATGTATATATGTATGTAGGTACATCGTAGTAATTGCATGATAAAACTCAGAGATCATACGATCGTAAAAGAGATTAGGTCTGTTTCAAGTGTGTGAAAAAGTGAAATTCGCCGAAAATCACCGTAAAACTGTGAAAAGCTGTTCCAAGTTACACATTTTTCGTAGTTTTTTTCACAGAAGAGAGAGCTCTTGAGAGAGCAATAAATTTCCCCACCCTGCGAATTTCAGCCACAAAAATTTCTGTGCACAGAAAATTGAAGACTGTCAAACTAAAAAAAAAAAACATTTGATATTTCAGTTTTGCCGTTAAAATAAACGATTTTTTTTAAATTGAATTTTAAATTCTAATTTTCATTATGGAAAACACCAGTATTGAGTTCCAAATCGAGTCGTCAGACTCTCTTGAGCACTCTATTAGTAACAATTTTAACAAATGCATTTTTTAATTAATTTTAAACAATTAGAAACTTTTCACGCGCTTTTGAATCAAATTTGTTGAAATGATTTTTTGTTGACATTTTTTTGACGTCACGTAGATTCTGTGATTTTCTGTGAAATGTCGTTCCACTTCATTGTGCACAGTTTCTCTCTCGTTGAGAGAATTTTACCCCCACTCCATAAAAAAATGTGTGCTGTGAATTTCTGTGCACAAAACACTTGGAAATATAACATTTTTTAATAACGTTTAGTTGTTAAGCGACCAACTCTAAAATTGATTGTAAATGCAAGTGGAAAGGAGGTGCTCGGCTATATACATTGTATATGTTATGTACATATATATATATATAGGGACTATGTAATAAGAATTTCCAGAAATCTTGATAAACCGAATACTGAATCGCTGTCATCGCTTTTCCAGAGAATTATGGTTATTCTCTTAATTTTGTAAGCCCAACGTCAAATTTTATTTACTTTTAAAGGAGATTTTATAGCTAAGTTGAAAATCACTCTACCAGTATATGATAACTTTTTGGATTGTTAGTTTTTAGGTTATGTGTCTGCCTTGAATTTTGGGACAATTTCATAATACTTTTAATTGTCAAAAAAGTTATAACTAAGCTGTGATCCCATCTAAGAAAATTTCCGATATTTCTTGATTTCCCAAAACCCATACTATGCTAAGAACTTTTCATTTGACGTTTCACTTGGATAAAGCAGTAGCTGTCAGTTTTTGGTCAGTTTGTGCGCATTCCCGCCAGTATTAATATATTGGGACACAACGTAAGACGTTTAAGTGCATGAACGTAGTTATTTTTAGCAACGATCAACCAATTTTGACTTGTTGAACAAATGACATCTATCGGTCGATGAAGATGTCAATATTTTTGATATAGGTATAAAAAAAATCGTGTTAGTTATACAATTTATAACTCAAGAACGGCTGAACGAAATTGGTTAAAATTTGGCACAGTGACAGTTTACAATCTCGATCAACTTTTTAATAAACTTACCAAGTACATCGGCATCGGGCTATCTAGAAAATATGAAAAAATTGTATTTAAAATCGAATAAGCAACAACAATATTTTTCCAAAGCTTGAGTTTCAGCATTAAATTGGGGCGAGACGAAGTTTGCCGGGCCCTCTAGTTAATAATAAATTACATGAACAAAGATTTTTTTCTCCAAGATAACCTTTGATGAAATTCCCATAAAGTGGCATAAGAGTTTGCGATTATCTGTTGTTTTTTTTTATGAATGCTAAGCACATAGTTACCCATCATATAAACCATGCTATTTCAAATATGATAAATATATACATACATAGATGTATAAATAAATAACACGATGTATGTAGTAGAGTGGAATAAAAAGAAAAAAATGCGTCGTTAAGCCTCACTCTAACGGTATTATATATAATATTGATTTACGCTGTTGTTGATGGCATAGTGTCTTTCTCTTTCTCTAGAGCCTACACTAGAGGGTTATACACGTGCGTCATTGAAGACCAATTAATTAATTAAAAATTAATTTTTGGGTCACCGGTGTTCATTAATTTTTATTTAAATGATATCATTCAATGATAGATTAAAAGAAAATAGCCAATTTTACTAAAGATTAGAATTGGCTCTTAGAAGTTTTGTATTATCTCAATAGTTTAACTTACATAGTACATATCGTCGGCGGAAACCAGAATTGTTCTAAGTCACAAATAAAAGCGATTTTTTTTCACATTTCATTATAGTCAAGTTATTAATTTTTGTCCATCAGACATTCGATTTTTATTATTATCTATTACAAAATAAGCGCCCACTCTTCTTCAACAAAACGTGAACAAGGTGTGGGAGTTAGAACAATAAATTATTAATATTGAATCAAAATTGTTTTAAAAATTTGGCGATTATATAAGCCAATTTTCACCTAAATGGAATTTTTTAGAAAAAAACGATTTTGAAATTCTAAAAAAGACATCCTTAAATTAGTAGAACTTCATTTTCGAGAAAACGTGAATTTAAAACAATTCTACTTTCCGCCGACGCGACGACATAGTGTTTCTACACCATTTGAGATAGTTATTAATTAAAACATTTTTTTTTATTATTCAAGGATTACTTCAAGGAAAAAAAGAGACTTAAAATGGGAAATTCGGGAAGTGTCCACCATATGTCATCGGGACTAAAAGAGCTGGACAATTACTATCAATCGAATGATAATGATGGAACCACAAACGGTGTTGATGATTTCTGTGATAAATCAAATCCATTGATGCTTCCGATACCGAGTAATCGATTAAGGGATTTTTCTTCATTAGCTAATGCCAAGATATTAGGAGCTAATAGTGGTCATCAAATCAAAGTCTTGCCAAACTTAAGTGAAAATCTTCGTCTAAGATCCACAAAAAATGGTGCTATATTAAATTCTGGCGGTACCATAAGTGGCCGAAAGGAATCATTGCTCTCAAATCCGACAGCAACGGTGCTGATGGAAAGATCTGAAACATTAAATGCAGAAAATTCGAAACATTTCATGAGTGGGAATCTATCATCAGCTCGTATAATGGCGATGATGCAACGACGTTCACAGACTCAACTAGAAATGGACATACGAAAAGGAAATTCAAATAGAATTGTAGATGATAATGTGAACTTTAAGCGTTTCAGTTCAAATCTCGATTTGAGAAGACCATACACGACGAATGAGAACAAAGATACCAACTCAAATGAGACCTTTCAGAAGTTCTCAAAATCAAAATTAAAAATTAAAAAAAGAAAAGCTCCCCCAGTTCCAGTATTATCATCCGAGATCCCTGCAGTTGTTAACGATCAGAGAAATGATTCGGAAAGAAAACAGAGAATATTCACGACTAAAATCGAAGCAACTGCAAATTCTTCTAGACAACAGGTCATCAAGAACAAACAGGGTGATGATGAAATTTCGGCGGTTGTGATGAGGAGGAATTTGAATCCTGGTTTTCGAAGGGAGAAGTCATTCGATGCGCAATTCCTGTCATCGGAAATATCACGTAACAATACGAGTAAAAACTTTCAGAAAGAACAGAAACCATTCGCTGATGATTTTTCGACCAAAAGAAAGTGTCTGCCAATAGCAAAAACAACTGATTCCTTACTCCCCCCAATTGTTGTCAATAAAATGGAGAAAAACGATTTCAAAATGGAGCTTGAAGTTGCCACCAAATCTCGTTTCCGCTCAATAACGAACCCCTCAAAGCCCACAGGTCATCAAAGGGGTCCAAGCGAAGAACAAAAACAGAACGCAAAGATAATTTGTAGATCAAACAAGCCAGAAATTCAATCGAAAATTCCACAGCTAAAGAAAACTTTCTATTTTGGAATGGAAAGCTCAAAACGAAAACAACCTACTGAAATTAGAACAATCCCGAACTTTTCTAATAGAAATGTTGAAAGATTTGACGAGACAAAAAACTACTCGTTAAAAGATTGCGATGAAGTTTATTTATTAAATCTTAAATATGATAGCGAAATGAAACAGGACAACGGTATCCAACTCAATGTTAGACCTACACTCCCCCGGCGCCAATTGGAAATTCCTCGTTTCAACCCGATGTCGGCTTGGCGTACACTCTCAGATGGTCATGAACATCGAAAACAACAGCATTTAAATTCTGCAACAACTTCAACTAGTCCAACCCCAACCCCAACCCCAACATCACTGAACTTTGACGTCGAAACGGCAAATACATTCTTGTTTGAAGACCGAATTCATCGCACCTATCGTGATCCGTGCCCGTTTTATGCAGATAATAAAAGCGGTGACAGCGGTATATCAGGTGACGATGGCTACATTGTTGAGAAACCTATTCAGCCTCAAAACTTGGAGAATATTCAAAATGTTTTCAGTCACGAATTGACAAATTTTGACAGTAGTTATCCTGTGGATGAGTTTGGTGTGACACCTACGAAAGTTGTGGGACCATTTTTGACACCTTGGACTCCACAACAGGATTTGGAAGATGACGAAGATTCTAGTTCGGATGGTGGTTTAGTGGACATGACAAACTCTCATACACCAACATCACCACATGTCTTTAGTCTATCATTGCCTAGAGAACACCAACTTACTGTATATAGAGAAAAGGTGAATAAATTGAACAAAAACAATGTATGTACTTAGTACTACATACATATGTTTGTAATGTAATTAGTATTACATATTTATTTCCCAAAATTGAAAATTTGTTTCAATCTTGGTCCAAATTTTTCGTCCATGCAGTTTTTTGCAGATTTGTCTAACAATAGCCAAAATAAGATAAAGTAGGTACCTACTCAACTCTTTGGGCAAAGATACAAATTTTTATTTTTTTATTCGATCAGTTCTTAAACTGGTCCACATAACAAACATAATATTAATTTAGACGAAGTTGACTCGGGAATGCGATTGCTAAATTCCATTAAAAAACTTTTCCATTTTCCCTTATAGAATGAAATGGACTTTAGAAGCTTGCAGAAGCTTAAACGTACCACATCAAGTGAGTTGGATGTCATAAATAGCGGCTGTAAACAGTTAACATCAGACTCGCAAAATAAATTAAGTCGAGATGACGGCTGCTCAGGGAACAATTTTCGCAGTGATAATTGGGTTTTGGGTAAAACAATTGAAATGGCTGCAGGTACTTCCACGCTCGTTAATAACGATTCTAAAAATAGCGTAAGTTGCATGAATTTTTCAAATATTATTGGGGAAAACGGTTGTTTTGACATGTCCGTTTCCGCACAACCAATGTCATTGGGGAGTCTCGCTACTGGAAAACATGTAATGTACTTGCCAAATAAATCGACAGCTGATGAAATTAGACGACAGTCTATTGGGAATCTATTGATTAAATATGATAATATCTGTGACGAATCCTCGAATTGTAAAAATGTAGGGATTTAATTTTGAAAGGATTGCAGTAAAATTAATTTTGTTTTTGTTGCAGATTCCAACGCGAAATAAACGCTTTAGTTTCCAAAGTTCTGTACGACAGATTGAACGCCGACGATTGGCAGGCATACTGTCAAAAGAAGCCGACCAAAAAGAAAGACTTCGAAAAAGTGAACTTGATGCAATGAAAAGGTGGTTTTACAACGTACCTTAGAAAAGAAATATGATATGTATGAATTTGAAATTTTACAGAGTTGAAGAAGAATTCCAGAAAAAACGTGCCCACGAAAAGGCCTCGATTCGTCAACAACTCCGACTTTATTCCATGGACGATGACAACTT
The DNA here is from genome assembly GCA_905146935.1 of Scaeva pyrastri. NCBI lineage: Eukaryota > Metazoa > Arthropoda > Insecta > Diptera > Syrphidae > Scaeva > Scaeva pyrastri. Next base: position 4,231,133 of record LR989930.1, read on the forward strand.
TATGAGTCTCCCTAACCTAAATGATTATCGTGCTGAACCCGATGGTGCTGCTTCAAGTTCTTCTGAATTATCCCCCGTGCCTCAAACATCGCCCAATAGACGAAAGATTGTTTAAGATATCGGTCGGAAATTTCCCTATGGATTCTCGAATCTACAAAAATAATAATCGTTGTCACTTATCAAAAAAGTCAAAATAATACGATCACTTTAACTGAGCTGAAGATAGTTAGCTCAAGGCTATGACATCGAATTAGTATCTCCTAAACTTTTTTCAAACTTTACCATAATTTCATACCAAAATTTTATCAATAAACAATAATGTACATACTAAGTCCCAAATTCTTTTGTGAAGCGTTTTATCTGAATTTGAAGTACAATCTCGGCTAACCTTCATTTTAAAATAAATACAAGAATTTTAAGCAACTCCAGTAATTTCGGTTATGTAGTTAATTTTTAAATAATTCGTTTTATTTAAAAAAACAAAATTTTCAAACTTATTATTTGATGTTTACAAATCACAACTTCATTGGGGATGTTAGATTATAATTTCGTTTTGGGGGGTGCTTTTAAAAGCTACTAAAATTTTGCATGACTAATAGAATTTATATTTTGACAATTAACTATTTTTTACATATACTTTAGTACCTACCACTATGATACTAAATATAATTATTTATAGGTACATAGTAGTATGTAATTAGAAAAAAATATGTTTACCATTCTAGGCATCGGTTATTTAAAAACAAAAAAAAAATCAACTGTATCCAAAGTCAAATCAAATTTATGCAAAAATTAATTAAATTAGTTCACATGCTAAAAAAAAACTTCTTAATTCGACAGCTTAAATTCATTCTTTAGTAAAGTGAAGTTTTTTAAAATTTATAGAAAATTTTTAAACTTAAATAATTTTTTTTACATAATTCATGCATATATGTATTCAAAGAATATTGTTGATATTTTAGTCAATTACATACTTGTAAGTGTTAAAAATACACTTCTTATTTTATATTTTGTTCATGTATTTTATGTTTGACTTCAATAAATACAAAATTTTGAATTGAATCATTGTTCACTTTTTTATTTCCTTCCATGAAAATTCAAAAATGTATTCTTAATCGAAAATCGTCATTATCATATTATTCATAATGATCAAAGTGGTGGTCATGAAAACCAGGTAATTAGAGTGACCTCAGATTTTATATTACAAAACAAATAAATCATTTTTCAAGATTTTATTCCATGAATGTAATTTCGTAAACGATGTTGAACATAATAATCGACAAAAAAATTACTATCAATATAAACTCAATATAAACTCAATTCAAATCATTACCATACATAAACAAAAACAATACAATTTGAGTAACTTTAATTTTTTAACAAATTGTTGTTTGACTTTAAACTTTTTTGGGCAAAACCCCCACCCATCCAAACGAAACAAGCCAGATGAACCCTCTCCTCTCTTTCGAACTAAATCATCATCATAGTGTTATTTAAAGATTTTAAATGAACCAAAATTATTCGAAACAGCCTGATTAGCCTTAAAAGTCAATGTTGTGTACCATTGAATGCAGAAATTTAAAAGTTATGTCTTGGAATCCGCATAAGATTGAGAATGTCATTAATGTCTTTAGACAGGATTCGGAGATTCCTGGAGCTGCGGATACCGGCTGTCTCTGTACTCGTAATCAAAAGAAAATAGTCTCGGCCTGAAACGCAGAATTTCTCAATTTTATATTAATAAATCTCTGTTCAAGAAGTGGAAATGCTTATTCAATAGGAATGTTTTTTTTATTTTTTTAAATTCAAACAACACCGTCAAATACATACATATGTATGTATATATCTACCCAATACAATTTGCTTGTATATCTGTTATTGTGTTGTAAATAACAAAAAGCTGTGGGTACATGGAAAAGGAAAGGAGTGTAGGAGGCTCAGGGACTGAAGCCTACTAGATGCAACTGGATACAATATGTACATAGTTTTTCATCGAGCGGTTTCAATTGAATATACCAAGAATTGTTTGAAAATCAAAGCTCCGCGAAAAAGCATAGGTTGGGAGGAGAGTTTCGCATTTTCGCAACCTTGAATTAAGATTGAGCCCATATCAGTAAAAAATCGAAACTTTTTTCAGGGAGGCAGCCAGTTTGTTCTGGGAATGATAAAGTTTTTATTTTAGTGGGTGGTTCAAGGTTATTGCGTATGCAATAACAGCCACGAGCTGGAAGTTGCATTTTTAACTTTGCAGGGGAAAATCAAAAGAGCAACATCAAAATAAAAATATGTGATTAATGTGGGAGTAAAAACCTAAAGTCTAATGTATACTGAATAACATAAATTTGCTAGTAAAACTTGAGAATTCTTATACCAAAATACTAAAATTGGTAGCAGCTCATAGCCAAAATCATAATGTCAATATATAATTACTTTCTTTTATTTTTTTCCTTTAATGCACACGATATTTTGGAGTTCTGATAATGGATTATCTGACTTAAATTCCAGCATAGTTTTTCAGTTAATAAAAAGTTTAAATATTTACAAATGTTGCAACTTTCAGTTATCTATACTTAGATCGTTAGATGTGAGATAATCCGTACTGTCCAGTACCTATTTCCAGAATGTACTACCTTAATTATAGTAACGAAGACCATATTTTGCTAACCAACAAAATTCACTTTCGTCGCAGTCAATGAAATTGAAACCGAAATCGTGTTAATAAATGTAAAATAAACATACAAATTTGTAATAAAATATCAAATCTATTTTTAAAAATAACCGACTTTGTCGATGATGGTAAGAATAAGAACCTCCCCACCGAGAATAAGGCATCGTTTTAGAAGCTTATTGAGAGCCTTTTACTCATGTCCGCATATAAAATGTCCAACTACATAAAGTAAGTTCCATTCTTGGAGTCTCCATAAGGAATAAGCAGTCTATTTTTGTAACAAGGTGTCATATTCTGTTATTGTATCATTTTACTTAAGAAATATTTTTTTACCCAATTTATCAATTTAACATACGTAACGTATACACCAGACGTCAATAAATAAAAAGGATTCGATGGTTAACATTGAAAACGAAGCAATACGAATTGCTCACCATGGATATCAAGTTAAAAGAACACACTCAACTGACAAGGCTGGGAGTCCCTATACCCAGTGTATCGGAATATACATAATACCTACATTTATATCGATATAGAGATAGACTAACCTTCATCATGTAACTCTGAAAAAGCTTACATGTTAAATTTGGCTCATCAAACAGCGCATGTACCAGAAAATATCTTTTGATATAAAGTCTTCCTGATAAATGCAAGAGTACAGTCTTTCTTTGTGTAGTTTTGGAACAGCATCATATCTTAGAATTCTCTCCCGCATATCATTACCAGTGGTTCTTGTAGTGTTGTCGTGTTTTTAAAAAATCTTAATTAAAAAAAAAGTGTTTTCTTTTAACTTTATCCGTAAATTTCGAATAAAAGGCCCAAAACAAATCTCACTTTTTTTTCTTTTGTTCAGAGTTAACCAATTAAACTTACAACATTCCGACCAATATTTTTTCGTTTTTTATTTTATTTATTTTGTTTTATTTGCTTACTAAACTCCTAAAGTATCAGAGTCAAAAACGACAACTTATCAAAATGACAAGGTCTCGTGGAGCATCAACATTTTTCATTGTTGTTTCTTTAATTTTGATCTTGGATGTAAGTCAGTCTACTTACTGCCAAGCATTTTTCGACGACGGTAAGTCGAACATTTTAAACAACATATAATTTGATTTATGTATTGTGTATTGTTTGAAAAAAAACGGCCAAAGTTTCAAGGGTGTGGTTGGTTACAGGTGGTTTGTCTATTCTTTTTTTTTAGCTTCAAAATTTGTTTTCAAAATCAGATACACTTTTCTTGTCCATGAAAAAGTCCATGCTTAGTTGTTGAGATGTTGTATGCATTTCTGTTTGTGATTTCAATGCTAGACTATCATTACAAAAGATTCAAATTTTGAGCGCCATTTTTGAATTTATTTTTTCAAAATTTGACGAATAATGTTTCGCTTAGAAGTAAGAAGAAGAAGAAGTAAAGAAAATTTTGTTTGTGATTTTCGTTCTAGTTCATTTAAAACACATTAGAAGTGGACATATTTAATAATAATATAACTTAGCACGCTTAATGTGTTTTTGATAAGAGGAATTTTAAAAATGTATTTAAAAAACGCAGAGTTACAAGGACAAGATTAAAAATATATTTATTTAGGAAAAACCGTTTCTGTTAAAAGTGTCATTTTAAATTAAATTAACGAAGTGATTTCGGTTGATTTCGAATTGGTATTGGAATACATATTGCTTATTTCTTTTTGATGCATCACTTTGCTTTTTCTTCTTCTTCAAAAGTTCTACATATATGGTGATAGATTATAATGATGATAATTATTTTAAATGTGAATGTTTGTGTATTTATATTTCGTATCGAAATAACAAAAAGAAACAAAATGATTACTTTGTATTCTTCTCCTCTATGTCTATATTCTAAACATTAATGATAACAAGTTGTATTTGTCTTTCAAACTAATTTTTTTTTTTGTATTCTGAACTATTTCTGAACTATTGTCAAGGAATGAAGGGCTCATTTAAATGTATCGCCACCATCTATACACTTGACATTAAAATTTTGCTCATTCATTTTAGAAATTTGGGAACTTATGCTATCATTTAATTTAACTTACAGACCCTGACATATCATACAATTATTGACAAATGTCATACAAATACAAATTAAATCTTTTTTCGTCACCAACAGCAATCTTTTGGCAACTTTTATCTTGTTTTTCATTATTTTTCATTATTATCATTTTTTAACACTTGGTACGTGTAAATCTTCTTTTTTTTCCCATCAATATATTTATAATGTTTGTATGTTTTCTATGATGTATAAAAAACACCCTTTGCAAAAAAAAAAAAAAAAACGCAGAAGATATTTTATCCCTCTCCGACGAAAATGAACGATCTACCATGATAAACTCAATCAATAAGTAAGTTCGTCTGTTTGTTATTGAATGCTATGTTGTTGCACTTAACCATAGGTGAGACTAAAATAAATATATTTCTAGTTGCGTTGAGCCAGATAGCTATTGCGATCCGGGGACCAGGAGCTGCTGCAATGGCAGCAGTTGTCGTTGCAACTTATGGGGCAACAACTGTAAATGCCAATTCAGCGATGAAATGCCGGTGTCATTCGATGCCCGTCACAAATCCATGCGAAATCCATCAGAAAAGTAAGTCAAGTTTAAATATATTGTAATGAAAATTAAATTAAAAAAGTAACCAATGAGTAAATTGAAATATAGAATGAAATACACATTATATTATATTTCCTTAACAGTAAATTTTGGTTCGACTATGAAATTATTACTTGAAGTTTTAGATTCATTTTATACTTAAAGTAGTTCGCTTATCACATCACACTTTCTTGCTGCTTTTTTGTATTTAAAATTCCATGGAAATAGAATATCCTAATTTAAACAAATATTGAAATAGGGAGAAAGTAAAGTAAAATCGAAATGTGAACAAAAATATAAACAGCAAATGGAAACTACTGTCAAATCTATTGGTTTTAATAATATTCTGTCAATCAGTTACCTGCTCAACAAGATTAAGGACACAGGCTGTATATTGTTTGAGATTAATGATTAACAGCCTTATTACGGTTGTCAAAGATCAATTAATTGACAATTGAAACATTTTGTCAATCAATTGATACATCGGTATTATGAACCCGATTTGATAATTTTTTGATCCATTGTGAACAAAAATTAAAAATCTATTGTGAATAGTGCCTTTTTACTTAAGACAGATGACAATTTTAGTATTTTTGGGATGGATTGTTGCCTTTTCGTTGGCATTAACTTGTCGTTGATATCTAAAAATACATTAAGGAAGGCTTCTTTCGAAAGTCTTAGGTTTTGAATAAATCTAGAAGCGAGCCAAATTAGGTTTTGTAATGTAATTAAAAAAGATCTTTTATCTACACACATATGTTCAGCCAAATCCATGCTTCACAACGCGTAATTTTCTTCGAATCTTTGCTTGCTCCAAAGTATTTTCTTCTTCAATTTCATTTTCATAGAAAAATAGTTCTATAGTAGACATGCTTTGGGTTTTCGCGATCCGTAAAATATTTTATCAACAAGGAATTTGTGATTGACTGAAAATTTGATAATCAACAAACATTTTGACAACCATAATACCAAGACTGTCAATTTAAATCATTCACAATAGATCTAATTTCTGAAGAGCGTTCACAGTTTATCAAAAATTTTGATTTTTGACAACGATAATACCGATTCATGAATTTTATTGATAAATATCAAACATCGTATTGATCTTTGACAACCGTAATAAGGGCGTAAGTTTAAGCTTTAAACATTATAAACAACTTAAACATGTTTTTACAATCCAATTATTGACAAAATAGTTGTATTATCTTTTCTAAGAGTACAATTTGCAAACAATTGTATCTACATAGTAAAAAACTTTTCAAGCATGGCGTTGCCGTCTGCCTGAATTTGTGTACATTTATATTCGAATAGAAATATAATATTTAAAAACGTGCAAATGTTAAATAAAATCTAACATTTGTTTAATATTTGTATACAAATTTAGAAGTTTTGTTTATGTTTTACGTTGGTTTTCTATTGTCTATTGTTTTTAAATAATAATAATTATAAAGGTGAGAAACTGACTATTTTCACAGTTCAGCATTGCTAGTACTGCCGAAAACAGTCTTTTGAGTCACTTCTAAATAAATGTCTTGGTGTTTTTTTTTTTTTTTGCAAAATGAGACATATTTCCATAAAATAGATGGTATCTTCTATTACCGCCTACAAATATGTAACGGATGTTGTGATTTATCCTGTCCTTTATCTGCTCGATTAAATTCAGGTTCATGGCACAAAAGTCATATAGATCTTTAAGTATCTCATACCATAGAAAACATGCAACTTAAGTGTTTTAACTGCAATTTGTATTATATAATTTAAAGTGCTTCTTGGTAATTAAAAACATTTTTTACAACATTTCGTACTCCTCAAAACCAGTTGTTTTCGCTGCATACATCATGACTACTTCGGCAACCGCGAAAAAGGTTTTTTACATCCATAATTATATCTATGTCTCGGATTATTAAAAAAATGACGTAGGCGCAACATATACGAATACTTCAAATAAGTAAGAATTTGTGGACACTTAATAAGATAAGAAAATACATAATGCACAAACAAAACACAATGAACAAACCGTCTTTTTTCCAAAGTATCTAGACCGATGAAAGCAAACCTAGATGCATATGAAGGAGAATCAATTCTGCATTTTAGTTGTTTCATTACAAATCTTGTAAAGACCTTTTGAACTCTTTCAATACGTGTAATCCAGACACAATTGAACAATACTCTAGAATTGGACTAACTAAAGACATGTAAACTGATTTTAATACATAAGGGTACCTAATTGAACTCATTGCAGTTTCGAAAAAACGAAATCGAGCATTAAATTAGCCCTGGCAATAACATAGTCTTCGTGTAATGAAAACGACAACCTAGGATCAAAAATGACTCCTAGATCACAGATCTCAGATTTGCGATCAAGAATCTGATTCCAAATTTTATAATTTAATCATCATAGGAACTAAAGTCCGGTGTGCAGTAAAAACGTAACATTTCTGTATATTTAATGGAAGACATTTTTTTCAACACCAAGTTGATAAATAGAATATTTAAATCTTTTGAATGTTTTTATGATCATTTCTGTTTTTTTTTACCCACGAATATTTTTGTCATCAGCATATATCAAACACTAGCTGTTCCCCGCGACTTCGTCAGCCTCAATTTATTATTATAGCAATTAAGATTAATTACTTTGTAAAGGATATTTAAGTTTTATTTTCTTATGGCAGAAGAACATACGGATTTTCTCTGCAACCCGATTTTGACAATGGGACGGAAGCCCTTTAAAGATGAATAATTTTCTTTACTTTTGCAACATTTTGCACTGATTCTTTGCTCCTGTTGGTCGTAGTGTAATTTTATAGAGCTTAAAACCTTCTTCGAAAAATTGGCTATCCAACGCAGAAAGAAATTTTCAATGCGATCATGCATTTCCTGAAATCAGCGCGTTGAAACAAACAACGAAAGCCCTCAAAGATGAATATTTTTCCCCGTTCTTGAAACATTTTCCACTTATTCTTCGCTAATATTGTTCGCAGTGTGATATTATATAGCATATAGCATTCCTCTACTATTCAACACAAAAAGAATTTTCAAATTCGAACCAGGAGTTCCTGAGATTAGCGCTATCAAACAAACAAACTCTTCAGCTTTATATATTAAAAGTATAGAGTATAAATATAGAATATATATAGATAGATATAGATATATATCAAACATAAAGCATTTTGAAGGAGAAATGGGATATCATTAACGAATATGTTAAAGAGAAGTGGACCTCAATGACTTCCTTGAGGAACTCCAGATGAAACTTTTATAATTTCAGATACAAAATGTCCTAACTTCACACATTGCGTTCTACTAGTTAGGTAGTTTGATATCCATTTCAGAAGCAAACTATGAATATCAAAAACTTTAAGTTTAGCTATAAGAATTGTATAGCAGATAAAATCTGTGTAAATGGTATCAACTTGGTAACCACATTAAAAAGAATCAGTAATGTATTTGCAAAAAAGCATAAGATTTTAAGAAGTAGATCTTCCCGATATAAACCCGTGCTGCTCCACACGAATATGTTCTTTTATATAAAAAAAAAAAATAGATGATCTTTGACTATAAGTTCAAACAGCTTAGGAATCGCAGAGATTTTAGAAATTGCTCGATAGATTTCCACCAAATTTTTTGCTCCTGATTTATAAATAGGAATTACATGAGAGAATTTTTATTGGTTCAAAAACTGATCAGTAGAAAGGGATTTATTAAAAATTATCATTGCTGATATAATAACTATCTGTATGTTTAATACGTAATGAAGTATGATCAACATACCAAGAAATGCGAGATTGCATGTTCAGCACATATTGTTGGTGTAAGTATTTGTTTATAAAGTCATATTTCTTTTAAAATTGGCAATCCAGTTGTCTAACTGTTTCAGAATTTGATTTTCTAAAATTTTTGAAAGCTTTGTTTTTCACATTTTTTAAAATAAGTAATCGTTTATTAGTCCAAGGAGTATTATGTAAATGATTTCAGATACTTTCGTTTTGGAATATATGTATGTATTGATTTATACCTTTTCGAAAAAGTATCCATAAATTTTGTATATGCATCTTTTAAAGATAAATTGGCAAGTGTAAGCGTCCAGTTTATAGACTGAGTCCAAGGTAATCACCTTTGTTAAAATCAAAAAAATCAACATTTGATAAAAGCAAAGAGTTTTTTACACAATTTTCAAATTTAAGTATTGAGCATAATGCAACATGATGAACTGAATTCTTAAGTAAAGGAAATTGAATTTGAATAATGATTTACTTGAAAAATATCTAACGAAAACATTGAATAAATAAAATTATACTCATAATCTTCTTTTATATTATAAGGAATAAAACACTTATCTTCATTTGAATAATTGTATGTAACATCTCCCAAATTAAAATCACCTGCAATAAATGGGTATTGATTTTCAGATATATTACAAACAATATGTTTTATATTATATACTAGCAGGCCCGCCCACGCGTTGCTGTGGCTAAGATTTTTGTTAAATTGTATTGTAGTAAACTATTTAAGGGGAACAGTACCCTGTTTAAAAATATTTATTGACAAAAATTGACAGACGCGCGTCTCTCAATGCAAATTGTGTACCAGCACCAAAAATTGAAAAAGTACGAACAATTGAATATCACTGTATTTACTTAGATACTATTTAGGTCCTCAGACCTACGAAGTCCGTTGGTGTTGATCAGTTTATTATTAATTATTAATTATTGGGACCGTTAATTTAAATAATAACTATCCTATCATCTAAGTTGGACCAAATTACATATATATGCCAACTTTCATGAATATCAGTTGAGTTGTTTTTGAGTTCATTCAAGACATACACACGGACATTGAATTTTTATATATTAAGATTTATATGATAAGATAATCGTATATATCTTTTTTGCTTTTTGGAGGTATGTAGCTTACTATAAACAAAATATCTTTTTCATAAAAATTTACGTTAATGCACATCTGGTCTATACTTTCTCCAATATTTTTTACAGCAATTAAAACTCCTCCTTTATCTGAACGATAAACACTATACTTAGAACAAAATATTTCAGAGGAAAAAGAATTTGAATTTAACCATGTTTCTGTTATAATAGTAATTACATCATATTCATACATAGAACTAGAAATAAATAATTCATGTGTTTTAGTCCGAAGACCACACGCATTTTGATAATTAACACTTATTGAGCTTACATTTCTTAAATGATTTAAGTTTGTAGATTTGCTTGAGTCGGGACTATCATCATTTGATTCTTTGTTCTCGGTTGTTCGTTTTTTTGATGGTTGATAAATTGCATTAAAAAAAACGTTTTTTTCGGCCAATTTAATGGATTCAAAGCAAGACCAAAACATTGATCAGGTAATCCAATTTTAAATGTTATGTACATAAGACATTTCATTGAGATCAGAATCTGAACCCGTTTTAACTAACTTAAAACATTTGATATCATACTCTTTGCATTTAATTTTAGCTGCCACATACTCCTGTATTGATTCTTCACTTATTGAAGCTTTGTTGTTTTGAAAAGGCACAATTTTGTCTGCAAATAAGATTTCTTTAGTCGCCATTCCAGCAAACTCAATTTAATTTGGTAAACGGCAGTTAATACGAGTAAGATAGTCAATAGATAATAAATAAAGTGAAAAGATTTTGACTTAAAGAGCACCCCTGGCCCTGGTTCACTGCCATTGAAGTCTCAAGTTAATCAATTTTTTGTGAACATAATTTTTCCCAATATTTCCCAATATTTTTACACTAGGCCTGTTTTATTTAAAATGTGCCTGAAATTGAGAATAATGCACACAAATATTAAGTGTGAAATAATGTTTTTTCTATTGACTTAAAACACTTTATATTTGGAAAAACATCAAAAAACAATATTTCCTGCTTTTTTAAGATTAAAATAAGATAAACAACGGAGACTCTCGAAAACTTTATTAATTTTGGACTAACCTCATATAAATACAATATTATAAATTACTTAAAAATATATGCTGTTAGACTTAAAAAATTACTGCAAATGCTAAATTTAATTTTTCGACTGTCCTAATCTTCTACTTTAACTTCTATCGATTAGACGCAACCCAATCAAATATAACGAGAAACGGAGTTGCATTAGGCGTGGCGGTGCCTGCGATCATAGACCGCACGAATGTTGTCACAGCAGCTCCTGCAGATGTAATTTGTGGGGATCAAACTGCCGATGCCAAAGGGTTGGGCTTTTCCAAAAATGGGGCTAAGCGCCAATCATATCCACTTGCTTTCTTAAATTTTTTAAATGTATTTTGAAATTTGTGGAAACAATTTACAAAATCAACCAAAGAAATTTTCAATATGACTATAAAATAAATAAATATAAATATAATACAATTGAAATTAAAAACTATACCACTTTTTAACAATAATTCTACATACTTTATAATATATAAATATATTTTTTTTAATAAATGTTAATATACAAAAAAAAAATGAATAAATGTATACAAAAATATATTTCGAAGTATTTTAAACAAATTCTAAACAATGAATTGTAATCTTTTCGTTTTAATACTTATCAATAAAAGTAATACAGGAAATTGTTTCACAACACTGAAAAAAAAAGAAGATTATTCTTCTGCTGCAACGAAGTTAAATATAAAATAATAATAAACTCAATTTTAAGATAAGAATTCATGAAAATTGATTTTTTCAGAAAAATCAAACCTTTCGGAATTTTCTTTCAATAATAAAAAGTAGAATAATAAACGATCTTAGAAATATATTACTAAAGAACTGGAAAACTATTTTATTTTAATAAACAAAAGCCAGATAAATAATTGTGACCAAAATTTAAAAACTGTTGTTAAATTAAATACGTTTTATTTGAGAAAATATTATTTTATATATATTATTATATTATAGTAAAAACATATTTAAAAAAGGAAAATACAGAAAATATATTTATGTAAAAACATATACACATCCATACTTTGAGACTACACATAAAACATTAAACTAATCTTAAATGTATATGAATGTTGAAAATCTGCATAAAAAATACATATATTTATCTTATCAATTATACAACAATTTTGTCTAAACAAAACCATTATTATATAGATGTTTTAAGAAAAGAAAAAAAAATTGAATGTGAACATTAAATGTTACAACACTCTAAACAAATTCTAAACAATACTTAAAAAATATGGAAATTCTAAATATACAAAAAAAAAGTAAAAAAAAAATACAAAACATAAAAATACAAAAAAAAAAGTATATACATATGTACATTGTACATATACATCAATGTTATTTTAGGAAAATATTTATTCTAAATGTGTAAATGCATGTAAAAAAAGGTTTCGAATGAACTGTCATATATTTTTGCAGATGGTTGAAATTTAAAAAAAAAAAATAGAAAACAATCTAAAACATAAAATTTTGAATAAAATGAAAAGAGCTTGTAATACAGGAACAAATAAGTTTTTTTTTTAACTTTCGTGCGACTATGTTCACATTTGTACTACATTCGTTCGTTCGTACGTTTTTCGTCCAAGATTTGAATTAGATTTTATTCAACAGACTATAACTTCAAAAAATGCAAGAAGGAAGCTAATGTGTTTTTCAAGACTATAGTCTATCTCTGTGCCGAATTTCAGATAAATCGGTTCAGCCGTTCTTGAGTTATAAATAGTGTAACTAACAAGAATTTCTTTTATACTCGTATATAAACAATACATATATATTTGTGCCTCAAATATACATACTCGTATGTAAAATGATAGAAAAATGACATCAACTTCAATATAATTTTTAACTACATATGTATACCTAATTAAAAATATAACATTTTTGACGCAAATATTTTGATAATAGTACAAAACTAAACAATTTCTTAGATGACATATTAAAGTAAGTCGGTAAGTCGGAGTATAAACAGACGCACGATTGTGAATTTCAATCATCGTTATCATCGTTATATCATAGATAAGAAACTATACAGATGTCTCATCTACATATTTCAGATTTTGACGTTATAGTTGTGTTTTTTTGGTACATACGTGAATGCGCTACTAAGCAACATTTTACAAGGATGTTGTTTTCCTGACTGAGAAGTGATTAGTGCACAAAAATTAGTCAGTATATAATTACTGAAAGTATTTTAGTTAAGAATGAGTACCGATTGTGAAATATAGGGAGTCAATTAAACTGTCCAAAAAATAATGTCTGTCGGTCAGGTTCTTATAGTTTGTTTCCGCCTAATAAGCAGACTTGGTTCGGTCTCCGTGAATATACGAGAAGTACCTTAACCCAATTCTGCTCTGTAGGGCGTCTGAATATTAAATTGATCGAACCTCCAGCCAGTTGCTATATAATTATGTATGTACATACGTTGTTTCATCTTCCTGAAGCAGAGAAGATGTCACGATTTCATGTTACATAGCATTTACCTCTATCCAAGCTTACTTACTTTCCGGAAATTCCACCACATATTTTACATAACCATTAAAGCATACCTTCTTCTTCCTTTTTTTCTTGTGTAGATTGTTTATTTTGTGCATAGGTAACTGCATTTTTCAAATAAAAATAACGACTCCAAAATTAATGTTGACTTTTTCTGTACATGATGTTCATAACCAAGTAAGTATACCTTTGTTTAAGCCGGAGAATTTATTTAAAAAAAAATCCGGTTCCACAGATAAAGAGAGAGAAATTGTTAAAGATGCTAAATACATGCAAGCGCACATAAAAGTAATTCTGCGTTTTCATTCCAAGGCCCAATCTTTTTTATAAATTTTGTATTGTTGCTTTTTAAATAAAACAAACGTTGAATATATTCGACAAAAGTGCTTTTTTTATAATTTTGATTGATTATATACATATTTTGATTCAATATTTTTTAATGTGTAGTTTATTTTTTAAGATGTATGGTAAATGACCACATTTTTATTCAAAGAAAAGGCCCTTATAGAAAATTAAAATTCGAGATCTAATATTATCTCAAAATAAATATATATAAATACAAGAACAAATACATTCCGATTGAAGTATGTAGCTATATGTATGTTTATTCTGTCATCGTCCAGATTGGCACTTATATAATCTATGTACAATTTTGAGCGTATCTTTTTTTGAATGTATAAATGTATTGGGAAATTGTAAACTTATAAAAAGATAAGCTGTGTTTTATTCACTGCTAGGTAGCTAGCGCAGAAAAATGCCCATTGGTAAAAAACAACAATTTGTTTGCTGTCGAAAAAGAAGCCAGCAAAAATAATTTTAGCTGTGCTGCAGGCGATATACCTATGAAAAGTGAGTTTGATCAGCAGTGAATAAAACACAACTACATATACATACATACATAGATACATTTTAATAGAGTTTCGGGAATATGGGTTATATAATTTCAGTTTAATGGCTTTTGTACGAGTAGTAATGCATATTCTATAATAAACATAAGAGAGGTGGAATTCTCTTTAATCGCATCAGCACAGAATGCCTTTAAAAAAAGAAGCTTACCCAGCACAGCAGGTGAGTCGTCTATAATAATCGTTAATACATTATGTACATATGAACGTTCTTGTTATTTTTTTTTTTTTAATTTGTAAGCATATAAGCATAATAACAAAATTTGTTTAGTAACCTTACAAGCTATTTATCTGTTTATTTAATTCAATATCAAAAAATTTTAGAAAACAAAAAAAAAAATTGAGAAAAATACATAATTTGTACATCTTATCTTAATCTTAATCTTAATCTTAATCTTAATCTTAATCTTAATCTTAATCTTAATCTTAATCTTAATCTTAATCTTAATCTTAATCTTAATCTTAATCTTAATCTTAATCTTAATCTTAATCTTAATCTTAATCTTAATCTTAATCTTAATCTTAATCTTAATCTTAATCTTAATCTTAATCTTAATCTTAATCTTAATCTTAATCTTAATCTTAATCTTAATCTTAATCTTAATCTTAATCTTAATCTTAATCTTAATCTTAATCTTAATCTTAATCTTAATCTTAATCTTAATCTTAATCTTAATCTTAATCTTAATCTTAATCTTAATCTTAATCTTAATCTTAATCTTAATCTTAATCTTAATCTTAATCTTAATCTTAATCTTAATCTTAATCTTAATCTTAATCTTAATCTTAATCTTAATCTTAATCTTAATCTTAATCTTAATCTTAATCTTAATCTTAATCTTAATCTTAATCTTAATCTTAATCTTAATCTTAATCTTAATCTTAATCTTAATCTTAATCTTAATCTTAATCTTAATCTTAATCTTAATCTTAATCTTAATCTTAATCTTAATCTTAATCTTAATCTTAATCTTAATCTTAATCTTAATCTTAATCTTAATCTTAATCTTAATCTTAATCTTAATCTTAATCTTAATCTTAATCTTAATCTTAATCTTAATCTTAATCTTAATCTTAATCTTAATCTTAATCTTAATCTTAATCTTAATCTTAATCTTAATCTTAATCTTAATCTTAATCTTAATCTTAATCTTAATCTTAATCTTAATCTTAATCTTAATCTTAATCTTAATCTTAATCTTAATCTTAATCTTAATCTTAATCTTAATCTTAATCTTAATCTTAATCTTAATCTTAATCTTAATCTTAATCTTAATCTTAATCTTAATCTTAATCTTAATCTTAATCTTAATCTTAATCTTAATCTTAATCTTAATCTTAATCTTAATCTTAATCTTAATCTTAATCTTAATCTTAATCTTAATCTTAATCTTAATCTTAATCTTAATCTTAATCTTAATCTTAATCTTAATCTTAATCTTAATCTTAATCTTAATCTTAATCTTAATCTTAATCTTAATCTTAATCTTAATCTTAATCTTAATCTTAATCTTAATCTTAATCTTAATCTTAATCTTAATCTTAATCTTAATCTTAATCTTAATCTTAATCTTAATCTTAATCTTAATCTTAATCTTAATCTTAATCTTAATCTTAATCTTAATCTTAATCTTAATCTTAATCTTAATCTTAATCTTAATCTTAATCTTAATCTTAATCTTAATCTTAATCTTAATCTTAATCTTAATCTTAATCTTAATCTTAATCTTAATCTTAATCTTAATCTTAATCTTAATCTTAATCTTAATCTTAATCTTAATCTTAATCTTAATCTTAATCTTAATCTTAATCTTAATCTTAATCTTAATCTTAATCTTAATCTTAATCTTAATCTTAATCTTAATCTTAATCTTAATCTTAATCTTAATCTTAATCTTAATCTTAATCTTAATCTTAATCTTAATCTTAATCTTAATCTTAATCTTAATCTTAATCTTAATCTTAATCTTAATCTTAATCTTAATCTTAATCTTAATCTTAATCTTAATCTTAATCTTAATCTTAATCTTAATCTTAATCTTAATCTTAATCTTAATCTTAATCTTAATCTTAATCTTAATCTTAATCTTAATCTTAATCTTAATCTTAATCTTAATCTTAATCTTAATCTTAATCTTAATCTTAATCTTAATCTTAATCTTAATCTTAATCTTAATCTTAATCTTAATCTTAATCTTAATCTTAATCTTAATCTTAATCTTAATCTTAATCTTAATCTTAATCTTAATCTTAATCTTAATCTTAATCTTAATCTTAATCTTAATCTTAATCTTAATCTTAATCTTAATCTTAATCTTAATCTTAATCTTAATCTTAATCTTAATCTTAATCTTAATCTTAATCTTAATCTTAATCTTAATCTTAATCTTAATCTTAATCTTAATCTTAATCTTAATCTTAATCTTAATCTTAATCTTAATCTTAATCTTAATCTTAATCTTAATATATATAAATCTCGTGTCACAATGTTTGTCCTCAATGGACTCCTAAACCACTTAACCGATTATAATAAAATTCGCACACCATGTGCAGTTCGATCCAACTTGAGAGATAGGATAGTTTAAATCTCAAATTATAGTCGCAATTTTAATTTATTGCTAATTATTTGTCTGTTATTATTTGACAGTCAGAATTATATGTTAGCTCCAAACGATTTTATCAGATAGCGACATCTGTGCACTGGATTGGGTAAGTTAAGAATTCAATAGATGGCGCTATGTCAAACGTCTAAACGTTCCATATAAGCTACAACTTGATAGCATAACCACCACAAGTAAAGTACAGGTTAAATTTAGTTTGTAGAAAACCGAAATACAACGAATTTTACATTTTCAATTTTTGGTGTTAGCGTTAAGTATTATCAAATAGTTATATATTTAAAATACACATATATAACATGAAATTTGGCACAGAGAATTTTTTAAGGATTAAACATTGAACAAGTTTTACATAAAAATTGAAGCAATTTGCGGTTATTGTTTTACATTCAGCACAACGAAACAGATGTTTTCAAAAATTTCGGTTGTCCTGCCGATAAATCCACTTTTTAATAAACTTCTACGAAATTCACCGGGCAATCTAGAAAAAAAATTATATGGGATATCAAATAAGCAACAGTAATATTTTTCCATAGCTTGAGTTTCTGCATTTAATTGGGGCAAGACGAAGTTTGCCGGGTCCTCTAGTATTTAAAAAAAAATGAGTTTTGGGATTAATATCAGCCACTAAAATACAGAAGTAATTTTTGAATTTAATTTTCATAAATTTTAAATTATTTATAAAAAAAAAGCAATAATGTGTTGTTGTTGTACCACTATACTGCACTGTTAACTATTATCTCGTACTTACTCTCTTTCACTAAGAAGTACCTATATAATTTCTGGATGCTTCTTTTTATTCCTTGAATTAGTTTTGATTCACTAGAATATTGCCTTTTTTACTCATATAATATAGGTTGAGCAATTTTGGTGAACAGGTTATTACGGACACCGTTTTGAGCTCAACTCAAGACTTTATGAACTTATAGATGTGGGTAGGTTCGTTCTCGTTATTCTGCTTGCAGTGAAAGCCGTTGTGAATTGAATATGATGTATTAAGCTATGCAACAATTTAATAGTGTGAGAAACCTTAACAATATTTTTATGTTGAGACATATGTATGTAACTTCAAGACCCATAACAAATATAACAACATGATAAGTTTCTACCTATTCCATGATTCTTTTACTTGAATACCTACAAAAGTCACATAAAAGACAGAAAATTTATCAACAAATTCAAAGTAAATTTGTACCGTTTGGCAATGGTGCAGTGGATTTAGTGTTACGACTGAATCTGAAAGCTGTGAGTTCAAGCCCAGTTCCAATCTCTTCTGAACGACACCCTTGGACAATAATAGCTGTGTTTTGTTCACTGCTGGCTATAACTAGAGCAGCAAAACTATCCTCGGCAAACAACAACAATTTTATCAAGGTGGCACAAAAAAAATCCAGCAAAAATAATGGCAGCTGTGCTGTCTATAGAGCAGCGAATAAAACTCAACCAATAATTGTCCAATAATAATAATTTGTCCACTGCACTGAAATCTTTTTTCCTATCCTTCGTCTTCTTCTTCTTACTTATGCTGGCACGTGGTCATAAAGATCATTTAAAGTGCCAGAAAATAAAAAATAAAAAAAACATAGTAAATAAATATCTAAGTTCCTTATAAATGTGAGTTTTCATAATATTATGCAGTATTTTATTTTTTATTTCTACACTGCAAGAATTCTATTACGAGCACTCTATGTATATGCATATACATATGTACATATGTCTATATAGAAATATGAACTTAAATTTTCTCGATTATTATTTCTCATAATTTTGTTATTAATGAAAGTTGTTTAAGTCAATTTGGGGCTTACAAACCGTTGAATGTCTTTGAGGATTTTAATGAATTGTATTTGACCAATAATACGCCCTGCAGGAAGGAAAAGTGGTAAAAACAAAACATAGAACGTTCCCCATACGAGCCAGAGGCACAGCTAAAAACAAAAAAAAAAAAAAACTGCTACCAGAAAGATCTTTACTTATTCGAATCGAATAGAGTTATAAAGAAAAAGAGCCATGTCTAATAAGGCATTTACGAGACTGAATATAAATTTTATTAGGAAGGTATCTAAGGGTCTAATGTTGCAGTTGGTTTCCCTGCGAAGAGATGTTAATCAACCATACTAATGAGCAATTTTAGAATTAATTATTCTATTCGCAAGCGTCTGCTTTGAAAAGTTTAGTTCAGTTCAGAGCAGAAGCAAAACCCGATTCCTAGTTACCACCCAATGTTCTTCCTAATCCCGGCCACTAATAATGAATTTAATTAAAAACAAAATATAAATATAAAAACGTTTTACTTGTATTGAGTTTTTGTAAAAAAAGAACTTTTCTATGACACAAAAACAAAAGTATTTCCGGTTTGACTAGAGTAAAGTATAATAAAATACAAGTATTTTTGCATTTATTTAGTTTTTATGAATATAAATTTACACTTTAATTTTAAAATAGGAATGATGCGTTTTGGTTTTATACGAGTATTTGGGTAGTTATGAACATGGACTTTTAAAAATGTTAAAAAAAAAGAATATCTTTAAGACACTTCAGAAAATATAAAAGACCTCAAACAAGATCTTGCGAAGCTTACTATACTTTATTGTGCCATTGCTCCGGGAAAAACATAGCTACATACATAACGTACATATGTACCTTAGTCTATCATTCTTAGTAGTCTGCGCATTATGATAAATACCGTGAGAATATCAATAAATTTATTCAATCTAAGCTGAGCTTTTAAGTCTGATGGAAATTGCGGATAACACAGTTAATCCCTTTTGACAAACAAAAATCTCCAGCTATTTTAAAAATTAATTAAAAAACTATATGACCTTGAAGTTAATTTCTACCTGCTACAGTATTGCAAGAAAAAAGAAATCTGTGGGAAGACGCCTACAGTCCTACAAAATGTGTATATGTATTGTATACCTATGTATACATAAATAACTGTAGTGAATTGAAACCTTATAAATTGTATACATTTTACTTTATACGTCCCGCCCAATGATCTCAGGGAAAATACATAAGACCGACAACATTATTACAAAAAAAAAATGACCAAGTCAATATTGTCAAATGTCAAATCATTCATCTTGCTCCAAGACATAGAGCTAGCGCAGTATTACGTCACGCATATCTCATAGGTTAAAAAAAGCTTTACCAAACTTAAGCAAGTTACATGTCAATCTATCAATCCTATTCATTGCACCGATCGACTCCCAATAATAGCAATATATCGATTTAAGCTGATGCATATAGCCATACATACATATGTATTTATGTACATATATGTATATCGTTAAGAACATAAACAATCTATTGAAAAAGAAGAATTAAAAGCCAAACAACTACGAGAGTTTTTAAATTCTAATGTGACCAAAGCATATTATATACCTCAAAGCTCTAATGTCTAATGCAATCAAAACCAATAGTCTTAAAAGTAAAAGATCCTCATTTTTTGAAATGGAATAGAATAGAAAAGGTAAAAAGTTTATTTAAAGGTTAATACCTCAAAGACAAAAAAAAAAAAAAAGAGGTTGGGTGCGACCCACACTGATAACTTCCCATTATGCTTAATTTGAAAACTTGGCGTTCCTGATAATAATTGATTAAATTTTGATGTTGATTACAATTTTACTATCATAAAAAATATCAGAGATATTGAATCTGAAAACAATATTTACCATTTTTTTAGAAATATTTGTAGTTTTGTATTTATTGTGAGAATTTGATATTCGTCAATATTTTACAATTCTTTAGGTATTGACCAATGCATTACGAGTATGTTGAAAATAAAATACATTTGAAGTCAATATCATTTTTTGTAGTATTTAAGCCAAAAAACTATTTATTACACTTGTCTGTAAATTTCAGTTTTAGTTTTTTTATTTTTAGTAAAAAAAACTGTTTTCGACATTTTTCAAAAATGTACCATACGTTAACAACTCTATTATGAACAAAATAAAATATATTCGAAGTTAAAATGATTTACAACTCTGGACATATTGAAGTCAAGAAACTACTTTTGACATTTTTCGGCTAATTTTTGTAAAAGTTTTTTATTTTTTGTAAAAAAACTGTCAGTTCTATATTTGTCAAAATTGTAGCGTATATTATTAATTATATTTTGTTAAAGCTAAAATAAATTTTAAGTCAATATCGTTGCCCATTCTCGTGATATTCAAGTCAAAAAACAATTTTTACCAACTTTTAGTAGAATTTTTTGTACTTTTTTATTTTTTGTAAAAAAACTGTCAATTCAATTTTACCAGATGTCAAAGACTACATTTCACTTGGTAAAAAAATATTTTGAAGATGATATCATTTTTCCTTCATTGTATATTTGCACTCCAAAAATTTTTTTTTTTTTTAAATAACGGTATGTTGAACTACTTCTTAATTTATACCAAACCTGTATTACATTGTTATCTACCCAAAAAAATTTATTTGAAGTCAATAGCATTATTCGTTTCTGAGATATTTGCGACAAACTAAAATTTTCACTTTTTTAAAAACTGCTATAGTGGAAAAACCGTTAGACAAATTTTTATAAAAGTCCTTTCAGCTTCTTTTGAAGTTATAACCTATCAAACAAAATTTAATTGGCATCGATATCTCTGCTGGTTCTTGAGATATCGTTAACGAAAAAGGGTATCTCGAACGTATACGAACGTACATACGTACGAACGTACGAACATACATACGTACACACACAGACATCTCTCTACAAATGACGAATTTAGATTCTAGGAACCATAAAACGTCCAGATTTGTCAAAAATTTCAATTTGACAAATCGGACCGATTACAATAACTCCCTATGGGAAGTTAAAAAACTTCAGTAACTTTTCTATGCTCACTTGTGATTTTTACGAAATGTTTGTCATTGATTCATAATGCTGTCCTAAACATCTATGTCCATATGAGAATTTATTTATAATCTTATGTTTATGCCTATATTTACCAGACAAAAATTCAGTTTATCCAAGCTATATCTTTAATCATATAAGTAGTAGAAAAAAAATGCTTATAAATTTAGGAAAAACCTGAAGTGGTGTATCAAATATGATTTGATATTTTTTTTGCTTAAATATTTATAGGTCTCTTTAAAAATTTGACATTCTGTCGTCAATAAATAGGTACATAAAACTTTGAAAAATTGTTTTATACAAAAATTTTAAACAACAAATCCACAACACATTAATTTAAAAGACGCCGAAAAAATCACATATCTAGATGCATTCCTTAAAATGGAGAACAAACTACACGGTCTGACGTCTGCACCTACTCAAACCAAATAGTAGAGGCGGAATTGTGACCTTTAAATATTCAGATTGTCCATAAAGGTTCTAGCTGCTTCCACTCCACTATCACTAAAAACAAGTAAGAAAAGTATCAAACGAATACCTACTCCTCTGGTAACACTATTTTTAGTCTATACTCTATACTTTCGTAGGTTTTATCACCAATTAATGCGACTTCAAAAAATTTAAAATTGATTATTATTGTTCACGAAATATTTCAATGTCATGTATATAGTTACCTAAGTTTCTATGTTCTTGAAGTCACTTTGCATTGAATTTCTACCATCACGGCTTTATGTGGAATCCCTTGAGATGAAATCATCAAAGAGCTCAAGTCATTAATTTTCTCAAATTGATTCAATAATTTATTTAAACAATTACAAAAGTTTTATCTTCTATCTCTTAAGTTGTTCTTGTCAATGTTTAAAAACACTTTTTTTTTGGATTCGAGGATGTGTCACACTGAGAGTCCTTAGGCCCTTAGTTTTTTTTTTGTAAATCCATAAGAATCTCAGATGTCGGAGTAAAACTATTTTTAACCATCGCATTATCAATAGTCTTAGATTCTTTTTAGATGATTTCACAAAATGCTGTGAGTACAAAGATGAATTTAATAATATCTGATGCAACTGAAGAAATGACAAAACGAAAGACGTGCATGTGTATAATTGTTGACCTTGAGTTTTAATTGTGGTTCCGGGAGCTTGAGAAAAGGTTACATTTTTTAGTATTAAGCGAATATCTTCAATAACTCTGGCAGCGTTGTTTTTATTTCGACATCGCAGCATGATGACGATTTGGCAATATTTTCGTTGTGATCAATGATGGAATTGATAGTTCATTATACAATGCCATATCACAATCCACCCCTTATTCACTTCAAGTTTAAAAAAAAAAAATATCTCAATCCCTAAGATCACGATTTTGTATTCAATGGATTGTTGATGGCTGGTGCTTCATCATACGTGAGTCTTTAGGCAACTTACTTTACAATAATAATAAAAAAAGAAATAATAATCGCACACTGTATAGTTTCACAACGGAACGGATAAATGAATAGCAATTTTGTCTTCGTACAAAACAAAATAAACGAAGAGAAAACAACTCTGTAGCTAGGTGTGACCCACTCAAAGCCATTCGTCATATCTTGTGTACTTTCTGACCTATCGCCTTCGTTTTTTTTTTTTTTTTTTTTTTTTTTTTTTTTCTGATAGCGAAAATATTTCAAATACAAAAATGTTTGAACATCCTCCTTCCTTCCTTCCTCTAGATAACGAAATTAACTAAATCTTTTACTTTTAGATAGAAACACTCAAAACAATAGGAAATTCATTAACAAATATACATTTCTACATAGTACATATTTCTGCCTTAGGCCCACTTGCATAATTCCTAATAACTATTAATATACAACCAATTAAGAATTAAGTTTTGCGGCTGGTTTTAGGTCCAGTCAGACAAGCAGAAAAACATTAAGCAAAAAATTAAAAATGGTCTATGGCCTACAGAAATGATGACAATTTATCAAGGCCTTGAATAAAACAATTTATAATAAAAAAAATATTAATAATTTTGACGAATAGCCTTTTCTTGCTATGCCTTACAAATTAGGAGAGGAGTTCTTGTACTTTAATAACTCTATTCAAATTTGATAAAACAAACCGTAAACTAATATTTAGGTATATGTATATGTATGTTTGTATGTTTACAAAATATACAACCTGAGGTTTGGGTTGGCATTCACTTCGAGTGATAGTTTACCCTTCTTTTGCAACATTTTACTAGTGGTCGTAGCGTGATTTTTATAGCTTAAAACCTTCCTCGACAAATGGACTATCCAAACCAAAAAGAGTTTTCCAAAACAAACAAACAAAAAACTTATTAAAGTATATGTAGATATAAGTACCTGCATTCTAACTGAAAAACCATCATATCTGGCATTATATAATTATAATGCAATACATATTCCTAATAAATTTCAAAATAACGCCTAATCTCTCTGGGATCATTTTCCGTCTTTTCACTGAGACATAATTTTGAGACTTTCCAAAGTTGAATTTTATCCACCGACGGAATTTGAAAATTTCAAGTAATTTTCGACTGTTCTAAAGGCTTTATTTCTGAAATTATTCCCGTTTCTAATTTTCTAAAAAGATTCAAAATCGGAAGGAAATTTTATTTCCGATAGTCCGAAATAGGTAAGCTAATAATATACTTTAGTAACTTTACCTTTGTAATATTTTTTTTAGCATAACATTTTTGCTTTTCTTAGAGTTTGACGATGCCCCCAATATACTCAACATTTTACTATCTAGGTATAGTTGAATAACAAAAATATTTTAATCCAGGAACATCATCACCACCAACATCGTCAGATCGGCACAGTGGAACAACCAAGAGTTTACTTTTTATTTATAATAATGAAACGCAACATTATTAAAAACAATAAAATAATGAAACAAATACTATGTTTAATATGAATTTTTATATACATATTTATCTTTTTTATATATTAAATGACTAGCTAGAAGTGCAAAATATTTCTAAGTCAAAATTTGTCCGAGGTGTTATATTACAATGCATACACTGGGAAAACAGTGAATCTGTGATCTGAAAGGTTCTGATGAGAACTTTGCTTTCAAAACTAGGGCAGTTATATGTAAGTAAAAAACTATTCATTTAAGATTTGATTCCCATGTTATAACCTTTTTCAACGGAACTGAATGAAACACTTTTTACTCATTAAATTTATTTTCGCTGTCAATATTTTGAAATCGTTCTACTGTAATTGCCATATTGTGGTTAAAGCTTTAAAGAAAACGTGCACACTAAATCCAGCAGCATCAAAAAATAAAAATAAATAAAAGAAAATATAATATTGTAGACAATATACTGGAAGCGGTCGAAGGAAATCACAGTGGATCGAATAAATAACAAAATGAGAGAAAAATTCAAATCGAAAAAGGAGCCACAAGTAATATTTTTTTGGCATACAAATTTTTAAAATCAATTTAAATAGAATGTTCTTAAGAAATGAATCAATAGCCGCGTTTTATTATGCACATGAAATGAACTGGTTCAAATCATTAAAATAAAACGATACGGATCATATTTTTGAACTTTTTTCAAATGATGTTGCTAATTGTGATTATAAGAAATTAATTACACTCCGAAAAAACATCTTGCCCCTACACGACACAGAGATGTAGTTGCAGACGAAGAAAATAAAAAAAAATTAATTCCCACGACGATTTGTCTGTGTCCTGTCCTGTCGTTCACTACGCAACTTATAAGATTGTAAACTTTGCCATAACAGGCCGACTCCACAGGACATAATTTATGTCATGCGGTTCGATCATGACATGAAATCATCGTATGACATGGATGTCAGCGATCTATGTCAGCGGTTTTGTCTTGATATAGATGTCTGACATGAATTTGACAGAGGTTTTGTTTTTGTTGTTTTTTTGTGTGCAGCTGACATTTCATCTCATTATTTTTTGATTCTCATGCCGACAGGTTTTGTTTCGAGCCAAAACAATTTTTTTTTCGAGTACGAAATATCTACTATTTGATGTTTGCCAGAGATACTTACAAGTCAGTCTTTTGCTTGAATGAAATGTCAAGACTGCCCAGCAAAGAGAGAAGACATTTCACAGATTTATATGTCAGAGATTTAGTTGGCGATACAGATATCTAGTGCAGTCGGCCTGTAACGATTCGGAATCGAGTCCTAAATCAAAAACTATGGTTTATGGCAATACTCTCGTTTCGACAACTCCTTGCAAATGCAAAATTTCCCTTCTTTTGGTGGTGGGATCAATCTTGGTTCACGAAAATTGAACCAGAAAAATATCAAGCTTATGTTACCTTTTATTATATAAACTAACTAGATGCATATGTATATCCTTTTAAGCCAAAATTTGAGTACATACATATGTACTTCTAATGATGATTTGGAACAGACCCATCAATACTTTTCATAAGATACGAGTATTGCTAAGTATCACAAACAGAGTAGGTACATAATATAAACCTACCGAATAAAACAAAGATGAAAAAGATATATAGTACCTATGGGGCTCATGAAAGAAATTGGGGATATCATAGGTTAATTATTAATAAAAAAGAAGTTCACATTTCACTAATCCATTTCCATTTCCGCAAGCCGAACGTAATTAAAATAGCAATTAAAAAAAAAAAAAACTGCTTTAAATGAAAAACAAATTATTAAAAATTAACAGTAATGCCTACATATACATTTTTTTAAAGCCAATACTCTGTACTATCAGCCTGTTTTTTAATCAAGTGAAATTAATTAATAGTTTTCGAAAAAAAAACTAATTTTAAAGATAAAACTTGGCCAACAAAAAAATCAAAACAAGTTTGAAATTAAATTTTTCAAAATTTTAGTATTATATACATTATTTTATTTGGAATTCGTTGCTCTTATTACTTGTTAATCAAAACCTGAAAACTATATGACCTAACAAACTTTCAAGGTTGTTTGCTCCAAGATTCTAACTTTATTCACTTGAAAAAAAATTATTATTTAATTTAAAATATATAGTACTTTTGGTTATTTTCAATTTTTTCGAAATCTATAATACACTAGAGGGCCCGGCAAACTTCGTCTTCCCTAATTTAATGCAGAAACTCAAGCTATGGAAAAATATTGTTATTGTATTTGATTTCCCATGCAATTCTTTTTTTCTAGATGGCCCAGTGAATTTTGTAAGTTTATTAAAAAGTGGATCGACAACTGAAGTGCTGAATGTAAAACAATAACAGCAATTTTTATGTAAAATGTGGTCAATGTTTAATCCTATAAAAAATATATTTCACTGGGATAAAAATTAGCCTACATGCTTTTTAAGACTATGTATAGGTAAGGTATATACTTAACGCCATCTGTTAAAATCGTTTGGAGCTAACAGATAATTGTGAGTGTCAAATAATAGATAAATAATTTGCAATAAAATTGAGATGTAAGCTATCCTATCTTTCAACTTGGATCAAACTGCACACTGTGTAAAAATTTAATTATTTAGTTTTCAGTTTAAGAATGAAAATTAATAAGAGAAAGGACTTGTGAACTATTTTTTTTCTTAGACTTTTTAAAATCTTGAAAAATCACACTTCAAATTATTTTTTTAGCTTTTTTGCCATGTTTTGAAGTTAAAGGTAGGTTTTGTGAAAACTATGAAAATATCGTTGGCTTTGAAACGAGGGGAGATAGACACATTTTCAAAAACTCATAGCTAGCTTGCGTTCCCTCCAAATCGTCATAATAAAAAATGGTTGTATCTGCAGGGTTCACTTAACACCCCCTCTGAAAATCTGACGACGAATAAATGCATTTTTTTTATTTGTAAACCGTCCCGTCACAATTATATATATATCCAAACGATTTTATCAGATAGCGACATCTGTGCACTGGATTGGGTAGGTTAAGAATTCAATAGATGGCGCTATGTCAAACGTCTAAACGTTCCATATAAGCTACACCACATGTTGCTGAGGCTAAAGTACAGGTTAAATTTAGTTTGTAGAAAACCGAAATACAATGATTTTTACATTTTCAATTTTTGGTGTTAGCGTTAAGTATTATCAAATAGTTATATATTTGAAATATATATATATAACATGAAATTTGGCACAGAGATAGATTATAGTCTTAAAAAGAACGTATGCTAATTTTTTAGGATTAAACATTGAACAAGTTTTACATAAAAATTGAAGCAATTTGCGATTATTGATTTAAATTCAGCACAACGAAACAGATGTTTTCAAAAACTTCGGTTGTCCTGCCGATGAATCCACTTTTCAATAAACTTCTACGAAATTCACCGGGCAATCTAGAAAAAAATTATATGGGATATCAAATAAGCAATAACAATATTTTTCCATAGCTTGAGTTTCTGCATTAAATTGGGGCAAGACGAAGTTTGCCGGGCCCTCTAGTATGTATGTATATCTTCTTGTTATTATTTTAGAATTCAATAAGTTTTTACTTTAAATATTACGTTCTTAGAATTTAAACTTATATGAATCAAAAAACAAAATTTTTACAAATTTACAAATAAATAAATTCACAACAAAAAATATTGAATCTACCCTTAAATTGATTTTTTTTTTGTTAAAGAATTAATCTTGTATTATGCATTGAATGACCCACTGTATTGCAGCGGCACCATCAATGATTAGGTAGTGGGTATACATTGAGCGAGGAAAAAAGTTGTTGATGTTTCGTTTTGTTGTTTTTTTTTTTTTTTGTTTAATAATATTTTTTGCCTTTAGTCTTTTAACCGTCTTGTCAGTCGGGCGAACGATATAACGATTGAATTGAATAGATACGGTATACACAAGTATTTAAGCTAAGATTAAATGAATTTTCCATTTAGTTAGTGTGACATCGTCAAATATCGTGTATCTTCTCGTTTGGCAAAAAAAAAATAATAATAGTATTATTATTTAAAAAGTTCGAAATATATTTTGCAGTTCCGGTAACCACTTCCTCGAGATTCAAAAGATACCAAAATACGGTTAGTGCAATTATAAAAAAAGTACAAACTGGACTCCCATTGTGAAGAGAAACAAATTGTCGTTATCGAAAAGTGTGATGGACGTTGAAGTTTTTGCTTTCTTGTTTTTTCAATTTTATGTAATATTTTTTAATCAAATACAAAACTAAGTTAAATCTTTAAAATTTAAATGAAGGCTTAAACGAAATTGTTTTTCGTATTTTTGAAAATCCACACCTTTTGTTGGATATTAAAAATATTATTTAAAAATGGACTTCTATCATACTCAAAAATTAACCTTTTTGGTTCACATCTCAAAAAATATAAAATAAATGGTTAAAATTTTAAAATATTGGTTCTCGATAACAATTGTACAAAACACAGACAAGAAGATTCTAAGAAACTTATCTTTCCCCAGTTTAAAATTTTTTTTTAAATATCGACCTGCCTAATTTTTTTCGCCAGCTCCATACAAAACATTGTTCAGACAAAAATTTAAATTTGTATCTATTATAAGTCTACGCGAGTCATAAAAGTGAATAATTGAAATTAAAATCTAAATGAAACATAAACAGCTGAAAGCCATAAGTTTAGAAAGGACATTAATGTTCTTATAAATTGAGTAACTACTTTCTCCTCACTTTTCAAACTCAAGAAAATCAAAATAAAAACAAAAACAAAACCAATTAATGGAATTAAAAAAGGAATGTTTCAGTTATTCAAGTTCAATATTCTAAACGGAAACTTCGTAGTTTTCTTCAAAGCCTCCGCTCAATAGATTAATTATATGTATATTTAAACTCTACAATTTGTAAACAATGTAACTATGTGTATCAAAAGCAAAATCATGGTCGGATTTAAAGATAAGTTCAAACAAGCTATAACGAGACCTCTAACATTCATATCCGATGAACTCATTTTTTGAATGACCAAAATTTACGTAAAAGAAAATATGTAATTGAACATTTGAAATACTACGAATTTTTTCAACACAGTTACGTCCAGTTTGTCCCCCTCAAACAGGCACCTAATTGCAACGTCTTGCAAGCGCTAAGTTTTGAGCTTGAGAAATGTTTTTAGCTTCTAATAACTGGCAGTAAGGCTTTCGAAAAGATATTAATATTTAAAAAGCATGAAATAGAGTTTTACATCAAGCTCCAGAGAGCCAGATATATGGTAAAACAAGAGTTTCTTTCTAAAAATGTGGAATGCTTTACATACCGTTTTCAACCATTTAAAACCATTAGTCATTCATAAGCATTGCATAATAAATTGTGTATGTATTTGCTAAAGCATAAAAATTCGAACTTTTTTTAAATTCCCTTTCTGTGTGGTGTAATTCCATAGTAACTCACGATACATCTGGATAATATTTCAATCAAATATTTCAGTTTCCTCGGGAATTATAAAAAACTTAAGGAACGAAGATTTATCGAGCAATCACATGAAATAAAACAAATGTTTGGAAAATATAACCGTTATTAATTATAACTCAAAAAGGTGTTAACTAACTCCCTTTACAAAATTTTGCAGTTTTTTTTAAGAACAATAATTTAACTTAAACAAATTCTGAAAACAGGAAGGAAAACTTAGGTTTTATGTTTTATTAACATAAAAGATAAAACAATATATAGTAGTTAAAGAAGAAAAATAAAACTATTAATTCAACCAAAAAAACGGAATTTTCGTGATAATTCAAGTTACACAAAATTGGTAACTCATGTTACATCCGCTTTGTAAAAAAGAGAGTGATGGATGTGACCCACACTGACAACTTCTCATTTTATCTTTAAAAACTTGGCGTTACTTGAATTTTTTGTGTTATAATATCTACACACAATAATCCAAAAAAAAGTATGAGGTACTAACTCCTATTTAAATTTTGAAATGTCTGTTATATTTTTAACGTCATTATCATTTTTCATTGTCAAGATATGTCGGAGAAAAACATTTTTTTTTTAAACTTTTTAGTAGAATTTGATGTAATTTTTTATTTTAGTAAGAATAATTCAATTCAATTATTTTAGAAAACCTTACGAGTTGTTCAAAACGTAACTTTACGCAGTATAAAATTATTTTGAAGGTTTTGTAGAGATCTTGAAACGTCAAGATTTGTCAAATATTTTAATTTGACAAATGGGACCGATATTAATAACTTAATATTTGAAGTTAGTAAAAGTAACTCATCTTTCACACTTGAAACATGAGTTACCGATAATTCATGTTGCAACATTGTGGGCCCAATAACAGTCATAAAAACACTGTAATAACTTAATTTGATGACTTTATTTTGTGGTATTAAAAAATATTGTTTTTCACTTGCATAATATTATTGAAAAGGAATAGAAAAGGTAAAGTTTTGTTTTCATGTTTTGTGACCTCTCTGCCGTAGAATTACCCTTATCAATTTTTATGTAGAAGCAAATATGCGAATGAAACATTAGTCGCTCTCTCGCATCAGAAACGGCGCTAAGCATATACTTAATAAGAAATACCGCCTCACACTAATCAATGCTATGTTGCAGGGTCATTCGGAGCGATTTAATTTGATTTCAATGCATTAAAATGCATTCAAAAAGTTATAGGCAAAATGAAATAGAAACGTAGAATATGAAACCTAATAGATTCCTTGCAGGTATATTTAGCAATAAGAGTGTACCTACTCAATTGCAATCCGGATCAGTCAATGTTTAAAAGCTTGAGATATTATTCGAGAACTTACGAGTTTAGCTTCATAAGATCACCGTATATAAATGGCTATAAACTGTAAAGGCCATGGTAATGGCTTATACCCCAAGAAGAATAATAATAATATTAGACTATCCGGTTCCGGATCTTTTGCGAATTGTATGCAGCAATCATCATTACATTATAATCCGCAACATCTGACCTTTTCACTCAACAATATAAAGACACTTCTCTCACCCATAAAATAACGCAAGGAACCCAAGAACCCGTGTGATGTTATTCTCATCCAACCTTAACATTTAATAGCGAAATGAAATATGAACTACAACAAAACAATAATTATAATAATAAATGGTTAACATTATTAAATAATTCATTCGAGGCCGAAAACTCTTTTCAGTCAAGGCATATCCCCACTGAACGCAAACAGTCTAAAAGTTCACCAATGCAGAGAGAACGACTAACTTAAACGTTCAAACTAAAAATCGATCTTAGTAATAAATTGTTTTCCAACAAAAATAAAAAATATTGTATATTAAAATGTCAATACATAGCAGCAGAATGTTCGTTGTCGTTTCAGTATAATCACCAGACAGTGTTGTTTTTCATTGCAAACTTCCAAAACCAGAAATCCAATGATGACTATCTATGTGATGAAAATGGTGATGATGATGTTACTCAATTCTTTATTCAATAGCTTTTTTATCTTTATCATTGCTTTCATAACGAAAGAAAGCAACAATGCTGTTAATCGGATTGGACACACAAAAATCTTAGAAAACAAGATTGATTGATCGCAAGATGTTCTGGTTTTCGATAATGCTTATGATAATCATATCATATCGCACCCTTAGGTTCCAGTTCTAGCTATCATTAGTTTCCATCATTTAAAATTTTGTTTCGAAGTTGAAAAGCAATAGAGAAAGTTAAATTTGTCATGTTTAATTTCTTGGAGATTTTTTTGCAAAAAAAAACAAACTTATTTTAACCCAGAATTTGTCTGTGTGTTCAATTTTACATTTTTTAATGATGAAATGATTTTGAATCAACAACTGATGCTTGATTTTATGATTTGGAACAAAATCGTTCCAATGAAAGCATTCCACCTGTCAGTTTTTCTTTCAATGATTAACTCTAACTTCAAATGCTTGGAAATTGTTTGTTTATTTTTTTTTCTTTTGAATTGTGCAGTTGTACATCGTGTTTTAAGGAATATTTGTTCTTTTTTTCAAGCAGTAGAGCTGGTATAAAAAAGAAAGTAATTTCATTTCACTCATACATAGATAATTTCAAT
The DNA here is from genome assembly GCA_905146935.1 of Scaeva pyrastri. Classification (NCBI taxonomy): domain Eukaryota; kingdom Metazoa; phylum Arthropoda; class Insecta; order Diptera; family Syrphidae; genus Scaeva; species Scaeva pyrastri. Next base: position 4,264,172 of record LR989930.1, read on the forward strand.
TTTTAGCTTTAACGAACATGTCAAAAAAATTCCAATGATGAAAACAATAAAATCTTAAACTGGAAAGTGACATAATAACTCATCTTTATAACTCGAAAATTGCGAAATGTGAGAAATGTGAAATGAGCATTTAAGTCTTCAAAAAATTATATCGAATGCACGAGTCTCTCAGATATTTTGTTTGGAAATTCTATGTAGGATTGGTCATTTTTTTAAATTTTATTTTTGAGTTAGGTCAATAGCAGTCTAAGGGAACGATATTATTTAAGGTACACTCTTCATTCAGGAGATAGTAAAACATCAGAATAAACAATTTAAAAACACTTTTTCGAGTAAAATCCAACAAAACTTTAAGTGTTTTCGGATTTCTCATTCGAAAGTTATATGTTACACCAGAAGAAGTTTTACACATTTGATATAAAAAATTATAATGCCATCAAAAACGAAAGCAATTATTGTGTTTGGCATTCGTGTGGATAAATTTCCTTCACATTGAAGGCATAAGGCCATTACTATAATTTTAAATAACTAGGATATTAGATTTAACCAAAAAAACGAGTATACACTCGAAATGTGTTTTCTTCGCTTTTCAATTTCCACTACAATTAAAGATAAATTTATAAATCGGGTTTAAACTTTTCCAAATGGTGATGGTGAATAAAACTGCTTCTGCTTGAAGTTCATGGAATTTTGCCCATGAATCTGACCATGCATAAATTCAGGAAAATTTATCTGATTTCAGTAAATATTTTTATATTAAAAAAATCATCTTCCAAACGCAAAGGCCAACATACAAATATAAAATAAAAATATCCAAAAATCAAGCAAATACAATTGGTGGGTCTATACTAATCATTCGTACTGTATGGGACTCCTCAAAATAAACTATTGGATAATACTTTCAAAAAATTCAATACTTTTTCCTCGACTTTTTTTCAAGTAACTGCTTTTTGATGTATAAACATAAAGTAGGTATACATGTATTTAAAGATCTCCTCTAACCCTAACCCACACGAAATGCACACATTTCACTATTCACATTTCTCACTCCTCATCTTCAATGACGAGAAGATAGTTTTTTCATGTTGTTACTTCGGATCCTCCTAGCTGGTCTTGAGCATGCTTCGGTCTTACACAACATCAATTAGTTGACCTTTTGTAAGGAAAATAATAAAAAAAAAACATCTTAATATGGGATTTACTCTCGGTCTGCATAGCGCAGTATTGTGTTTTCTTCAATGGTCTCTGATGATGTAGACTTTTGAGAAACTTTCGAGGCGTTCGTGTGTAATTATTGATTTTTTTATAATTTTATGGTCAGCATTTCATTATATTTTATTTTTTATATTATATGATAGAAAAGTCGGCTTTAGGAGCGTTGTCATATCGCATCACTATAGGTAGTCTGGCATCGACGACGACGCGACGACTCTCGGTAAACCTAAGCAGGTTGATCAGCATAACGAAGATTGCGACAAGAGTATATGAAAAAATTGACGTACCTACTTTTTCGTTTGTTCAATTCAATTAAAAATATTTTTTAAAAAATCGTACCGAAAGGGTTGATTAAACATCATTCATGTTTACATGAAACCATTTGAAATTAATTATCTCTAAGGTCTATAACGTTAATCACTGTTCATAGGTAGCCTAAGGATAAGTTATGTCCATTCAAGGGCGTACTGAACAAAGAATTAATTCAAACAAAAAATTTTAAGTAACATGGAAGCTCATGTAACACAAAATTTTGGTAATTCATATTCCAAAGAGCAATTTTAATCTAAAAAAAGCTTATTTTAATAAAGATAATGGTATGTATGTACATATATGGCGTTCGACGATTTCGCTTTCTGATATTCTTCATTACCAAATTCGTTTGAAATTAAAGCTCTGTACAGTGTGTTGTCTTTCCAAAACATGATATCGATATGCTAATTTCGAAATCCCTTTTATTGAAGGTGCTTTTGCAAACACAGGTGATCAGCAATAATAGAAAAACAAACTCAAATTTAAACAACGTTATAATATTTATTGTTCTTAACAAATTATTCTATTATGTATCAAGACAAATTTTATGTAGCGAAAATGAGTTGCTAACTCGTTGGTGGTTGCTCGCAAAAGGGTCGATCGATTGCGAAACAGGTGCACTCGATGCATCACAGATTGTTCCGACCATACCAAATTCTATGCATAAAAAATTAACCTTGAAATCATATAGGCAGCATAAGAAGTCTATGCATAAAAAATATTACATGCAAGCTTATGAGGTGTGAAGATTAAAAGATTAAGTTGTTTGTTTGCTTAGGGGATTAAGGGATTAAGAGATTAGCTTTAGAAAGTAAATACATAGGGTATTATAAACTATGTTTGGCAACTGAATAATTTTAAGTTTTAAGTTAAGTTATTAGGTTTTTACAAAGCAAAATATAATTTAGCAAATTGATCAAATTGAATTTAAGATATATATAATAATAATTAATAATGATTATTAGTGTTAACATTAATATGATAAAGAACAACAGGATTGGATAATTTAATTTCTAGTATGTATTTACATGTATATATATATATCTTCTTCTTCTATATACCTATATACATAAAAGAAAGTCTGTTTTTTTGTGTTCGTTCACTAACCAGCCAAACCGATTAGCCGATTTTCCTAATTTTTTTTTTAAATTAAAGAGGAATAAGAGTAGAAGGTTAAGGGTGCAAAAAAAAATTATAAAAAAAATATGTAAAATATGTTAAACAAAGAAATTAAATTTTGGTCGCTTATTTTAACAATATTTAGCAATTTGCGCACACCCAAATCAGTAGAGATCGTGGTGTCCTGTCCTGGTAAGATCTCCGCTCTAGACGTGAGGGGTCCTGAGTTCGATTCCTTTCGCTGGCAACTTTGTTTTTTATAAAAATGCATGGTCTGAACCAAAGTTTTGGTAAGGAAACGACAAACAATGAATTATATTTGTTTATACTTTTTTATATTTTGTATCCAATTATAGCAACAAAATAGTTATTTCAATCAATGTTTCTATTTAGTTGCAGTCGATATCTCTACCCGTTCTTGAGATATCGCCGAAGAAAAATATTTCTCGAACGTACGAACGTAGGAAAACGTACGTACACTCACACACATAGATATCTCTCTAAAAATGATATATAGGTATTGTAAGACCTTAAAACATCCAGATATGTCAAAAATTTCAGTTTGACAAATCGGACCGATAACAATAACCTCCTATGGGCGTATGGGAAGTTAAAAAACTATTTTTGTAACGCCCTGCAAAGCGGGCGGGGGTTTCGCTAGTGTTTGTATAAAAAAAACGCATTACATTATCATTCAAAACTATTTCTTTTCGTCGGATAACATTCATTCATTTTGTTTTTATTGAGACATTAATAGATACATTTGATAAATTAATGATTACATTATTTTTAATTCGTGGTAACCGACTTTCATAATTAAATCTGGTTATGCTTACTTTTTAAATACAATAAATGTTTATAGGAAAACATAAAAACTATTATTTACTTATTTTCGATAATTCTCTTTTTCTTTCATATGTTTGCTCCCAACAAATGTTCATTGTATGGCTCTGACTAGAACGACTTAAAAACTGCATACATACCTATCCATAAACTAAATTTATACGTATTATAAGAATAGGTACCTACATTACATATATGTATATAATTATTAAGATAAATCTTATTTTAAAAAAAGAAACTGGAGGCGACCCACGCCGATAAATTCCCATTATTCATACAAACTTTTAAATCTTGACATTCCTGATATTAATCGATTTACTTTTGATGTTGATTGACAACATAATTGTCAGACTTAAAAAAATGTCTCGAGATATTGGTAGTGGAACAACAATATTTCGCAATTTAGATTTTTTTAATTTTGTATTTATTGTAAGAAAATGTCAATTTGATATTCGTCAACATTCATTTAGGTATTGACAAAAAATACATTATAATGAAAATAAAATGAAATACATTTGAAGTCAATACATTTCTTGTTGTGATGATATCTAAGCCGAGAAACAAATTAAACAAATTTTGACACTTTCAGTTTTAGTTTTTTATTTTTAGTAAAAAAAAACTTTTCATTCGATATTTGCTAAAATTGTACCATACCTATATTAATAATTGTATTGCAAATAAATTTGTAGTGAATATCATTGTCCATTCTCGAGATATTCAAGACAAAAAACATTTTTTATCGACTTTTGGCAGATTTAAAATTTAATAGACCTAGATTGAAGGCAACTCTCGCTACAAGTAAAAGATCCAAAATTAATTTACTAAAATAATCCATACTAATATTATAAGTAACTCTGTCTGTTACTCTTTCACGATAACCTAGAAATGCTCATAGTCTATAAATAATCACGCCATCTTCCTTATAGGGGGTATAGGCAGTGGGCAGATAACTAAATTGAGTTAGTGATTTTTAGTCGTTTTTGTTGGGACTTTTGCTCTTCCACGTCTAAACGGCTGAACGGATTTTGATGAAATTTAGTAAGGTAATAGATGGTTACCTAAAAACGGATATAAGATCAAAATGATCACGTCATCTTACCTACTTAGGGGGTAGAAAGTAGGCAGAAAACTAATTAAGTTATTGATTTTTAATCTTTTGATTTAAAAGTTTACCTCATTCACGCCTTGACCTCTGAACGGATTTCTATAAGACTTGGTTAATTTAAAGATAGGATCCTAGGCACGGACACAGGCTACTTTTTACGGCGGGAAAATACCTCATTCCCGTGGAAATCTAGCATGATCGTGTCCTTTTTTGTCATGAATTTCATGTCATGGGCATAGTCTGGATTTTTGTTTTTTTTTTCGTTACTCTCTCCCTACGCTCATTAAAGGTATAGGTATCATTAAATTGTAGTTTTTAATTGGCAATCCGGAATTGGAAGTAGAAGCAGAATCCCAATTGAACAGTTTTTCAGAATTCTGAAAAATTTGAAGTTTGGTGCTACTGTATTAGTAAACTGTGACATGTGTCAACTACATAATAGCCGTGTTTTATTGGTAATTGAAAATACTAGCTAGTAAAATTTTACATGGAAAACAACAACACCTCAAAAGTGAACAAAAATAAGCTAGTGTTTATCCATAGTAATTTAGTGAAGATAGAGTTTCATCTAGTTAAATGTAGGGGCAGTCAAGAAGTGCAAAAAATATGCAAATGTTGGCAACATGAGGGTGTGTTCGGTAACAAATACACTTCTTTTACACTTCGCCTGCATTGAAAAGTGCAAGCGATCCACAAATTTCAAACCAAATATTTATTTGGGTTGAAATTATAAAAATATACATAAGAGATAAAATAATTTTCTTTAGGATTAGTATATTTTACCATCACATATTGTGGAAAATTTATTGAAATATGCCAGTCCGATTTTCTTAGAAGCAAAACTCAAATATTTGTTGAGCAAATGTGAAACTATAAAAAGTGACAAGCAAACATATTTTTTTTTACTTTAATATGATTGCAATTGATCACATGTATACAATGCATGTATTTATAAAAACACCCAAAGTTATATACACTGCCCGACAACCGATTAGCGCCCCCTATGCTTTTTGTCTTTGGAGCTTAATATCAGCCAATAAAATAAAACTTTTGAAATTAATTTTTTACCAATGAAAGTTTATTACATTATACTCGAAAAGAAATTAAAGTTACAGTAATAACTCAATTAATAAGATTTTGACAAAATTTTAAAGAATGTAATATGAAAAATCCATTTTTTTTTTCGGACATTTGATTAGAACCCCCACTTGAAAATGCCAAATAACATACGAAAATGGGCAGAAACTGCACCCAAATATTTTTTTTATTTTAATTCCATTAATTTACAACTTATTTATACAAAAATTAATAATGTGTTGTGCCACCACGGTTAACTATGACTTCGTACATCCTGTTGGATAAGGAGTCATATAATTTCTTTATATAATCCACTGAAATAGTCCCCCAGGCACTTTTTATTCCTTCGATGAGTTCCGATTCAGTTGGTTATTGCCGTCCAGACTCGTATACTTTACGTGCTAACCATCCCCAAACATTTTCGATAATATTAAGGTCGGGCGAGTATGGGGGCCAGGCTAGTAAGGGCACCTTTTGAAGCTCAATCCAAGACTTTACGAGCTTGGAGGTGTGGATAGGGGCGTTATCCTGCTGGAACTTCCATTCCAAGGGTCCAAAAATATCCTTGATTGCAGGGAAAGCCTTTTTTAATACACCATTGTATACTGTGGCATTCATACGACTAGTGAGAAATTGTAATTCAATTGTGCCGTAGTACGAAATGGCTCCCCATACCATGACACCACCAGCACGGCTGTGCAGCCGATCTAAAGTATGCTCTTCCTTTCGAAGATCATGAAAATAGAAAGCATAGCCATCGGGACCCTCTAAATTAAATTTTTTTTCGTCTGAAAAGACTACAAGTCTCCACTCCTTCGTTGACGTCATATTAGCTCTGCAGAAATCGAGGCGTTGCGTCTTTCGAAGTTGGTTAAGAGGTGGTTTCTTTTTTATTTTTAGACGTTTTAAGTGTTCAGCATTAGAAATAATCCTTTGGACAGTCCGTACGCATGCTTTTACACCGGTTTCTTCTTTAATTTTGGCTGCAGAGTCGTGCGAATTGGACGCGTGCCTCAAGATAATTCGCTTGTCAGCTGCTGAAATTACAGAAGATGGCCGGCCCTTCATATTCTTTCCATAGTTATGCTCATTGCTATGGAATGAGGAAATAACTTTACGGCTGCGGTTCATTTCTTTTAAATTTGATGGATTGATTGTCCACACTCACTATAAGCCTTTATTTTGCCCCTTTCGTACTCATTTAATGCTTCTGCTTTTCCCATATTTACTAAATTTAATTGAAAATTATTAAAATAAACCACTGATAACTTTTATAAGAAAAATACCACAACTTACACGCAAGAATTAATAGTAAAGTGTAGAGGTGCTAATCGGCTGTCGCAAAAAAAAAAAAACATTAATTTTTGCCATATTTGACAGAACAAAGCAAAACAAAGCAACGGTGCATTTCCAGAACTCAAGAAATTTTTTAGAGCAGTGCAAATGGAGGAGAATGACGAAAAAAAAATGAGCACGATATAAGTATATTCAGAAATCCGAGTTATATGCATTTACATTGAAAGATTAGAGGGGGCGCTAATCGGTTGTCGGGCAGTGTATATACGGTATTGAGTAAAATAAAATGGTAATTTTGACTCTACAGGCAACTTGAAGTAACTTCTTATAATTTTTATTAATTATTTCTTTATAATTTCATGTTGAATTTTGTCTTTTAATATTTTATTTATTGAATAAAAAGAATAAAAGAATGTTTACTATCCAAATAAATGGTCTGTGTAATAAATTCTATAATAATTTAAGGAAAATAGTGAACTACGATTATTCAACTGGTCTTTAAAGTTGCTAGACACTTAGTTCCATATTTTTCGTTCTTCCATATAAACGAATAGAATTGAACACGGAGTTGATAAATTGGTGAACTTTAATCTGTGGGTGATAAATATAACAAGAAAATCAATATATTTTCAAAGTTTTACTACAAATATAAGTAAAACACATTCGAAACCAATTCGGTGTGCATTTCCATGAAAACTTCAACTCAACAACCGTTTTCATGCATTTTCCAACTCGACCCAATAATTTACACAATTGTACATTCTTCGAACGCGCCCAATGTAGAACAGCTGTTGTTTATTTTGATTTAAAACTCAAATTGGATTTTTAACTAAAATGTAAAGATGTTAGCCAGAAATTTCTTTAACAAGTCAGTTGGTATATTTACAACTTTTGTTTGCAATATGCATTCAATTTTTTTCTATTTTCAAGTGCACATTTGCCTTTTATATTTTGTGTGTGACAGAAGATTTTGAAATTTTGACATCAATGATTTGACAAATAATGTGAATATAAAAGTGAATATAGCGTTTTATTGGTACTCGAATACTATGTTAGGGATAGATTACCAATAAAACGCGGCTAATATGTGTATTTATGTTCGGAACTCGCCAAATTTTATTTTTAAAATCACCAACATCTTTCGTTAGAATCAGCAGTTAACGAATCTATGTATTACAATGACTGTCGCATAAATCATAATTGCTGGATGGCGTTGGTTATGTTGACTATTAGGGCATCAATTGCTTGTTGTTTATTTACTTATAGACCTGCGATTTAAGATAGCCTTAAAGAAAAAGAGTATAAATTTAATTAGTTAAGTTTAGTTAGTTTTAAATGACTTATTTTAAATAAACATTTAACAATTGTAGAATAAACTAAGCCTAATTGGTTTGGCCTAAGGCCGTCAATATAATAAATTCTGAATTTATTCACAAACAAAAGTAATAATAAATTTTAATTATATAATACAGAATTATAAAAATCTCCCTCTAAAATTCGCTTTCTGTATCGAAGTGCAGCATCAAGCATCCGTTTAAAATGCTTAATGTTTTCCTTCTTCTAAAATCTCCTTTGAGAACAACCTAACCCGAAATTCCTTCAAAATTGGACAGACAGCAAGAAAATGGAACACATCTTCCCTAGTCCTCATATTGTACAGTTCGCAGAGTATAGGTAGATCGGTGGGGTATAAAATTTAATTTTACTATTTCACCTCTCATTTTAAAGATCGTACTGATTTTTTCCACAGAGTAGCAGTTGAGGAAGTATGGTAACACTGAAGCTCCAGCATCTTCAGTATGATATTTGACCCAGTTTCTCCAACATCAAATAAAATTTCTCTCTTAAGGAAGAAAGTTGTTCGTCTGTCTGAAAATATAGATCTATTCCACAAACAGATGCTTTTTCCTTCCACACTTTCCAAATATTTCCGCTTTTTCTGATTATATTATGTATATTTTTCATAATTATGTTGGATATTCTTGTTTCTCCCATCTCTTATATTTTTATCATATAATTAAAGTGCATTCCCAAGGTACGCAGGAACATAGGTGGGGTACCAGTCTCAATATTATAACATAGGTACAATAAGGAGTATTTTTTCGCAAACGGAACAACCTCTTTAAGAAGTATCGAAATAATATTTCAACAGTTTAATAATGTAATTTTTTCATGCAACGCTCCCATATCAAAGAAAAAATCATCAGAAGCATCTGCTTCTTTTTCCTCAAGGTGTACATTTAAATTCCAGTTTTCTGATACTATCATGCCAAGATATTTGTTCTTACGTACGATCTCCACATCTTTATCATTTGACTTCCACTTTTCCAAACCAGAGTATCGGCCACGTCCATCTCTAAATACCATAGCTTTGAATTTCTGTAGGTTGACTATTGATTCCAATTTCTGCAGTAGATGTCGAGACTGTAAATCATTCGCTGAAGACCGTCCACTGAATCACTCAAGAAAAAGGTGTCATCCGCATACATCAAATCAGGAATTGTTACTCCGAAGAAATTTATCCCACCTTGCACAGCATCTGTTATATCATTATCATTATCCAAGTGCAACATTATTCTGATACAGTAACAGTGCTCTCAAAATATTGATAATTTTTGTTGATAAGCCTATTTTGAACAGTTTATAAAAGAGTGCTTCGCGCGAATCCAGTTGTTACATTCAATTCCATCTCCTTCACTTTCTGCCATACTTTAGAGAACGACTTGTACAGCTCAGCCTAATCCTAATCCTAAGTCTAATCCTGTGGCCACCCAGGTCTTATCGGCAAAATATTCATTAAAGGACTATTCACATGAGAGTGACCAACGAATAAAAAAATAGATTAGATTTAAAACATATTTAAGCTTATGTCGTTTTCAATTGGCAATCTGGAATCAGAAAAAAGCATTCTCAAAGCTTTCAATTGGGCAAAAGTGACTGTTCTAATTCTGAAAAAGAAGAGATTTCTCTTCTGGATTTGAAGTCAGAAGCAAAAACAGAATCACTCACACATTCAAAGATTTTACATGTCACACTTGACAAGTGTCATATTTTTAAATTAAAAAATTGTGCGAACTGTGAAGTGATTGCTTGAAATTAAAACTAAACTATAAAAAAATGGATAATAATATTGAGAATATCTTAGCAATTGTTCCTAATTTGTTAGAAACATTGTTGGAGTCGTCTTCCTCATCTTCTTCATCAAGTGATGACGATGCAAGTGATGCAGCTAATTTTCTATTGCAGGAGTTTTCCAAAAAGCCAAGATTGCAAAACTACCAATACAGTCACACCAAACTTCAAATTTTTCAGAATTCACAAAAAGTGTTCAATTGGGATTCTGCTTCTACTTCTCATTCCGGATTGACAATTGAAAACGACATTAAATTCTTCACAAAATCTTTACAAAAGGATAGAAACCTAGTTAAATTTATTGTTAGTTTGATTAAATTTGACCTAAAATAAGAGAAATTTAAGAAAATAAATTGGTAGTCGCGTATTCCAATATGACTGCTACTAATTGTCAAACACTATTCGCGTTCCACATACCATCCACACTACAACGAAAATTCGCGAACTGTTTCAGCCATAGGTACTTCTATATTCGCACCACCATCGTAATCTTTAATCAACTCCTTATACATAGCGAAGTGTTGTATCGTCCTGCTTGTTTTCGCTTCCATTGTATCACCCGTTGTCATTCTCGTCGTCACTCCATCTGTCGATTCTGTTGTCGCAACAACATCGTCAATCTGTTTTGGGCTATCCATTGTTTTTTCGCACCCTCCCCTAGCTCCAAGCACCGTCTTTTTCTTATATCACTCGATCTTCATTTTCTTCGTCGGCATTGTGGCCAATCGTTGTAGCCACTCACGCAGCTGTGTACTCCGCCGCGGCGGCGGTGAACGACATGTCAAAATGGACAAATGTTCGTTCATTCGTCGCGTCGGTCGTTGGTCGCTCTCATAGTTTAGTTAGTTTCTCGGCGATCTATCTTGAACCCAATTTTATTCTTTTATATTCTTAAGTCTATAATATTTTAACAAAGAGGAAAAGTGTAAAAAAAAGTAACGATGGGTTTTAAATATAAAATGTATAAAGATATATATAATACAGTAATATATTTTTTATGAAGCGGAAAAATTATAGATTTTTTGAAATTATTGGGAACCTGAGCAGTGTCCAAGATCCGTTTGAATTCTACTGTAAGTAATTGCTTAAACTCGATTGTAGAATTTAAATGGAATTCGATCATTTCTTGGTGCTTTATTTTGTTTTGAATTGCTTATAGCTTCCTAAATATTTTGAAATGAAAAAGGCTCATCCAATATGTCATCTATAAACATGGGGGCTGCATACTTATATAACGAGGAAGTTAGTGGGGCATTAAGAAGACTATTAAAATGGATTCTCAGCAGAGGAGCTGTAGTTTCTCGATCTCAAATTCATACATTCTGAATCAAACCACTTTTGTTTAAAGACTAGATTACCTCGTGATCGTGACTGATTGCTTTGTAGTAGGTACAGCTTTCTTTATAATTTCAGCTAAGTTTTCGATATCTGCTGATAGATTTTACGCTTTTAGATCTTCTATACTCACATTCAAATTATGTTGATAATTTTCACCATTTGATCATTCCAAACAAACTTCGGTAACAGTCCTAAGTGTTTCAAGCCCACCTCGTTTACACTTGCAGACACAGAAAGTGTTAGTTCTAAAGACATGTGATGTGGACTCCGCTCCAACTTGAAAATCGTCTAAAATATTATTCAATTTTTCAGCTTTAAAACAATAATCAACAATTGAACACGATGATGCACAAATTCACAAAATTTAATTTATTTTTTTTTCCTTCTATAAGAAGTTTATCATCTCTTAAGGAAATTCGTATTTTACGGTCTTTAAGACAAAGCTCCTTCATGGTGGGAATCATTTTTGCACTTCAGTGTCGAATATTATAGGGCAGATCTTTATGTATGCTTATTTTTGACACTTTGAGCTTATTACCATTCTTCAATACGTCAAAAGCAGATTCCTTGAATTTCATTTTTACAATGAATGTTGCTTTTTTGGGATCTTCACTGTGGACTCCGTAAGCTGACTCACCCATGTCGGTTTGGCTCTCAACAGGGAAGTAATTTACAAGATTTGCCTCCGTATTTTTTTGCAGAATTTTTTCCGGCTTCTCCTCAAGTTGTTTGTTTCGTTGCTCTAGGTCTAGGTAATTTACTTTTTGAGAGACTTCATCGTAACGCCATAACAAAGTTTGTTTTCGTATTACACAAGCTTAGGTGGCGTTTTTCGATTCCTGGATTTTCTGGGAAAGTATCTTACATTCCTCTTCTTACCATTTAGAGGTAAATTTTTTGGATGCACTTTTTCTTTACTCAGCATAAATTTTGCATTGAAAGGGGTTGTCTTAATTAAGCGTTCAAAAAGGTGTTTTCTTATTAATTTGCACTATATCAGACTCTTTTTATATTTTTTATTGGAAGATCAAATTTTCAAGTCCACTTTGACAAATTGCTAACCTAAAATTTAATTATAAGCATAAGTTGTTCAACATTATAACCATTCATATTGATTTGCCACCCAGAACTGAAGAATTACAATAAGATATTCAGATGAGTCTTTAACGACAAAACAGTTCAAAGTTCAAGCGTCTCTTTTGAAACACCCTTTATTTAAAAAGAAAGATTTATTAGATTTGCCGAAGATTTATCCTATTTTGTTGTAGGTACTTTGATTTTATGCATACAAAAATACACCAACCAGCTATTCACACATCATTCATTTAATTTTAATGATTCGAAGCGACTAAAATACAATTATTTCACTTAAACTGACGTTTTGGTTTTTCAAAATATGTAGAATTATACAAAAATTATCTTTATTTCCCCTTTAACCTAGTTGAGAGCTTGCAATTGGAATCGCAGACGTGCGTGTCATTCTAGAAGAATGGTCACAATGATATTGTCTATAAACATTTTCAAATGGTTCATGCTTGCGGTAAGTACATACTATCGACTCTCATAGAGGATTAAAACCAGAAAGATATTAATTGAAAGCAAAAAACTAGTTGCTGACAACGCTGGCTTATGGGGTTCGACCAAATAACCTGATTACTGTTTCCGGTGGATTTTCTGGAAATAGAGGAAGTGAAATTGCTCCAACTGGACGAGGTCATGTCCAGGTAGAGCTTATCGATGTTAAGTGCGATGCAGCTGATGATATGCTTGTAACAATTCAATATCAGGAGCCTTTCAATGGCATTATCTACAGCCAAGGCTATTTTAACGATCCAAAATGCAGGTGAGGAAAATGAAATCACAGGTTTTTGTAATATTATTTTTAAATTCTTTTAAAGATATGTAGAAGCAGGCAGTAACAGTAACGTTTACACGTTTAAGGTGCCTCTAAACGCCTGTGGCAGTCGGCCTTCTTGTTCAGTTTGTGCATCCGTGGATAATATTTTGGTTATTCAGTCAGATGAAAATGTTCAAGAATTTCGGGATACAGCCAGGAGGATAACCTGCGCTAGGAGTGTAGAGCAAGAGAAGACGGTGATCTTTAAGCCATTTGTAGTGGAAATGCTTGAAGTGATAAAAGTTCCTACTCAAACTGGTGGTATTGAGTGCTGGATGGACATACTTAAGGGCGATTATCCCAATAACTCGCCTATAAATGGAATTGTTAAGATCGGTGAACACATAACGATTTTGATTTACTTGAGAGACTCACGCAGGGAGTACGATATTGTGGTAAGAGATTGTTACGCATTCGATAGTGAAGACTATCAGGCAACGAACACGAGTAGATTGCAACTGTCAGATAAAAATGGTTGTCCGAAAAAACCCAAATTATTCGGAGGTTGGATCAAGAATGATAAACCAAATAAGGATGGGGCAACGTCAGTGGTCTATAATACCTTGAATGCATTCAAATTTCCGGATAGAGCACAGGTTTTTCTTAAATGTGATATTGAACTTTGTAACGGAAAGTGTGATGAGCCACGTTGTGATGGTCATGCATTGCCACTGGAAACGGATAATGAAATTAAAGTTGGGATGACAACAATAGCTTCATCGTCGTGCTATCCGGGTTCAAAGGACCCTGGATGTCCCAATATTTTAACACCTATTACATCTTCTCCACGTTGCAATCCTGGGTCGAATGATCCACAATGTTCGCAGGTGACAACCTATCGCCCAAAGATTACAACATTGAAATCAACATACTTGCCACCTGTTACTAACATTGAAATAACAACTTTAAGACCTCGCTGTTATTCAGGATCGAAAAACCCCAATTGCCAACAATCTACACCGAAGCCCACTGCAATTAACAAAATAGATTTTAAATGTTATGCAGGATCTGAAGATCCAGGCTGTCTTCAGGTTTCGACCACACTTTCGACAACTACTAGTCCAGAATGCTACCCTGGGTCTACAGATCGTAGATGCCCTCAACTATTGAGACCCCGAAAAACTCAAGCACCTTCAATTCAATGCTTTCCAGGTTCATCAGATCCGAAATGTCCGAATATAACAAGCGTAACTTCAATATGCTATCCAGGTTCAAGTGATCCCAAATGTTTAAAAGCAACAAGACTTCCATCACAACCACCAACAAGTTCTCCAGACTGTTATTCTGGATCAGTTGATCCACGGTGTCCTCCCACAAATGTAGGTTTAACTATCTCAAAAGAAGTTCAACCAACGCTAGATACTCCACCAAAATGTTTTCCAGGATCTATTGATCCGAGATGCCCAAGTACACTGACAACTTCTAAGCAAGTTCAGAATACAACTCATCTTCCACCTACAGAGGATATTCTTAAGTGTTATCCAGGATCAAGGGAACAAGGTTGTCAGCAAACACCGGGTCCAATTACAGTTCCTCATTGCTTTCTAGGATCATCTGATCCTAAATGCCTAAAAGCGACAGCAACACCGAAATGCTTTCCAGGTTCTCAAGACCCCAGATGTCCCAGAATAACTACAAAAGCTCCAATCAAAACCACGGGGCCTACTTGTTATCAGGGATCAAAAGATCCTAGATGTCCACAGCTAACGACTCCACCACAAAACTGTTATCCTGGATCACCTGATCCAAAGTGCCCAAGGCCTCCGATTCCTTTGAGGCAGCCTTCTACATACTTGCCTCCAACAACTGGAGTTCCTAATTGTTATCCTGGTTCTAGTAATCCTCTCTGCTCTCAAGTTACAATTCCATTTCCTACTATAACTCCAAGATGTGATCCAGGTTCCACAGATCCGAATTGTCCTCGTGTTACAACACAAACACCAATTTATAGCTGTTTCCCAGGATCAACTGATCCCAAATGCACACAATCGACAGCAGCACCCATGTGCTTCCCAGGGTCTCAAGATCCAAGATGCCCGAAATCAACCAATACACCAAATTGCTATCCCGGCTCTTCCGATAAAAGATGCCCAAAATCATCGGAACCTTCAAAGCAACCTTCTACATATTTACCACCAATAACTGGCGCTCCTAACTGTTATCCTGGATCTAGCGATTCACGCTGCCCAAAAGCTTCATCTCCAATTCCAGTGACTACTCCAAAGTGTTATCCAGGTTCCACAGATCCAAAATGTCCCCAGAGTACAACAACGAAAACAGTTCCTCGGTGCTTCCCCGGATCAAATGACCCTAAATGTCCACAAACGACAGCAGCACCCAAGTGCTTCCCAGGTTCTCAAGACCCTAGATGTCCTAAGGATACTACAAAAACTCCAACCACAACGAAGGAGCCTACTTGTTACCGTGGATCAAAAGATCCCAGATGTCCACAGCTAACGACTCCACCACAAAACTGTTATCCTGGATCACCTGATCCAAAGTGTCCCAGGTCTCTAATTCCTTCGAGAGAACCTTCTACATATTTGCCTCCAACAACTGGAGTTCCTAATTGTTATCCTGGTTCTAGTAATCCTCTCTGCTCTCAAGTTACAACTCCATTTCCTGATACAACTCCAAGATGTTATCCAGGTTCCACAGATCCAAATTGTCCTCGTATTACAACACAAACACCAATTTCTAGCTGTTTCCCAGGATCAACTGATCCCAAATGCACAGAATCGACAGCAGTACCCATCAAGTGCTTCCCAGGGTCTCAAGATCCAAGATGCCCGAAATCAACCAATACACCAAATTGCTATCCCGGTTCTTCTGATAAAAGGTGCCCAAAAATATCGGTACCTTCAAAGCAACCTTCTACATATTTACCACCAATAACTGGCGCTCCTAACTGTTATCCTGGATCTAGCGATTCACGCTGCCCAAAAGCTTCATCGTCAATTCCAGTAACTAATTCAAAGTGTTATCCAGGTTCCACAGATCCAAAATGTCCCCAGAGTACAACAACAAAAACAGTTTCTCGTTGCTTCCCCGGATCAAATGACCCTAAATGCATACAAACGACAAAAGCACCCAAGTGCTTTCCAGGTTCTCAAGACCCTAGATGTCCTAAGGATACTACAAAAACTCCAACCACAACGAAGGAGCCTACTTGTTACCGTGGATCAAAAGATCCCAGATGTCCACAGCTAACGACTCCACCACAAAACTGTTATCCTGGATCACCTGATCCAAAGTGTCCCAGGTCTCCGATTCCTTCGAGAGACCCTTCTACATATTTACCTCCAACAACTAAAACTAGTAAGTGTTATCCTGGTTCTAGTGATTTTCTCTGCTCTCAAGTTACAATTCCATTTCCTGATACAGCTTCAAGATGTTATCCAGGTTCCACAGATCCAAATTGTTCTCGTGTTACAACACCAACACGAATATCTCGCTGTTTCCCAGGATCACCTGATCCCAAATGCACACAATCGACAGCAGCACCCATGTGCTTCCCAGGGTCTCAAGATCCAAGATGCCCGAAATCAACCAATACACCAAATTGCTATCCCGGCTCTTCCGATAAAAGATGCCCAAAATCATCGGAACCTTCAAAGCAACCTTCTACATATTTACCACCAATAACTGGCGCTCCTAACTGTTATCCTGGATCTAGCGATTCACGCTGCCCAAAAGCTTCATCTCCAATTCCAGTGACTACTCCAAAGTGTTATCCAGGTTCCACAGATCCAAAATGTCCCCAGAGTACAACAACGAAAACAGTTCCTCGGTGCTTCCCCGGATCAAATGACCCTAAATGTCCACAAACGACAGTAGCACCCAAGTGCTTCCCAGGTTCTCAAGACCCTAGATGTCCTAAGGATACTACAAAAACTCCAACCACAACGAAGGAGCCTACTTGTTACCGTGGATCAAAAGATCCCAGATGTCCACAGCTAACGACTCCACCACAAAACTGTTATCCTGGATCACCTGATCCAAAGTGTCCCAGGTCTCTAATTCCTTCGAGAGAACCTTCTACATATTTGCCTCCAACAACTGGAGTTCCTAATTGTTATCCTGGTTCTAGTAATCCTCTCTGCTCTCAAGTTACAACTCCATTTCCTGATACAACTCCAAGATGTTATCCAGGTTCCACAGATCCAAATTGTTCTCGTATTACAACACAAACACCAATTTCTAGCTGTTTCCCAGGATCAACTGATCCCAAATGCACAGAATCGACAGCAGTACCCATCAAGTGCTTCCCAGGGTCTCAAGATCCAAGATGCCCGAAATCAACCAATACACCAAATTGCTATCCCGGTTCTTCTGATAAAAGGTGCCCAAAAATATCGGTACCTTCAAAGCAACCTTCTACATATTTACCACCAATAACTGGCGCTCCTAACTGTTATCCTGGATCTAGCGATTCACGCTGCCCAAAAGCTTCATCTCCAATTCCAGTAACTACTCCAAAGTGTTATCCAGGTTCCACAGATCCAAAATGTCCCCAGAGTACAACAACGGAAACAGTTCCTCGTTGTTTCCCGGGATCAAATGACCCTAAATGTCCACAAACGACAGCAGCACCCAAGTGCTTCCCAGGTTCTCAAGACCCTAGATGTAACGGAACTACTACACAGGCTCCAATCACAACGAAGGAGCCTACTTGTTATCGTGGATCAAAAGATCCCAGATGTCCACAGCCAACGACTCCACCACAAAACTGTTATCCTGGATCACCTGATCCAAAGTGTCCCAGGTCTCTAATTCCTTCGAGAGAACCTTCTACATATTTGCCTCCAACAACTGGAGTTCCTAATTGTTATCCTGGTTCTAGTAATCCTCTCTGCTCTCAAGTTACAACTCCATTTCCTGATACAACTCCAAGATGTTATCCAGGTTCCACAGATCCAAATTGTCCTCGTATTACAACACAAACACCAATTTCTAGCTGTTTCCCAGGATCAACTGATCCCAAATGCACAGAATCGACAGCAGTACCCATCAAGTGCTTCCCAGGGTCTCAAGATCCAAAATGCCCGAAATCAACCAATACACCAAATTGCTATCCCGGTTCTTCTGATAAAAGGTGCCCAAAAATATCGGTACCTTCAAAGCAACCTTCTACATATTTACCACCAATAACTGGCGCTCCTAACTGTTATCCTGGATCTAGCGATTCACGCTGCCCAAAAGCTTCATCTCCAATTCCAGTGACTACTCCAAAGTGTTATCCAGGTTCCACAGATCCAAAATGTCCCCAGAGTACAACAACGAAAACAGTTCCTCGGTGCTTCCCCGGATCAAATGACCCTAAATGCATACAAACGACAAAAGCACCCAAGTGCTTCCCAGGTTCTCAAGACCCTAGATGTCCTAGGGTTACTACACAAGCTCCAATCACAACGATGGACCCTACTTGTTATCGGGGATCAAAAGATCCCAGATGTGCACAGCCAACGAGTCCACCAAAAATCTGTTATCCTGGATCACCTGATCCAAAGTGTCCCAGGTCTCCGATTCCTTCGGGAGAGCCTTCTACATACTTGCCTCCAACAACTAGAGCTCCAAATTGTTATCCTGGATCTAGGGATCCAAGTTGCCAACAAGTTACATCTCAAGCTGCTGTCACTATTCCAAGGTGTTATCCAGGTTCTACAGATCCAAAGTGTAGTCAGGTTACAACACCATCGGTTCCGCGTTGTTTCCCTGGATCCACTGACGCTAGATGTCAAGAAATAACAACAGCTAGAAATTGTTATCCTGGTTCTCAAGACTTAAGATGTTCCAAACAGAGTTCCACGGTTTCTTCAACAGCACCTCGTTGTTACCCAGGATCAAGTGATACCCGGTGTCAGGAGACATTACCCTTCTTGACGGTTAGCACCGAATCACCAAACTGTTTTCCGGGTTCTTCCGACATCAGGTGTGGAGAATCCTTGAAAACCACAACAGTTTCATACTGCTTTCCTGGTTCTTTGGATCCACGGTGTCCTGATACCGGCTACAAGGGTACAAGCAGAGTTCCAGCCACCTATTTGCCACCCTTCGATAAGCCCGGTCACGATAGAACTGTCCGAAAAGCAAAGGAAAACTCCTTATTCGACGAAATAAATAGGCTTTCATTCAATGCCAACAATATTTTCGAAGAGGAATACGATGTGGATTCCATAGATGATAATGATGATGAAGCGAGAAGGAAACGGAGTGTTGAAAATTTTAGTACGAATAAAGATGATCTCAATCCAATCGATATCGAGTCTGACATACTCGAACGTAAAGTTCTTAAACGTGACAGCTCCCCTACTCAAAAAGAAATTATAACTATCACTTTAAATCTGCGAGGACTTAATTTCTATGACGCCTAGATAAAGTATGACAGTAAATTTACATCTATGTATACAGTTTTCTTCAAAAAAACTTATTTTTAAGAAGTTTACTCCCAAAAAGCAATCCCGGCTTTTAAATGTTACTAGCATTATATAGCCAATCCTCATAACGATTACACAAATACTTAACTAATTTTAATGCTTTTTGAAATAAAAAATACATATCACTAATATTTAAGACTTAAATTAGAAAATAGAGAAACGAGCGAATAATTCTGCGATTAAAATAAAAGAAATATAATTAAATATATATACATATATAATAAGCTTTGTCGGTTCATAGTGTCATAAACTGTTGCATCTTAACTCCTGTTTGTTATTTTTTTATAAACACAACTGTTTTATGTAAACAAACTATTTTTATTACTCACCAACAAATATTTATAACATAAGTAATTGTAAAAATATAAATTTATTTAGAAATACATAAATACAAAGAGCGATATATATACATATACATATACATATACATAATACATATGGTATAGATAACTGCATGTTTTCCTCTTTATTTAATTTTATCAAGCACAAAACGTTTTGTGTAAGAAATGGTCATATGATATTAAATATATAAATATTTGTTTGTTTAAGATTGATCATATTAATAAAACATTTTTAAGATTCTTATTCCCATTTTCAACGACCTACGAAAAGTCTGTTTCCATCGTAAATATTCTTCTCTATTGAAATCTTTTGGAAGGCTTTTCTGTAGTTATGTATATGAACATGGAAATATGTTTTAAAAAACAATGCTTTTTAACATGTACTCGTATGTCTTTACAATAAAGTTTCACAAAATTTTACTTCGTCAATCGCAGCTGTAAAATGTATTTCATAGAAACTATTCATTTAAATTCTTGGAAGAGAACAGACAAATGTAGAGGTCCGCACGAGGCTTGCAACCTGAGATCTAAAAACATGGACAAGTCATCTCTTTAAAGACTAAGTTTGCCTACGATCTAATATCCAGTTTAGAACAACATACCCGTATATATGTATGTATATATAAGATAACTCAGCATTCCAAATAAATTGAAATGACTATATATGTAGGTACCTAAACCATTTTTATAAATTAAACTCCGATATTCACAATACACGGAAGACTGTTCAAAACCAACAGAGCTTACTATTAGATACTATAATTTGTCAAGGCTCTTTAAATTTAGAAATCTAAATCTAACCATAAAATCCAGACTGCTGCTTTTCAGGAACTTGATCCTGCCAGTACCTACTTGTGGATCCGAAACTTAGATAGAAATATAATATCTGAAGATGGAATTGGATTATATGGACACAGAAGATATATGGTTTCAACAGGATGACGCTACGTGCCACACGCACACAGCTTAAGACATAATCGATATTCTGCACGAGGGGTTTTATGGCATGGTTATCTCACGCCGAGGACGTGTATTGGGGTTTCTTAAGTCGGAGGTCTATGCGAATAAGCCGCAAACCACCGCGGCATTCAAAAACAACATAATCGATGCCATCCTTAAAATTCATCCTGATTTATGCGAGACAGTCATTGAAAACTGGACCATTTGAATGCGCGCCACCCAACGAAGCCACGGCGACGCGGTGTGGCGGCCATTTGAACGATGTTATATTTCACACATTAATGTCATTGATAAAACTCTTAAATAAAGACAAAAGCTTATACCTACAATTTGTTTTATTCAATTTTAAAATCCATATTATGACAAAAAGTAAAACTCAGTAGACTTTGGTCGACATGGAAATTCGTCTTTAGTACATAGATATCAAGCTTACCTTGAAGAGATAACTTAGACCAGCCCCAGAAATTGAACTTGTACTCGAGAACATCGCTCTTGAAATGTAACCCCGAATCACTTTTAGAAGGAAGTCATCTATTCTGTTTATGTTGGTTTCATTGCATTGAATCTGGTTGGAATAATAATGTTTGTACTCTGGTGTTCTGTGCAATCCAAGGCAGCGTCTAAGGCACTGACTCTCAAAAATTCGAATCTTTTTCCATTTGAGAGGGGGCAACGTTGAACCATACCGGGCAATCATCGGCCAAATAAGGGCCATGAAACAAATCACTTTCACCCTGGTGTCAAGCTAACGGCTCTGTTCAGCGCAGCACTGTTCTGATCCAACCAGATGCCAAGGAACTTTATTAAACTTTTATTCACCAGTGGTTGTGGGTTATGTCCTGCGATTACTAGATTCCTCTAGTTCTTTCTCGTATCCTTTGAGGCTCCAAACAATGGAGTCTTAAACAGAATAGTTTCCGATTTCTGGAAGTTGATTTTCAACAATACGATTTGCATTAAAAGGATTAAATAGGACAGACCTCTACAGCCTTCTACCCTATGAGCAAAGAATACAACTCCTTCAAGCAAACTTTAAGTCAAAGAAGTAATATTAATGATATACTCGTAATATGTATAATGTATATCAACTTTTAAATGGCCATATTGATGCTTCTCATTTACTTTCTTGCATTAATATTAATTACCCAATGGCATTCGCCACTTGCGAAGATATAACTTTTTAATATTGACTTTCATCGAACAAACTATGGCATACATGAACCAATTAATCGTATGTGTAAATTGCTTAGTTTAAAAATTTCATCTATTGATTTTACCATGACTATGTTGGGATTAATAACTTTGTTTAAAGCTCACGCTCCACTTTTTTTAGTTATGGAGGTATTTATATTTTTTTTAACTTTTTTTACTTATATGTACATATACATTTAACTTAATTTATTTTTTGTTTAACTATTTACTTTTTATTGTAGTATATGCATAACTAGGTTATTTAAATTATTTTTTATTTATCTTCAGTTTTACATAATAATAATTTTTAATATTTTTGATTCTATACAATATATAATGATATAAAAATGATTTAAGTTGGCATTGGCGTTGCCTTCTACACATAGGTATTCATTTTTGTTTTCCCCGGCAAAATACAGGTTTTCAGCAAAAAAAAAAAAAAAATAGTTTGAAACGACTTTTTGTTCCAAAAACGAATTCATCGTTTAAAAAAAGCTACCACATCAAGTTTTTGAAATACAATACAAAATATAAAAATAATGTTGAAAACGGGTATTTTTAAAATTTGATCTTATAGCTATTAGATTTTGGATTCGAAATCATCACCAAAAACTAACTTTAGAACATGTTTCTAAAAAACCTTCAAACTATAAGATTCAAAATTTTTTTAAATTTTTAAAGAATTACATATATGCTATTCAAAACAAATGTGATTTTCCGCAAACTAACTGAGATACTAAAAAAAATTTAAGTCTATTACCAAAGATAAAACATTTTACTTACTATGTTGTGTTTTAATTTTGCTTTAAAAACCACCATATATTATTTTACATTTTATTTCACATGTTTGTGTATTTCAAAAACCTGAGTTGATTGAAAGCAATACAACGAGAGATTGGAATTCAGGTGAACAAATCAGTTGGAAAAGTATTGCTTGATCCATGCAACTGAAAATTTTTAAAAATTTTTTGACGAGTGATTTGATTATAGATAATAATTATGTACGTTATTTGTAATAGGTAGAACTATGCGGTAACATTATTAAAATTCAGTCTTCTACAATCCAATTTTACCGATTTCGAATTTAAGTGAAATTGTAGTGTTTTACAATTCGATTTTAACGATTTCAGAGTGAATTCAAATCGATCCTGTTCATGTGATGTGAATTAGTTAAAGAAAAGAGATGCGATTAAAAATGTAGAGGTTTTATAAAGGGAGATCGAGTTGTCGCGGAAGATTTGTGGGATGATTTAAAAGTCGAGCCGAAAAAGGACGCTACTGGTTGCAAAAAAGTAAAAACAACATTAAAAAATTATCATGTTTCAAATTTTGTATTGAAGGTTTGGACTGACCGGAAAGGTTCAATAAGAAAGAAGTTATCCCATAACAAGACCGAAGATGTTTCAGATGTGGCTCAACAATTTCCAGTACCATTAAGAAGGCACTTTTATTCAAACGGTAGTATGAACTAAACCTACATGCACAATAAAAAATAATAATTGACTGGCATTACATTTTGTTTTCAGTTTTAACATAAGCGGCATCTGCAATTTCCAATTTCTCTACGACAGCGTGATTAGTCGGCATCGCATCAGCAACAGCTGCATCAGCAAAAAAGCAGTGATGCCGAATAACTGCAGCAAAATTTGACGTTTGTGAACTTACACTTCGTCTTTTTATTTTTTCTTCTGCATACTTCTTTCTTTCAACACCAAAACGATTAACGCAGCACTCAAGGAAACAATTCGCCAAAGTAAAAATACTTCAATAATACCCCAAATGACAGATCTCAGCTCTTTTCAATTTCACGAAACGTCATTTCGAAAAAAATTCGAAGCTACCAGATCGCTCGAAATACAGAACGCTGAAAATGAATTCACTCGATTTGCAATTTCGATTACGGTGTCATTTCACTCGAATTCTGGAACCTAGCACCTAGCTGCTAATGTGGCTTTTCAATGTTGGTACTCTTAATACTATTTTCGCGATAGCTTCTGAATCCGCACGTTTCCGCAGATAATTTTTACCTATATTTTTTCATGAAAAGCTAGGCTACACATCACAATTAAAAGCGTGGCTAAAGTCGAAAAGCTTACATGACGTTTATAAATGTTTTTTTTTTTCTCTTATTTCATACTTAACTCAATTTATCGTGTACCGAAAAGATAAATTAAAAAAAATACATATTAATTAAAATCTCAAAAAAAAAAAACTTTCTCAGAAGAGTATAATACTTTATAACTTTATCTACAAATTTTTATGGAAAATTAACTTCAAAAGCGGTGAACGGGAAACAGTGGGGCTTATAAAAAATTCTCTTTACATGCAATATTTAAAATTGTTGCATTTTAGTAAAGATTGACAATTTATCTTTCAAATTAAAATTTTGTGCCATTTAATACTTTAGTAAAACTCATTTATGATATGGAATTGTTTTACCATTTTCCACTGTGCGTCGCGTTCATTGTATTTACGAATTGTTCTTTCCATGGTCCATTGGATTGTATCGTCATTTGTTCTAAGTATCTGCCAATTTCGTTATTTGTCAGATTGTCAGTCTAATACTACATCCACTGCACCACTGCCATCATGATAATAATAACTATGCTGTGACCGAATTACCACAGGCATTGTGAGAATTCGCTTATAAGAGATTCTAGTTGCTTCCCAAAAAGAATAAGACAGTAAAATATTTAATTTTTGTTGATTTTTTTTTTATTATTTTCAAAAGAGTATTTTTTACACACATATACATATAAATACAATTACATTTATTATATTAATAATATTTTTTTTATTTTCTTCAACTATATATCTTTAATTTTTTGTTGTTGTTTACCCCCATTTTTCGCATTGAGTGAGTTTTTTTTTTATTGGGGAATGTTTCGTAGTTTACTTTTTTTTTATTAATTTAACACATATTTTTCACACTTATGTAACTCACCTCAACCTAAACCCCTATATATTTTTAAATATAGAACAGTTTACATATATAAACAAAAAAAAATTGCAATTCTTAATTTGAGTTCTCAGTTTTCAGTTTATGTACGTAAAATATTCTATAAGTTCATTGTTTACACCATTACGTCTTTTTTTTTAATTTAAGCGATTAAATGTACAGTAGCAGCACAATTTTATCTCCACTTGCGTTTTGTATATTTATTACACGATATGTTCATTTCGTTTTTTTTTAACATCTTATATTTTTCTTTTTTTCGGCAAATACATTTTGAAATGAAAAAGATAAAAAATACAACAAATCGTTCATACATATACTCAGAAAAGTTTTAATTTTAGTCTAACACACATCTTTTTTAAAATTAAATAAAAAATACAAAAAAAAATGTTTTAAAAGAATTTAAGCTATGATTTTGTACAAGTATAACCTTAAATCTTGTATTAAAAAAAAAATTAATAAAAATACAAAAATATGTGGGAATGTTTGAATTTCTTTAATTTTTTATGTAACTAATGCGGTTTTTATGTAACGACAAGGTTGTGATGCAATTGTTTTTATGGCGCTGATTATAGCTACATTGAAACTCGCGATTGTTAATAATAGCAACCAATTTATGATTGCAAAGTTCATAGATATTATACTGAGGCAGAAAAAATAATTCATTGGCTCTACCGTTTTTATTAAAAACTCGCAATTATTTCAATGGAAATCAATCTAACCAATGATCATTGTAGCAATTTATTTAATGAGGATTATTTTGGAAGTAAAGATGGACTTGAATATTCGTTTCACTCAAAGTTTATATTATTATTTTGTTTTCTAACATCACAAAATATGGATTTAAAATAAAATCAATTAGTTTCAACGATGGCTATTATAGGCGCCTACTTGTGTTTGATTGCGAATCTTGCACTCAGAAAAATTTTGAAATAAATTTTGATTTTAATTAAATTGGACTTAAGTCGTGATACTAGGATATATTGGCTTTAAGACACAAATTATTTACATCTAAAGCATTTCTTGCATTTTTAATCAAATGACTTGCAGGTGGATTGAATCATAATTGCTTTGAATTAATATTTCACATCAATTTACATATTTTATTTAACGCTCAGAT
Source organism: Scaeva pyrastri (assembly GCA_905146935.1). Taxonomy (NCBI): domain Eukaryota; kingdom Metazoa; phylum Arthropoda; class Insecta; order Diptera; family Syrphidae; genus Scaeva; species Scaeva pyrastri. Next base: position 4,290,511 of record LR989930.1, read on the forward strand.
AGAACAAGAAATAAAAAAGGATAAAGTAAATAACATTATATTGACGACTTAACAGCTACTTTTCATCATCATTCTGAGAAAATGTAAATTTGGGAAAACGTACAATATGTTTTTTCCTTGATTTTAACTATTGTTAAGATGTAAATTAATGAAGAAAACAAAATTGGCATGGACAATGAACATATCTTTTCCTTAAGTTAAGTCGAAAAAAAATTATTCAACTAATGAAAAAATGTAAAATAAGTCTTAAATTTATATTCTGGGAGATCCAAATATTTAAGATAAATTTTAAATATTTTTTTTTCCTCTAATGAAGAAAACATTGTGAGTAGGAAACCAAATCGCAAATAATCTCAAAATAACACACCTTTAAAATCTACGTGCCATTTACACATTATTCAACGCTTATAACTCATGATACAAATAATCTTCAAATTAATAACTCGTACAGAATGATGAATGTCCTAAATAGACATACATACTCGTGCATGCAAACAAGTACGTCAGCTGGTTTTTATATTATATACACACATACAATAGGCTATACTTCAATAAATATATAATACAAGCAAATACTTGGTTGTTTCAACAGAGGATAAACATTACATTTACAAATATGTATAAATATAATAATTAGGGGAATTGAAACAATTTATTTAATTTTAATGTATTTAAACCTATCAACTAATAGTTTTGTGTGTGTTAAGAACAAAAGACAATTCATTTCTTTGTCGATTATTATTTGTTAAAATGTTTCTCTTAAAGAAATGAGCTTTTATTTATTTTTTTATTTTTTTATTTTTTCGTTTCACTAAATTGGTATAAAAATAGTTGTAAGATAAATTCATTTATAGAAAAATAATAAAACATATTTTTGAAAATTAATAAAAATAATTATAATATAATCACTTTGTCATCGTTTTTAGTTTTTATTTTACTTTTTAGATATAGCTTTTTTAAACACAAACTATATAATTTATAATAATTTCAATCCTATAGTTTTTTTTTTTTTTTGTTTCTTGTATTTTTTTTTACAATTTTTACGCACAACCACAAATATTACACAAAGAATATTTTTATTTTTTTTTGTATTTATGCATTATTTCAATTTATTGTTATATTAATGTTTGTATTATTACTATTACATTTTTAATCTTAAATTTAAAATAATCCTTACTTATTTGGATCAATATTTATACGAAGTGTATGCGCATATAAATATTTATCTCAATTTAATTGTAGAGCTCTTATACATTTTTGTTGTTATTTTTTTTTTTTACAAATTATGTAAAGGTCTGTTTTATTTATTTTTGTTTTGTTTAAGCGTGGAAAAAATTTCTGCAATTGACTTATGGTTTTTATACAATAATGAAACGCACCATATAATTTTAAGAACTTTTCAAAGGCGGATGCACAAAATGTATGTTTTTAAAATATTAGCAGCTGTTCAATTTAATGAGTAAGCGGTTGCTGTTATAAAAAATGGGTTGCAACTGAATCACTTTTCGATTCAGTATGAACTCATGATTAAGTGTAAAAATAAAATTAAATTTGGTCAGCCTCTAAACAGACATCTAAATCCAACTTTAAAAAGGATTTCTGGTATTTTCTGAAGATATTTTAAATTGTTTCTATGATTTCTGGCTAAAATTGAAGCCCGAATTGTACTGGTTTTTTTAAAATAATATATGAAATATGAATATTTACACACTGATTAGATAATCCTGTTTTTCGCTATACATTTTGTGCAATTTCTTTAAAAAACTATAAAAAAAAAATTAAACAACTCTGCTATTTGTCTTATGTTTTTTGACCTTTTTGGTATGACATTGTTTATTTTCAAGAAAAAGAAAAAAAAAAGTTAAGAACAACTTATAATTGTAAAATTTTTTTTTGAATAATAGGAAATAAGTTTTTAGAAATAAAATATTTTTAATAAATATGCTTAATAGTAACAAACTAAAATACTTAATTTTTTATTATTTTTCATTAATTTTCATGATATTTTTTTTATTTTATTTTAATATTTTAGTAGCTCCTTTGTTATTATTTATTTAAATTAGTTAGCTTTCAAATCAGTCTTAGTAATTTTTTTATTTTGTGATTTTTTATCATTTAATTTTCTGCATTACCAATTAAGTTTTTTTTTGTTGTTGTATTAGATTTAAATCAAGAGATCGTTAATGTTATTTGTTTTTGTATTAACGAAATTTTTTATTTAGATAAATATCTATTAATGCATTTTTTTATACAAGATATTAAAAATTATGCATTGACGTTAATTTTGTGACAAGATTAAAAAAAAAGTTTACATTAAAAGAAAAATTTAAATACAACACCTAAGATTTTTTGTTTTTAATTTTTTTAATTCAATGTTTTTTTAAATTATTTTGTTTTTGGAACGGATTCTTGATAAAATATTTACAAACTTAATGAAAATTTATGTCTTAGTGCATAAAATATTATTTTTTTTTTTATCTTACGAAATTCACTTTTTTTTCTTTATTATATGTATAAATTTGTTTTTCTTTTTTAAATTTTTCACAAGTCGTTGTATTTTTAATGGAAGGAAATAAGTTATTTGAATTGAAAGAAAAATTATGTATTACACATTTGAAAAAAAAAAATATAATAATAAATCAAAAACAAAGTAAAGCATTTGCAAAACCAAAAACTGAAGTTGAAAGAAAAGAAATTAATTGTTTGTGTTATGGAGCTTTACGTTTTGTTTTTAATTTTTATTTACATACTAAACACATTATTAATAAAACTTGCATCTGAAATTATTTTAAATAAATGAAGCTTTGAAAAAAAATTCAAGCCTAATAGACATTGATTGCGTTTAAAGACTGATTACGATTTACCCACATTGCACACATTCATTCACACGAGTTTCGTTAGATATTTAAAATTCTAAATTTCAAATAAATTTAATATGAACATTTCAATTGGATTCAAACTATTATGCTTGAGTTAAAAATTTTAAAATCTAATATAAACATTTAAGAGAGCGAAGTTAAATTTTCTATGGAATTTAAAATAATTCCATCTGAATTAAGGTTCCTGATAGTTCAAGAGAAAAACATTTCTCCAATGACTGAAGATATCAGAATTAAATATAATCAAAATCAACATCACCAGCCCAAATAGAAATTAGAATAAAAATACATATAAACCAGCAGAAATACTTTTCAAAGTCAAAAGCTCGTTCCGTAAAATTTCAAATAGTTTTAATTTTCTTTTTTGGGTATTTTTTAGATTCCCTTGTTTTTAGTCGCGATTTTGTTAATTTAGTGAAGAGATAATATTTGTTGGTTACTAAGTTTCTGGAGTCGATAGAAGTCAAATCCGTTATAAATTTGTTTGTTTGGCTTGAAAGTTAAAAAAAACTTCCAGTTCCCTGATGTGATGAAACAAAGTACTTATTTATTTTCAATTTTGGCCTTGAATATGATTTAAATAGTTTAATACATAAAGAATCGGTTAATTAGTCGCCAGTCGTAGACGGCAACACACTGCCGATACTACTCGTGCAATTTCTTTTTCTCTTGAATGAAAGGAAAAGGAAGAGGTGAGGTTGGTAAATAGTTGTAAGACAATTTTAAACAGATAAATTTAGAAAAGTACTCTTAGCTATAAAATAAACCTCCTATTCCTCTATATCAATGCATTTGATTTTCTGGGTAACAAAATATTTTTCAAAAGGGCACAATTTAAAACAAATTTAAATAAAATGTCATCAATATGGACACAGTGAAAGCAGCACAGGAAGATGATATGATGTTTATAATGTTTCTTATTTTCTTGTTTTATTATTTTGTTTATAGACTATGGATTGATTATACGATACTCACGAGTGAGTATACACAAAAATGTGTCGAGTTTCCACAAAGCAGGTTATAATATGTGTAAGATATCGGCTTTTTTGTTTTGTTGTATATACAACAATATTTTTATTGTTAATTTTTCATCTTTAATATCCACTCGTGATTTTGTGGAAAATCGACATTTTATCGAAGGCACTATGAATGCCCTTAGTACTAAGAAAATTAAAAAATGATTTACTTATGCAACAAAAAACAAATATACAAAAAAATCGTAATGTTATTACTATATGTATTATAATGTAACAATTTATTTTTAAAAATAAATAAAATATCAACGTTGATTAATGCTGCCAGTTTGTGCTCTTTGAATAAAATGTTTGGCTTATGTTTTTTTTTCTATTTAATTTCAATTTTAATCAAGATCGTAGAAATTTTAAGAATATTAATGTTTTTACAAAAAATATTTAAAATAATTTATGAAAAACGTATTTTAAGATAAATGTCGTAACTACAGAATTCGACACTTAAAAATGTAAACGAGCTGCCTATAGAAATATGTTTACAGTCTACTGTCAATTTTTTAGGACAACTTCAAAAAGTTTGTTTTACCATTCGATAGCCATCATTTGGCAATTTATTGCGTCGGAATGGAATGGTTTATCCCTCGTTGTCTTGAATATACCAGTCCTGTACTTTCGAAAATATTGACTTCGAATGGTTAATATGTATTAATTTGATTTCAGAGGTCAAATTCTTAATGTAGTATAACTATTGCCACAAAGCAATGTTTTAGAAAATACGATTTGATTCATTTGCTAGGAAGACTATAAGCATCTAAACAGTATTGAACTACAGAAACATATGTCGCATAGGTAAAAGAGACACCGAATTTAAGACCGGGGCTCAACTATATAACTCGATTATATTCGAAAGGTGTGATTCCTTGTTTGGTCAAGTGTTTTTTAATACTCCTATAAGAAATATGGTTGCTTGACTATATTTATTGTCCAATTTCTTATGTTCTCCATTTAAAACGATTCCTTAAAAAAAAAACACATTGACACATAATTTGTTTATGAATATTTTTATCGAATCCCAGTGGAGAGAAAAACAATACAATTGCACTAACCGGAAATGATTTATCAGAGGCGTAAGATCAACACCTTTAGCATGTACAAAACAAAATAAGGACAAGTTTTACTTCTGGTAATTTTTTTCTAACAGATTTAACATGGATACATTTTTTTTTATTTAATCTCAGAAATTAAAAATATGCCACTTTATTTTTATCTGCGAAAGAAAGAGGAATTATTTAAGTTTTTGTTTCTATGTTTTTTTTATGTATTATTTTAAATTTTATGTTTAACAGTTATTCATATTTTAATGAGTTTCCTGTGTGATGTTTATTTTATTAACTATTTGGTATATAAATTTAAATACAACTTATTGATATATATATATATATATTATTTTTTATAGTTATTAAGCATGAATATGTTTAAGATCAACATTTGCGCTTGTCATTCTGATAATAATAACCGTGTTTTTTCCTTTTTTTAGATATTTATTTATGTATTTATATTTTCTTTTAACTGGTGACATACATTTTGGTTTATTTTTATGTTTCTAAATTTGAACAAAAATCAGGGGCCCTATTATGTATTACGAAACGAGCGGCAAGTAAATGATACTGAAATAAACGATGGTCACTACTAAGAGCGATTATGTAAAACGAGAAAGGCGTTAGAAATATGTTGCCAGACGAAACCAAAAAACACATTAAACACGCTAAACGATAGCTAAATGTCAGTCATAAGAAAAAACAGTTATCGTTAAAATTAAAACGATTCTCGTGATATGTGATCGCATTTAAACGAGGTAATTTCAACGATAATCGTTTTACATAATAGAGCCCCAATGTCAAAAGAACTGAATAGCTAAAGATTTTTATAACATCAATTTTCTATTCACCTTGATTTCGAAAAACATATTGTCCTTTTCGTTTTTTCGAAGGCGAATTCTGTGTACTACCCTGGTATTTAGGATTATATTGTTGTTTACTAATGGACCTATTATGGATACAAATGTTGGTTAAGTTCCACATTTATTCTATCTAAGCAATACTTTGATATATTATAGGCCAATAAAAAACAAATTAAGCAATCCGTGATTTATATTTTTAAATAACCCTAAATTAACCTTGTTTTTGTAAGAAAAAGGTCTATTTTTAAGATTAAATTGATAATAACTGGGAGGAATTGTGAAAACAATTTCTCATATTTTAAGCCTTAGAGGAAACCCAGATTTTTTCTTTTCGAATTAAAAACATGCTCAAAAGTTTAAATTCTCCTAGCATTGTATGTTAAGTATACATAAAAACTTTCTGGTAAACAGAAATGCTAAAATTTAGCGCCATAACTTAATTTGTGTGGAGACACATACAATTCAGATAACGAGGTTCTATTTCAATGACAACAACTATCAAAAGATATGTATTTATACAATAGAAGTCGTTAAAAGATAAACGTCCTGGACTTAATAACTATTAAGAGAACTGGTTAATGTTTTCGTATGAGGATGGAAAGCGGAAATTTCTACTACGTAATATCAACGTTCAATGTAGTTATTAAATCTTTAGGAATGAGAGTTTCATATAATTCTACAACTTTTATATCTACTCCAATTTCGATTGAGTTAATAACTTGGGACAGAACCCCATTGATGTAATCAGCGAATTAAAAGAGGGTTGCTAAAAATGATAAGAACCTATATTCTGATATTTCGTTTGCCATTTTTTTTCTGTTTATATTACATATTCAGAAAGGAATCAACATTCAATTATTATGTGTGTAATTTCCTGATTATTTTTCTGTTTGAAAAAAAAAAATAAGGGAAACAATTACAAGTTCATACTAAAATTAGAAAAAAATTGTCATTACATCTTATTATGGTTACTATTCATATTTTAATTTTTTTATTTGTTAATTCCTATCTACAAGATACAAAATATATTCTTCTTTGCTTTTTTAATTTTAATTTTTACGAAAAATAAATTCCTTTTTTTTATTTCTGAAGTAAAAGAAAAGCATCATCTGAAAACTAAATGTACAACGATGATAGCTTGCACAGAATAAAAAATATTATAAATAATATAATGTTTCCTTTGTTGAATAGTTACTTCCATTCATTCTTCGTCATTTATAGTGATAAAAAATGCGCATACATGTACACATGTTTTTTACCTAACTTTATATACATTTAAAATGAAAACTAAAATTGAAAACAAAAGGTATGTTTTCTTCAATAACAAACATTAATTTATATTTAAAATTAGTCACTATAATTCATGTTTTATACTGTTTTCACAATTACTAGACGTTGGGATTATTTCTATGTAGTATGATTTTTTTTTTAAATTCATTTATGTATTTATTATTTCTTTGTATAAAAAGCTATCATTATATTTGTTTTTCTTTTTTTTTCTCTTTTATTACTTTCATTCAACTATAAATAATTATCTTTGTTTTGGTGTTTTGTTTATTATTAATTTTTTCGTTAATTGTGAAATTATTGGGGACATTTTTAGATATCTTCATAAGTTTAGAATTTTTTGTTTTCAATTTCGGAAAGTTCATAACTCTGCTATTCTTCTGACCTTATTGTTAAATTGGATACAGCAGATAGGGCTAGAATATAGGTTTTGTAATTAATGTTTTGAAATGTTTGTTACCAATTTGAGAACTTAAAAATTTATTGAGAAATTCGTCTGCATAAATAGTAAAATAAGTTGCAGAAGTTTATTTTTTTTAAAAGATCAATCCATATATCACAAATAATAATAAAAAAGTAAAAAATCGTTTTATCACTAGACTATCTCATTATAACCAATGCACATTACATTGATATAATTTTTATTATTAAAAAATTGCAATTTTTTAAATCCAGATTGGCTCTCGAAAGGAATATTATTTCTTTTAACTTATCTATGACAACATTAACAATATTTGAGTAGAATGCGAGCATTGGGAAAATGGATGGGATAATGGAAAATCTTTTATTTATGGAAATAAAATAAAAAAAATTGTTTCATTGTTAGGTTAAAAATGTTATGTTTAGGACAAGTGGCCGACGTCTTTCGTCGTCTATGTCCAATTTTCTAAATAATATTCAATGTAACATTCAATTTTGTACATGCATTTAAAAATGAATCATCCAATAGATTTGTTTTAATTAATCCTAAATAAATAAGTTAAAATAAATTTAAATGATATCGAAATTAAAAACATGCGGTTTTCATACAAAAATAATAAATATGTTAATAATGTGACTAAATAATAAACAAGCTAAAAACATTTTTGTTTCACTCAACTTTAAACTTGCTCGAGATTGACTGAATTGTAGAAAAATGTAGACAAAAAAAAAAAACAATATACAAATAAAAGAGTCCCATTTAGATTAAAAAAAAAAACAGAACTGTGAAATTGGCCATACAAGTTTCTTCAATATTTTATTTCTTTAGAAGGAGTACAAAAAAATTTAAAAATCAAAAGAGGTAACTGTTACCGGCGAATTCGAGGAGAAGAAAAACAACTTAATTGTAAAAAGGATTACAATATACTACTAGACTAAAACTGCTAGATTATTTCTTAATTTATTTTTTATAACATTTGTATCATACATAAAATTAAGAGTTACAATTTTATTTTATTATTTCTTTTATCGTAAAATAAAATATGGATCATATGCTTTATTGAAATTTATGAAACGGTCGCTTATTCGATTATTCTAAGAAGTTTTGAAAACACGTGTTTTTGTACTCGTTATTTTAAATGTGACCTAAGCTTTTGACTCACCTATTAAAAAGCTGAACAAAAGTTTATTGTTAAATAACTAAGATTGTATTTTTTTTTTATAATTTACTGGTACACGAGGGGTTATGATTTCCCTTTAAATGACATTTACGACCACGTGCCAGCCTAAGGAGAAGAAGAAGGATAAGAAAGTAGATTTCGGTGCAGTGGATAATTATTATAATCCACGGGTGGGGTCCAGTAGAAACTGGAGAAGAATACAAAAGACACTGCCTATTGCTGGCCTTGAACTTATAGCCTCCAAATTAGTAGTCTAGCACTACTTCCACTGCGTCATTGCGACCCGCTAACTTAAAACAATGAAAATAGAAAAATAATAATATTTTCAGTTTAATATTTTTTTCTTAAATACAATTTGCATTAATTGATGATTTCTCTAAAACGTTTATGTACTCCCGTTATAAAACCGAGTAAAAACTGCAAGACAAGATGTTATTTTAAATATGGTGCAAAATGAACAATACAAATACACAACAGAGCGTTTCTGCGAAAGGGATTGTTAGTAAAATTTTTAAATAAAGTTGAATCACTGTTTTTAATGCCAGCCCCGGTTTTAAATGAATACGCTTAAACATTCGCAACGTAGGGAAAATTCCTAAATGCAACATTTGCAAAGCAAATATTTTTGACATTTGCCGGATTAAATTTGAATTTGTGCATACAAATAAAATCCAATACGTTTAGAGACAATCTGCTTAGCAGGGATGTTTACATTTGCATTTAGGAACAGTTTGCTTTACATAATTTGCGCAATTTTTGCACTTAGCCATGTAGTCATACAAACCAGTTTATTCCAAAAATAAAATCAGTCTTCATTTATTTTAGTTGACAGCCCCACTCGCACTGGAGCTTAAATTTGTAAATTGTAAATTTGAGTCCAAAAGGTTCATTTAACTGCAGTAGATATGAAGATATTTTTTGAACACAAAGGATACAAGTTCATTTGTTTATTTCAGTTATTTGTTTTTTTTTTGTATGCCTTTAATTTAACATTATCTAGAAACCATTCTTTATTTCGCATGTTTAATAAATTCTCAACAGGTAAAATACAGGATTCATTCCAATGCTAAATGAAAAATGTATACAACTACCAAAAGCAGCAGTAAGAATTAATTAGTAATTAATATCAATTCTACAGTTTAAATTCATAGTGTATTGGAAAGAAGAAACATTTCACTTTTTACAATGTTATTTTTTAGTGTTTTTATCATTAATGTTTGAGAAATGTTTACTTAAGTTTTTTATCATGTTCATTAACCAAAAAGGCCTCAATCTAATATGTAGTTAAAAATCACAAGTTAGCATTGTTAAACTGAAAATTCGATCTTAACACATCCATTCATGCTTTGTCAAGCACCTGGGCTATACGATTTTCAAATACTCAACAACTTGAAAAAATAGGTGAGGCAGGAAAACTAGTTCCTTAGTTTTTTCTCGTGTACCACAACTGAGAACTGAGTTATTAAATAAAATGGACCTGTACAGAAAAATAAAAACAGCATCGTTTTATCATCCTGCTTTAATGCATTTGTCATGATTCGAAATTTGTCAGGGTCAATTGGATCTGTCCTGTATATTTGTGGAAAACAAAAGTATAAAGAAAGAAATAAAAATAAAATAAATTAAAAGAAACAAAAAAAAAATTGCGAGCAGAGTGTTAATGTGAATCATCACTAATTTCATCTATTTTTTCAAAAAAAAATATATATATATAATCAATTTAAAGCTATGAAGTAAAACAAGATTATAATTAACAATTAAGCAACTGTGTGTAAGTGGATCATCATCACCAATATCATGTTTTTAATAAAATATTTCATTTAGTTAAAAACTAGATTCTTGTCCTATTTTGTCTTATTTGCTACTTTTTCAACATTTTTTCATCAATTATTTTAAAGCTATGGATTAAAATTAGGAAATAATTTACATTGGAGAAACTGTTTTTAGTGTGTGTTTGATGATAAACAATTTTCACTTTAACAAATAAATTGTACACTTAGAAAAAATGATACATAATAATAAAATTATAAAAATCAATTATTTTTGAGAAATAAAATAAAACAAACAATATAATAAAGTAATTATAAAACTACATTATTTATTAACTTTATATTTAAATAATTATAAGTATAATTAAAATCAGTCAAATTATTCAGCTCTTTAACATTTTTTTAAGTTAGTTTATTATTTAGAATATTATTTTGTTCCAGTTTGTAGATTAAATACTTATGTTTTGTTTACGTGAAATTATAGGAATCGTACTTATGACCGCTTTAATTTTTAATTTTTGAATAAAAAGTGTGTGTTCTATAGATCGACTCAAGCATTATTTGGAATGTGAACTAGTTTTTAGGAGCCATTTTTTTTTTTATTCATATGGGATCTTTAAAGCAAAAGAAACTGTTTGGAAGAATTTAGAATCAAACATGTTGAAAATAAACAAAAATTAATCGAAAGAAGTACACTTAATCCAAGTTGTATAAATGAAAAAAAAAGATAACTATTTGTGTAAAGTGGCTATCAATCAAGACATTTATTCTTGATGCCTACAATTATTTAAACGATTGATATTGAAGGCATTGAAAGGACACCACAAGCCATGAAAAATACTTGGATTTCATTCGAGTAACTTAGAATCATAAACTTGACTTGTTTGGTTCTTTTTTTAATTTTGTAAATGTGTTCGATTTGTTGAATGTGAATAATTAAAAAAATAAGTGGTATTTAAGTGAGCGCACAATTTTGTTCCTATAATGATTTTTCAAAAATAAGAAATCCAAGTGACAAAAACGGACTACAATCATTAATGAAAACTATCAATTAATCCTGCTACCAAACTAAATAAAGTTAAGTTTTATCGCATATTTTTGAACACTTATATTTTAACCTTGAAATATGTCGCACGCACACAAGATAATATTACCCTCATCATAAAATAAATTTGAACTGGCTTAGCTCGAAAGAAGATTAGAATTTATTGCCAAGACAAGCGGGAGAAGAAATTTATTTAAACATATAATAATCGAGAAGTGACAATAACCCTATAAATATCCAGTTTTCTGCTAACAAACATCTTAAATGTTTCTTGAGCGTTTATACGTTTAAAATTACATTATTGTAAATCAAAAGCGACCAAAAAGCATCATTAAAAGGCTTTAAACAAAAACAAACAAATGGAAACTAAAGAGACTCTTTTACGTCAGTTTTCTGACTAACTACTTCCATTCATGAACATTCACATTCAAATATCAATATATATAATTATAAAACTATGATCTATGTACTAAAATACAAAATTAGACTTTAAAATAATACACAAAACAGTCACACCTTGTTCGCCCCAGTCATAGAAACACAATGCATTTTTCGAACAAAAATAAAACTTATCACAGATTGTGTGATAGGTACATTTATCATCAAAAAGATTTTCTATATGTGTCAATGAATGGGTGCGTGTACTGGTGTTGAGTAATATTTTTACAAAAACAAAAAATAAAAAAGCAGGACAGTTTAAAATAGATTTGAAAAAATGTATAAATTCATTTGCAGGATGAGAGGCGTAGAAAGAGGGAAATACTCACACACGTTTTTAAACGCATCAAACTGACAATATTATTAATAAGAAAAATGTGTAAGCACAAAATTCAAAAGTCGTTGTTGTACACAAGTCTTTACAGTACGTGACAAGTACAAAATAAAATATTAATAACATTTTATTTAACTGGACTATTAGGCTCTACAAATTTGTATCCCAACAAAAAGAGAAAGAACTTAGTCTGGCGGTCAAAAGACAGCAAAGCCATATTTCTTACGAAAAAAGCTCTGATATTGAAATAGAAATACAATGAGGCTCGATTTTACATATTTTCTGGGGAATATGAAACGCCTTTGTTTTCCTATTGTGATTTATTTTTTAAGAAATAAACGTGGCCGCCAGTCAAGATAATATCTTTTCCAAGCTTAAAGGATCCTTGCTACCTTAAAAGTTCAAAAAAAAAAAAAAATAATAATAATGATACTTTTCTAACTTGTGTACGTTCAAGTCTTGTTGCCTAATGTGTTAAATTAACCTTTTTTCTTTTTTAAAAGCACAACATGAATGTTATAATTAATAACCACAGCAACTTACATTTTATATCTTGGAATTTTACTTGTTGGACAATTCTTGGAATTGGACAGACCATTTATCACTTTTTTTAAGCAGAGGTCTTGTTATGATGTATTTAACTTGAAATGTTTTTAGGAATTATGATCGTTTAAATTTTATGTATGACTCTCCTCCCATCCTCTCATTGCTGTGTGTATCATTTTCCCTTTTCTTGTTTTCCGCTTCTTTTACATAAATTGTTTACTGTACTTATTTATTTTTTTCTTTAATTTAGCTTAGTTCTTATTTTTTTCAGTTTTTTTTTTTTTGTATTATGCTTAAATTTATTCTGCAGACATTATATTATGAACTTGTTCTAATTTAAAGGCAAGCCTTTGTTTTTGTGAGAATTCATCTTCTTCTAATGTTACAGTTAGTTGTTCATTATATTTCACAGCATATTCATATAATTCGTGGAGGGCACAATTCGTATTAAATTCTGTTGTGTGTAACTGTAATGAAAATATATCCAACTTAGTGTATTTTACAATAATTAACAAAATACTTATTTAAAAAATATATTTAAAACTTTAAAATATTATTGTTTCAACTCACTCTAGATTCTTCAGCTAGCATTGCGTTCATATCTTGATCAGATATAGCTGGCATTTCTCTAATATCACGATAATATCGATCCACCCATTTGCGATATTCAGGTATATCTTTTGCATAAAGTAGCTTTGAGCTAGGAGAATCCTTACCTAAATGAAATTAAAGAAAATGATATTATTTAGTATTCATATGAAAGACTAAAAAAGTTTTAAAAATACAAGGATCATCAATTAAAGTTTACATTTAAAAAAATGGCTATTGAATTCCGATCTCTGAAAATTGTAGGAAAATACAAAACAAAAATTGAGGATTACCTATATTTTTTTACTGAAATGCTTTGACTGCTTTTTGATATTAAAAAATGTTTAATAATTTTAAAAGTTTTTACTATATCAATTTTAAATAACTACACAACCGACAAAATGGTTAGTTAATGGAGAATAATTTGATTTAGGTATCTTATAGCGAGCAAACTACATTTTATCAGAATTAAATATGTATACTTTCTTACCTAATCTATGATCTGACGTGGAACACGAATCCATAAATGTTTGAGCAACAACTGATAAGCAGGAATCAACTATGTTTGACTTATGAATATCGAAAACAAAGTTTGGATTTTTAATTAAATTAACCCAAAACCTAGAATGATAAAATATACATATTTGTTTTATTTGCATATTAAAATATAATTGAACTGCATATATACCTTAATGGCAAACTATTGCTCTTCCATGTATGCACAACTTCTGGATCAGTTATACCATGCAGCAATGCTTGATCGTCCAAGAAATCAAACATATATTTTATAGCCAAAGGCAACGCTGAACCCCTGTGTGCAGTACTGAAAATTGTCTCGAATAAATCGTCAACAAATTTTTGTAATGTACCCTTAGTGGCAAGTAATCGTGTCAAATAGATTTCTGACACAAGTTTATTTACACGTTCACCTTCTTTTTGTAAATCACTGTCATGATGTTTCACTAAATGCCAATATTTCAAGCCATTCTCATGGATATCATTATTTAATGGACTACCAGCTCTACTAAATGTTGGCGATGATGACGTGTATTTGGATAAGTTCAATGTTTCATATCTGTAGAATTGCTTAAATAAGACAATTTCCCAAATTAAAGAAAAAATTAAACTTACTTATGAGATTTTTCATTCTTGTCTGAGAGTATAGAGAAATTATAAATAGAACTTTGTTTGGGTACCAAACTTAATCCGGCCCCATCGGGAACATTATAGTGTTGTAATGTATTGAGTTTCTTCCATTCGTTTTCCATTTTAGATGTGGTATCTTCATCATAAAGAATAACACGACCTGACGCTCCTGTTCGCCATTCTGTAAAAAAAAAACATTATTATTTCATTCATTTTGTATATGCTAACAAAAGTACCTAAATCCAAATCATCTTTTCTTGGTCGCTGACTGGATGGAATATTTCTATAGATAGTATCCAAACATTTCTCTTTAACTTGACCAATTGTATCACAGTCGAGAACTTTAACTTGAACATTCTCTGTGTTGGTTGGCATCATTTCCATGTTTGTGCAAAACATTGGTTGTTGTGTGATGCTGGCAAATACTGTCATCGGTCGAAATTCAATTAGTTGGCGAATAAGTTTCTCTTCGCTCAACGAATAACGAGCTTCATGCGTGCAAGCATCCACGGGACCCTTGTCAACTTGACCTTTGACGGCCCTAAAAAGCATGTATAGTGGTTCCCCTGCGCATTCTTTTAGGAATTTATATAACAGAAACGTAAACCAAGCTGAAAGCATCTTCTCGGCAACACTCTCTGTACGACGAAGCAATAATTTGGGGTGACTCTTGCCTTCGATACATTTTTCAATCAGTTCGGCGAGAAGCGTTTTCAGTATATCAGTACAGTATTCGAGTTTCGATTGCAATGTGACCATGATGAGCGAAGCGACATTCACTCGTTCACGCATCGAGAAGTAACGATTCGATTCTAGAGTGCGAATAAAGAGCAACAAAAACGTTTTATTCATAATCAATTGACCGAACAAACGAAGACCCTTTTCTTTTCGTAGCAACTCTGGCCTTTCCCATTGCAAAACATTATGATCTTTGTCATTTGGGAAGAGAATTTTCATTGCATACGTACGATAATCGAGGAACGGAATACCACCTGATGTCAGATCGCCAGTAAGATCTGTCATTTCGGTTTGCAATTCAGCAAAAGCTTCCTTACATTCAGCAGCAACACGTAACTCCAGAATGTCCATTTGTTCTTGCATATTTCGCAACACACGATTCGATTCGGATGTTTTCTTTTTGTAGGCCACAAGCAGACAGACAAAGAAA
Organism: Scaeva pyrastri; assembly: GCA_905146935.1. Lineage (NCBI taxonomy): Eukaryota > Metazoa > Arthropoda > Insecta > Diptera > Syrphidae > Scaeva > Scaeva pyrastri. Next base: position 4,306,243 of record LR989930.1, read on the forward strand.
AGAAACAATGCTGTCACTCCGACAATCACACCGAACATAACATTCTTCCCCAACCCGTGCATAATGTTAGGCGACGCATAACTCAATACCCCGATTCGAAATTCCAATGACTGGCCAATTTTCACAACAACTTCAGGGCCTTCATTTGAATCTGTCGACTCCGAAGGTGGTCTACAGGTCAATTGCTGGCGTGATAGCGAAGTTATATTGCAAATTCCATTGCCTATCATTACAAGGACATCGCTCTCTTTGCATGCACGGTCCAGATTCTTTCCATTTATTGTCAGATATTCACTTTTATAGTATTTCACTTGATCTTCAAAACGGTCATACACGGGATTGGGATAAAGTTCAAATTTATTATTATGTTTGGCCGAGAGATTTTGTACTCCTATAACATTATCCATCAGGAATCCATATTCTAATTGGTCAGGTTTATCAGCATCGAGGACTGCTGTTCCGATATTAATTACGGGTGAATTGCACACCATATCGGATTCCGATAAAACTTCACATTCACTGAAGAACATTTTTTGATTGTAATACACATACATATTTGGGTTCTGGATGTAATTAAATTGACTTCCTCGTACGGCTATTTTAATACCACCCGCTGGAATACCTTTCGGTGATTTGATTCCCGACTGACCCGAACTTACAGACTCAATTGTTGGATCTTCGACGTATTTAAAATTGTATTCATTAAACTCACGAATTCCATTATCGAAATGCATTTTTAAACGACCCTCAATTATTCCTGGGGATGAGCTCGTCCTACATAAGGCTTGAGTTGCATTGGTGCTTAATATCTCGCAAGGTAGATGATCATTGATAAACGATTGTATACGACTACCAGCGTTCAAATACTTTCCAAAGATCATAATTTGTGTACCACCTGAGACGGGACCGAATTTCGGACTAAAATCATCTATTTTCGGATCGACAAATTCAAAATCTGTTTTCGATTCGCCACGATAATCACCAATTTGAACAACTATGCGACCGTTTCGATACAGCTGCACTCCAGGACTGTCAACAGTGCAGACAATTTGTTTTGTATCGACGTAGAATTGTTGAAATGGCATGCAGTTAATTCCGGCGATGCGAACACCTACAAACAAAAAATGTTCATATATTAATATCAGAAAACTACTTCTAAGACATGTTAAAATCAGATGTACAACCAAACGTTAATACGTGCAATGCAAAATATGCACGAGTATAAATACAATATACTTTTTCAGTTCGGTATGGATACATGCTTTCATGACAAGAGTTACAATAGAAGATAAGTCATTTCTCCAAATAATATAGTGTCGGTGAATCACTGATATTATTGAATAAGTTGCATCAAACAAACATAAATCTTTTTCTTGTTATGGGAATGAGCTTCTCATATTAATATTAGTTGAGTTTCATTTCAGATATAGATAATAGTTATAAACTACGTAGCCCTCGCTCTTTACAGTCTTTTGCACAAATAAGGACCTGGACCTATAGTGGATTCCAAATAGATTATCTTATTTATTATTAATTTTTTGTAATACATTATTTTTTCGCGTTTGTCATCGCAAGCCTTCATTTAACGGATATTCTCTGTAAAATCGTTCATAGTAAAAGAAACCACAGTGAATACCCAACAAGTGCTGGTTGAAAAAGCTTTTAAAGATGCGATAGACTAAGATAAAGAGGACGAAGACGATCACCAATCTTAAGCACTATGCTATCTATCATCTTCACCTTAATCTGAGTAATCTGAATTGAAATAAAATTGTACATTATAATAGCTTGTTAAAATTCGGAAAAGAGATACCAAACAATTTTCCATAAATCTAGAAATACCACACCGGTCACAGAATTCTAAATGAATTTTACGGTAAACAAATTTGATAAATTCATATTAACATATTGTCTAACAGCCCTTTTATGACTTCAATTTGATAAGCGATAGTTCCTATCAATTATTTGATAGTTCGGTATTATGGTTATCAAATGGAAATTTTAGATCGATTGTGAAAATTTCATTGTGAATGAGGCTTATTTAATTTGTTCGACGTTTCAAATTTACAAATACTTGTTTGTTTGTTGTCGGCCACGAAAAGCATAGTTCTTTGTGCAAAAATGTAAGTTATCTTTATACCTAACAAATAATTTTATTTCTTAAAAATAAATCATTTTGTTTAGGAACAGAATAGTGAGCAATAGAAAGCAACACAATTGAAATGACTGCAACTCGAGGAATATCCAATAACTTGGTCCGATTCACTGATACTGAAGAAGCTGTAAGCCGACTCATAATTTTTCAGCAAGTGTTGATCCTCCGGCGTTTCAGTTTCATTATTAAATAAAATCACTGAAGAAAACCATTTAGAACTGGTCGATGCAGAAATGAACTACAACCTAGTGCAATCACCGAAAGCTAGTCAACACAAACTAACGCCTAGGGAAAAAACGAGAAAAAAGACTTGCACCTGATCGAGAACCAAACGTCCTTCGGCACAAGAAAATTTGCATCTAGAAATCATTTCTGTGATGGACACTATGGACACAACATTAAAAAGCATACAAATGTGGAATTCATTATTATTTTTAACTTTTTTGACTTTTAAAAACACGGAATCCGAATAAACTTGTTTGGTTACGTTTCACTCACAAATTTGTGGTTGATAAGTAAATTGATGTGTATCTACTTAGTTGATATCCGTAATACAAAAAATCATTCACAATAACGATAAAATCTAATAAAATTCACAGTCGATCAACTAAGTTGATAGTCGATAGCCATGATACCAATTCATTCATTTTGTTGATACGTATGAAATATCGAGTGGATAGTTATAATAGGGCTGTAACATAATACATGATTAAACTCAAAATTTACTTGACCAGTCGTAAGATTCTTTGTTTAATGTTAAAAAAGAATCGGTGAAAAGAAAACAAAGTCTATACAAAGAAATATTCCAAACGATAAGAAAAGTTTTTAATAACATGGTTATTCATGCAAAAACACTAAGGATAAAAACATAATAAAAAAATGTGTTAAAGAAAACAAATTGAGCAAAATTATTCTAATATTCTATTTTTACATATAAATATATTTACTTATATACATATTTATTATTATTGAATTTTTTTGTTTTTTAAATTTTTCTTTTCTTCACCTGAATAGATGTCAGTAAAATTTTTTCCTAAATTGATTCCTTGTATTGTTATATTGGTTCCTCCTTCCCAAGGCCCAGTTTTCGGTGAGAACGACTGAATTTCTGGATTAGGACATGTCTCCATGCGGTTTAGCCAATCAGTTTTTCCTTCGTTATTTTTGTTACATTGCTCTTCGACTTCACACGAATTCGTTGACGAGCACCAACCGCAATTGTACTTTTCAGCCAAAGCCAAACATATGCCACAACTATCGGCCATATCACGACAGCGATAAATAACAACTTGGAAAATAAAATAGATTACATTAAGATTAAAAACAAGCTAATTAAAAACAAATACCATGAATATCATGAGGATTGTCTAGTGGTTTCGATCCACCCCAAATAACAGCAAATGTAGCAGTTAAATTGGGTGATCTTGAAGAATATTGAAATTCCATATTATCACAATAGATTGTATCACCCAAAAGTTGTGCGTTCAATGATGTCACTCGACCTTCAATATTAAATTGACAGACGAAACGAGTCTGGACAATAAATTGTCCAATAATATGCACTTTCACTTTTATAGATTTGCTTGTTCCGGCAGCAACAAGCACTTCACTGCCATCGCCTGTTGCATTGATGGTTGGACAAAAGCCAGGCCCAGATCGATAACTTGGCCCTATGCGCTGAAAATTGACACAAAAAAATCCAATTAAAAAATTAATTTCATTAATTTATACTGTGTTCAATTTTTTTGGGAAAAGGGAAAGAAGAAAATGATCAAACTTACACTAACTCCAGTTACTAGAATATCATTACGACAATTCTCGGCTGTATCGTGTGTACAACGATGGGCTTCAACACACCAATCACATGGGAATTCTGACGATACACATCTAGTACATGAAGAGTGTGTGCTACAATCGAAGAACGTGAAATCGGTTGAAACCAAATCGGGACCATTTTTAGTTCGAACCGATAATTTAGCCGTGAAATGGTCTAGAAATTTTTAAATAGAACAAAATAAAAATTTTCTTTCTAAAACTGGAAAAATGTGTCTGACAAAATTCTTTTTCATAACAATATAATAAGATAAAAAAAAAATGTTTAGACTTACGTCGTCCTTGTTCGATTTGTGGTAGCATATCAGTCCGTGGTGTGGTACAATTAACACCATTTCTTTTTTTGGTAGCATTGGTAAATAAAGCCTTCTCTTCGGTTGTAAAGGCACACACAAGATTTTCCTTCAGCTGAGGTAGATGATCGATTATCAGTTCCAACTGAAACACACCCAAAAATGTGTCATTTGGAACAACGCTGCTGCCAAATAAAAAACTATGCCCTTCTTTACTTACCGTTCTAGCTGTGGTTCGTTGTAACTGATGTGGTACAACGCTTGTTATTGTTGTACATTTGCCAGTCTTATAGCTAACCCAGTACAATGGATCATTGGCATCGTCTTCACATGTCGAACGCGGACTGCATTTATTTTCCAACGAACACCATCCGCAATACGGGTCACGGGCGCCCAAACATTGACCGCAGGTCAAATAATCGGAACAATCGTAGACTTTCACTTTTGACACGCCATGCTTTGACATAACGTAAATGTGGAGTTTTTGATTGTCAAAGTGCATATCACTGTTTATTGGCGATCCAATATTAATGGGAATATTGGCATATTCGATGGCCGAACTAGCTGATTCCACAACAATCTTTTTTAGATAGCCATCAGCCGTACCGATGAACACAACCGTATAGCCACTTGTACGAGTTGCAGCAACAGCTGTTAAACGCTTATTAAATATTGCAACTGGTACAGCAGCTATGGGATGTTCACCACCCAGTGGCGAATTAACATCGAGACCACAGAAGTCCTCGCCAATAGTTTGTAATTTCTATAAAAAAAAATAATTTCGAATGGAAATGGTTCTTTAGTTTTTTAAATCAAAAAACCTACAGTTGAAACACAATCCATATTTGGCGAGATAAAGTCAAGCCCCCGAGCTCCATTGCCATTGAAGCAAGATTTGATGTTTTGCATGAATTTTCTTCGAATCGATTTCAGCGAATATATACATAGTGCTGAGTTATCGGTTGACACGTTGCCTTTACCCTCCGAGAAGACCGCATACAACACATCATCTTGTTCGGTTATGGCTAAAATCGAAGCCAAATCTGAGCCCGGCTTGCCCAAGAAACCAGCCTGAACGAGATTGTATTTGGTGCCACCTTGGGCATCAATACAATCTACAGGAATTTCTGTGTACGAATAGTAGTTGGAGTCTTCTTGACAGATGCGCACCAATTTGGTAATGTACTCTTTAGGTGTTGAGTGGTGGTTATGTTTAAGTTGTGTCGTAAGGAAATACGAGAATTTCTCCGAACTAAAACCGTAAACATAATTCACCAGGTATGACTCGCGGGCATATGAATTAATGAAGATGCGTGTTCCTGTCGTTACAGCAGACGACGCAATTTGAAAAAGTTTTTGATTTTCGAGACTTCGCGATGCTACTGCTGGTATTTCACTACGATATGGTGAGTTGTTAGTGTATGTTACACCAACGTACATAACATTTGTAACAGGCGGCTGTGGTGGACCTGGGGCTATGAAAGCTACTGTAGAGGAATTGGCATCGTTCGCAACTACTGCGTCAGATACCTGGTGTTCGATAATGCTGACATTTTGCAAATTACGCACCGTACAAATGCCTTGAAACAATGAACCGCAAGATATTAAACGTGATGTTGCTCTATCGATGAGCAATACTTTGTTCACGTTGTCTGTTGGCTGACGCACCGCATGCGCCGGACAATCTAACACAGTACACTCAACCGAATCATTCTGTGGCCCGGTTGTTACGGATTCATGTAGTTCCAGTTCCGGCGAGAGTTGAAATAGGCGATTAATGCCACCAACGTAAACACGTCCGGTTATTGTGTCCACAACCAGATGGTTCAGTGTTGTGTCAAATTGTACTTGTCGGGTTATTATACTGCTGTAGTTGTTAATTTTCGAGGATGATGATTGGTTGGATATATTTCCACCGCCACCGCCACTACTACTAAAACTACTTATACTACTACTTATAATATTGCTGCTACTTGAGCCACCGCTATTGTTTAAGCCTTTGCTGCTGCTACTACTGCTACCGGTGTTTATACTACTAGCACTGCCGTTGCATGTTACATGATGATATAGTGTTGCCAGCAACAAAGCGCTGATTAAAAGCCTCATGTTTCACAACATAAGTACTGAAAAGACAAAATAAGACACAGAAAATATATTAAAATAGTGGAAAATTAAAAAAAAAAATATTACGTGTGATTTTATCAATTGAAATAGATGTTTGTCATATTTCCAAACTACAGTAAAATAATTCTTTCCAAAAATCAAAGATTAGCAACTTATAAGATTATAAAGTTGTAAGAATTGAATTTCATTGGAAGCCACCTGAATTAAACAGTATAAATATAAATTTTAATAAATTATTTTACATATATTATATTTACTGAAGACATTCACTCTTACAAGAACTCTCTAAAATATTCAATGTAAAAAATAGTGAAATATTTAATATAAAAATATTAAAATAATAATTAAAAAAAAAGTGTTACACGCCAAGTCACATCTGCTGCTTTGCGAGGAACAAACTGTCGCACAAATCAGTTCAGTTCAAGTTAAGGTAGCTTTTTTATAGAAATGAAAAATAATTACTGAGCGTAAACTTTGTTATAAAAAGGTCACGTTTAATCTATTTTTTTAAAATGATAAACAAATGTTAAAAGAAATCACACAAAGGAAAAAACAATACGTATGTTCAAGCACTCTTATCTACTTTAATTCTCATTTAAAATTAAGATGGGATTGTGAATAGTTTTCGGAAAATTAAAAATTGTATGTAATCAAGTATTTTTTTTTTTAATTCACTCTTATTGATTTTTAATACAAAAAACCGGAAGCTATTTTTTACAAGAAAACATTTTTTGGAATTTCCCGGGTTTGATCTGCTCTGTTATTAAACTAACGGATTATCCTTTTTTTTATTGCATAACATTCCGTTTTTAGACATATTAAAAAAAATATTAACTAAATTTGACCTTTTTTTATTTGGGTATGTGTTTAATATGTTTAACCTAACCACAAATTAATATGGAAGGACATATGTACTATTAAAAACTCATTACTAAATTCAGTATTAAAACACAAACCGTTGCCAAGTTACTTTGGGGAAGAATTGACAGATATGCATTTTTGCTAACACACACATTGTACGCTGAAAGGTTTCCCAATACAAGATGTATCAATTGGCTTCACTTTTTGCAGACTTTACAAACGCTTTCGGGAACAGCGCTGGAAACTCAGGGAAGAGTAAGGTCATCTGCTGGATAACACGCAATTAGGAACGGATTTTGGATTTGGTATCAAGTAATCTTAATGTTAGCACCAGAAGGATATTATTTATATTATGCTTGGAATGCACCAGAGTAAAAATTGGTCAGTGATTCCACATCGATAGCCTTCACCAATATCACTTTACCCCACTGGCACTGCAAGAATTGTTCAAATGATAAGACATTTAGGATTGAATTCTGTAGAACGCCATTGTTGAGAAAAGAAACATAATACAACTATTTTAAAAGGATACTCTGGACAGATGAAGCGAATGTAATATAATAATATAAAAAAAATATAATAATATAATATAATATAATATAATATAATATAATATAACATAATATAATATAATATAATATAATATAATATAATATAATATAATATAATATAATATAATATAATATAATATAATATAATATAATATAATATAATATAATATAATATAATATAATATAATATAATATAATATAATATAATATAATATAATATAATATAATATAATATAATATAATATAATATAATATAATATAATATAATATAATATAATATAATATAATTAATATAATATAATATAATATAATATATATAATATAATATAATATAATATAATATAATATATATAATATAATATAATATAATATAATATAATATAATATAATATAATATAATATAAATATAATATAATATAATATAATATAATATAATATAATATAATATAATATAATATAATATAATATAATATAATATAATATAATATAATATAATATAATATAATATAATATAATATAATATAATATAATATAATATAATATAATATAATAATATAATATAATAATATAATATATATAATATAATATAATATAATATAATATAATATAATATAATATAATATAATATAATATAATAATATAATATAATATAATATATAATATAATATAATATAATATAATATAATATAATATATATAATATAATATTAATATAATATAATATAATATAATATAATATAATATAATATAATATAATATATATAATATAATATAATATAATATAATATAATATAATATAATATAATATAATATAATATAATATATAATATTCATAATATAATATAATATAATATAATATATAATATAATATAATATAATATAATATAATATAATATAATATATAATATAATATAATATAATATAATATAATATAATATAATATAATATAATATAATATAATATAATATAATATAATATAATATAATATAATATAATATAATATAATATAATATAATATAATATAATATAATATAATATAATATAATATAATATAATATAATATAATATAATATAATATAATATAATATAATATAATATAATATAATATAATATAATATAATATAATATAATATAATATAATATAATATAATATAATATAATATAATATAATATAATATAATATAATATAATATATAGTACTATTATATAAAAGCGAAACCATTTTAAAGTTTGTTACGCAAGATCTCAGAAAGTAGTCAACCGATTTATTTGAAATAAATTTTATTATTTTCTATATTGTTATGAGAGTGTTTATGGCTTTAATTTTTTTCATTAATTATTTGTCAAACTTTAATGTTATTAATTTTATATTTTTTGTCCATTTTTTTGTTTCATTAGTTGACTTATACAACCACTCATATCTTAAAATCTATAAAATAATTGACAAAGATTAGCATTGCTTCATAAAGTCAATATTGTTGCGCAAATTTTAAGCCTAAAATCATAAACATACAACCTGAGAAAAAAATAAAAACAAATTATAAAATTATAAAATTATAAACTTTTTGAATTTATTTATCCAGGAAATTATATTCCATCACAATCGTGAGGTCGCTGCTTTGTTTCATTTCATTATCATTCCAACATTTTTAATTTTCTTTTCTTCTTAAGCTCTTTCTCTCTTAATATATGTTCCATTTAATATTTATGTTTTCTCTTACCTACCTACCTACATATTCATTTTTTCTTTATTGTAAAGTTCATCAACTAACCTACACACACATATTTTTTTGTTTTTCTAATTCTATCGTCACATCGCTGAGCAGGTGGGCTCTTTTTTTAAAGTTACTATGGATATTTAATTAACTACAGTGCCGTGCACATGAAATGCCGAATTATTAAAAAAAAAAAATAGATCTTTTTTATTTTTCTGATTCGAGGAAGTGAATAGATTATAATTCTTCCAATCTATACTATTATATAAAAGCGAATATTTATAATATGCACAAACATGAACAAACTCTTTTTTTTTCAAGTGTGAAATCTAATTAGATACGGTACGTATATACATATAAATTAAAATTAATATTATTGTAGAAAATATGCTCAGTCCCATTGAGAAATTTTTTCATATGCTAATACAAATATTCAAAAAATGTTCGTGGTTACAATTTGCGAAGCAACGCGAGCACGGGTCGGCTAGTTATAATATAATACATAAAATTAAGTTCGAAGTTTGCAAAAGAATAAAAAATAAACACTTACTTCACTCTTGACTTTGATTTTTGAAACCGCCCGAGTTCTTACAGGAGACTCATCAGATTGTCGTGCGTCTTCGAAACTTGAGTGGTCGGAATCGGAATCATAATCTGCGACTTAATGCTTCTTTTTAATTTGTTTGGATTCATTTTTCTTGATTTCAGACATTTTTGAATTTAAAAAATATAAATTTTAGTATAAATGTATATCTTGTTATTTACGAATAGAAAAATATACTAAAATTATTTTGTTTTTTTTTTTAAGTGTAACTATAAATTGATTTGATTAACTCGTTTTTGTTATTTTATAATAGAATGTTTAGCGGTAAAGTGTTTTTGCATATAGCGTTATATGGTAAAAGAGCATTCGAACCAGGGGTGGAATCGCGTAAGGCGATAATTGATTGTTGATTATCAAAATATATGATTTTGCTCCACGTAAGGTGATTATCAAATTGTCAATAATAATATTTTCAGAACACGGAAGAACCGAGAGCTTGTGCTTGTGAACTGTGCTTAAAACCACGACTCTAACATTCCCGTATTTTCTGGGATGTTATTTAGAAATATTTATTAATCTGAAGATTATTCCAGCGGTCGTAAGCTTCCAATTTTCAGTTACCTAAAAAAGTCATTTTTCGCGTGATTTTATTTTGAAAAAATAAATATTACACGTTATTTAGAATTGTTTAAAGTTTAAAAAAAACTGATAAAATAAAAATTGATAAATGGTTTATATTTTATAGCCGATCAAAATCAGAAAATATTTTTTATTTTTTACTGTACTTTGAGCTTTAATTTTAAGAAAAAATTGCAAGAAAAATCAAAATTTGACATTATTTTCATCGACTTTAGAAACAAAAAAATTAAAAAAAAGTTTTTTTTTTGCGTTTTTAAAAATACAGTTATTTTAACCTTATTATTAAATTTAACTTGACTTGTATAAAAAAAAAAACATTAAAACACATCAAACTGAACTCAGTGGGAGATGAATGCTCACATATTCCTTTACATGTCCACAAAAATTAACTGCGTAAAGTTGCATAGAGCGGAGCTAGAGCGACTTGAATCTATCAAGTCAATCAGTTTCTTCAATATACTGAATTTAGACCACAAAATATTATATGACCCTTGATTACAGGATTACTGTGAATTGATTTTAGTGATTTAGTGAAATTAAAATTATGAAATTACGTTTTAAATGCAAAAAGGTCAACGTGGTCATGTCCTATTTGTAAAAGAACACAAGCAAAGTTTAATACACAAGATGAATCAAACATTACGGATGAACATAACTACGAGTATGGAATTTCTCCATTGCATGCTAGAATAAGGTGCATGGAATTCATTTTGAAACTAAGTTATACGATTGATCGAGAAGGAGAGAGAGATAGTTTTATTGGAATCAAAGAACTAGAAAAACAAAGGAAACAAGATGTTCAAAAGCGTTTTCTTGAAGAACTCGGTCTAGATGTGGATAAACCTAAGCCTGGATATGAAAATACAAATGATGGTAATACTTCGAGGAGATTTTTTAAGCAATCCGAGGCAGCACACGAGGCAGTACACGAATAATGGGAGTCGATAGAGACATTATTAAAAGGCTTGAAATAATACTTAATGTTTTAAATCTATATATATAAAACAAAGACGGGTTTGTTACAACACTTATAACTCGAGATCTGCTGAACTAATTTTCATAATTATTGATTCGTTGGATTTGTCTCCACTCCGAATAGCAGAATACATCTTAAAAACAATGAAAATTAACACACTATGGCTCATTTTTGTCTCTGCACTATTGAACACTGTACTATGCCAAATAATATATTTAAAAAATGTTTTTTCCTTCAATATTTTAAATTAAATTGCTTACGAAATTAAAAGTCTTACAAGTCTTATTTCGACGCATATTTTAAACCGCCGCGCAGCCGTGTTTTTGAACTAATTAACTGACAGTTAGTAGTCAAAGTTGACATTAAACATCAATATTTATTATTAACGATAAGAAAATACAAAAAGTGTCCTTTTGGAAGTATGATCAAGACAAACGGTTGCCACTTTTCAAATCTGAATTTCTTTATTGAAATAATTTAGACTTGCCAAATAGCACTGTTTACAAGACAGTCATAATATTGAAGATTGAAGTTTAGAATGGTCGAATTGAATTTTTGACAAAACGGCCACAGTACCTAAATCCATCGTTTCTCGAAAGAGTTGGTAACATTTTTAAGACTGTATTAGTTAATCTCTAGATCTACTGAACCGATTTTTAAAATTCTTTTACCAATAGAAAGCTAGCTATATATTTGCGATAAATTGGATATGGAAAGAAGCAGAAAATAATGCCTCAAGATTGTGTTTAAGAGAAATACAAGGGAAACATAGTGAACAAAATATAAGTTCCATTTATTGGTTTTTATGCTGGATTGGAGCTGGTATTTTCATGCCATCTATTCTGTAAAGGTTTTTTGAATCTTAAAATCTAATCACATAAGTTGCTATTGTTCATGGTCCTATGATGTGGTCCTGTACATAAGTATGTGAAGAGAAAAGATCTAGGAGACGCTTTTATTTTGCAAACAAAAAATTAATGGCGTTTCTAGAATTTCAAAAGTCATTAATTGAATTGGGATTAAAAATTGCGCTCACTGGTTAAGTTATGAATGCCAAAACTTTATTAGGACTTGGCTTTGAAGATTTAAAGCAACTTCTTTCACACAATTTGAAAAACAGGGCAGAACAACGTCTGCGGGGTCAGCTAGTTATAGATACAAAGTGAATACAGTCAAATTTGGGGAGTATACAAACGAAAAGTATACAAACGAAACAGCAGCTTTACTAAGTCAACTTTATCCAGAAAAACAGCTCACACCTACTCTTCATAAAATTTTGGTTCATAGTCAAAATATTATGGAGTATCAGTCACTTCCACTTGGGGAATTATCAGCGGAAGCCAAAGAATCAAAAAATAAGGGCTACAAAAGATACAGATACAAAATACATTCAAAGTTTCAAGACTTCGGCAGAATGAAGACCTTTTTATTATGCTTACAGCCTCATCAAATCCTCTTATTTCTTTGCAAATGCATGTTACAAATCAAAAACAGATGCAAGCGCTCTACTCAGCAGAAATGTTAGATTCATTACAGAGTACAGTGAATTTAGGTGATAGTTTCCAAGAAATTTAGTGTTTAGTTTTAATATTTGGCTAGAATAATTTATTTTTTACTGTTTAATTTTTGATATATGAATTAAATATTGAATTGTTTGATTGTGAGAAAAATAAGACAAAACCAAAAGTAATTATAAAAAAATTGATAATAAATAAAAAAGTAAAAAACTTTTATTCACCACTGTTCTTTTCTAATTGGTTATTTGTTTTTTCCCATTGTCTTATGAACTTACTGATTTCATTTTAGCTTTAAAATATTATACTTTTAAACTCTGTGGGGTAATTTTTTTATAATCAAATCTAACAGGTAATTTTGAAACACCTACTTATAAAAAAAAAAAATAACGGTTTAACCAGTAATATATCACTTAAATATTAAATAAATTTCTAATTGAGGTGAAGAACCATAACCAAAAAAGCAAAATGGCAACAAAAAAAAGGAAATAAATTAGCAAAACTAAAAACTAATTGTTTGCAGCTGTAATCAAAACCAACTGAACTGATATCTCATTACTAAATAAACATACTTTTCACAATTTAACATTAATTTTAAACAATTTTTATTACTTGTATAAGAATTTCTAACTTTAAGGCTTAACTCTAAAACAGTCTGTGATTTTTTGTTGTTCAAATTTTTAAGTTTTATAGCCTTAGAATTTCTCTACAATTCGTTTAGGAGCTTGGTAAAAAGTCAAAACGGGCCAGTGTGCGACGACGAAATATGTCGACATAATTAATTTTTCACTTACCAACATTAACTGCCTAATTTCGTCAGCGCTGAGTTAGTTGTTGGTGACACGTTTTTATTAATATATTTTGTTCAGGATCTGAAAATATATCAAATAAAAGGAAAATCAGTGTTGAAAGGCGACATTAAAAGTTACAGAGAAGTAGCTAGAAAGTAAGAATTTAATTTTGTTGAATTTAGTACATTAATTTTTATCTTAAGACTTCAAAGAAGTTCATATTTTATTAACTTCATGTAGGGAGTTTTTTTTTTTTTTTTTTTTTTTTTTTTTTTTAACACTTCAGAATTTTCAGAAAGTAGTTAGCTTACAGCAAGCGTTACACTACGATCAGAGGCTCATCATAAGTGCATGTGTTAGTTGTTAGTAAGAAAATAATACAATTATAGCCTAACACACGCACAAAATACAAAACATAATAATTATTAACATTTAACATGAATTACTACAGAACATCAAAAAAATAAAATAAAGACGTTTACGATAGTGGAGCACTGGTTCTAAACAATGACTTTAATCCCACCTTATTTAAATTAAAATCAATCGATGAACAGTTTAAGTTATATAAAATGCTCATTCGACTTAAAGCTTCATTTTTTCCATAGTTAGTTCTATGGAAGTCAATATGTATAAAGTCAAAAGTACGCAGGTTATGAGTTCCGCCTCGGTAATTTAAATGTATACAAGATAGCAAATAAGGTGCATCAATTTCACCATTAATGAGTTGATGAAAAAATTTTAAATCATTATTAACACGTCTTTGATGGAGAGTTTGCAATTGAAGAAGCTGAATACGATGTTCATAGGGAGGCAGATCATTAGGATCTTCCCACGGAAGACCCTTTAGGGCGAAGCGAATGAAATTATGTTGAATTGATTCAATACGTTTCTTATGAATTTCGTAATAGGGAGTCCATACCTGCGAAGCATATTCAAGATGAGGACGAACATGACAATTGTATAAAGAAAGAGTAACATAGGGATCATTGAACTCCTTAGCCCAGCGTTTTATAAAACCAAGCATAGAACTTGCTTTATTAATAATAAAATTAATGTGATGTGTAAATTCTAAGTTGGAACAGAAATGAACGCCTAAATCTTTAAAAGTGGATACGCGACCGAGTTTTTGCTTTGATATACAATAATCGAATGCACTACCGATTCGTTTTTTAGTAAAAGTTACTGTCTGGCATTTAAAAGGGTTGAGGGAAAGGCTATTTTTGCCACACCAAAATGTGAAACTATCAATGTCGGCTTGTAAAAGGGTGCGATCTTGGGTGGACTTTATTATCTTAAAAATTTTCATGTCATCAGCAAAAATAAGAACATCACTTGAGCGTAGACATGACGATACGTCGTTTATAGATAAGATGAATAGAAAAGGGCCAAGATGGCTTCCCTGGGGAACACCAGATTGAGCAACAAAAGGTTCAGAATGACAATTTCTAAATTTTACCTCATAGGATCTGTTTTCAAGGTATGATTTGATCCAAGCTAAGAAAAATGGTGGAAAACCAAGAGCTTTAAGTTTAAATAAAATAATTCCGTGGCTAAGTTGGTCAAAAGCTTTGGAAAAGTCCGTGTATATGCAGTCAACTTCATAACCTTGTTCTAAAGCGTTTGAACATATATTTGAGAATGTGAGGAGATTAGTAACGGTTGATCTTTTTTTCATAAAACCATGTTGCTGTTCGCAAATGAGATTTTTACTAAAAAATGCTACACTTTCACAAACAACTTGTTCAAACAATTTAGGAATGCAAGAAAGCTTTGCAATGGGCCTGTAGTTTGATATATCCGCCTTGTTACCTTTCTTGAAAATTGGTGTAAGAAATGACTTCTTCCATATACTGGGAAATTTACCTGTTTTTAGAGAAAGTTTGAATAAGAACGAAAGGGGTTCAACTAAAGCATTACTACACTTTTTTAATACTATCGGGGGAATACCATCGGGACCGGCTGAGCAGTCATCATTCAACGCGGATAAAAGATCAAGGACCGTGCTCTGTAGCACAGGGATGTGACTACAGCTAGTCTGCGGAAAGGAGTGAAGATTATGAAAATATTCTTTATCAACTTCTTGAGGGCTATTAACAAAAGATTCACGGAAATTTGTTGCGAAAGCGTTACAGATATCAACAGGTTTATTTAGAGAAAGATTCTTGTAAGTGAAGTTAACTGGGAAGCCATCTGATTTTTTCTTTAAGTTTACAAGTTTCCAAAATTGTTTAGGATTCTCTTTCAAAGAGCTGCCCATATCAGTAACATAAATAGCATATAAAAAATTTGAAAGAGACTTAAATTCGTTAAAAAGTTCAACATAAAAAGAGAAATTGATTGGAGACAGAGATTTGAGATAAGTTTTCCATGCCTTATTTCTTTTGTTACGCAGTAAACGTAATTCTTTCGTGTACCAAGGGTGGCTAAAGTTTGTATTTCTTGATTTCTTTAAAGGTACATTTTTTTCTAAACAATTATTTAAGATCTTATAGAAATTTGAAACTGCTTCGTCAATATTAGAAAATGCTAAAGTATCAGCAATTCCAGAAATGGTTAAATCTTCAGACAACAACTGGAAATTAGCTTTTCTGAAGTCAAAATTATATAAGCAGTCAAAGGAATTACTGTGATCAGTAAGGTGATTACTTAAGTCAAGAAAAATATCCAAGGGGGGGTGATATTTATCAATATTAGTAATACCTGAATTAGATTCTAGAACAAGAGTACTAATAGCGTCAGAAGAAAAGACTAAATCGAGAATTCGATTTTTTGAGTTTTTAATACAGCTCGTTTGCTGTAAGTCAGTAAAAAGGATTTTATCGAGAAAAGATAGTTCCAATTGTGAAGAAGAGAGAGAGGCTTCAAGGCAAGATTCGTCTTCCGATGGAATCCAATCAATGTGTGGTAAATTAAAGTCACCTAGAAGTAAGATATTGGTGTCAGAGCAGGACATACTGATAACAAAGTCTAATGCCAGGGAGAGTTCGCTATAAACAGACTCTAAACTTTTTGGAATATAAACGTTTAAAATGAAAATAGTCTTAGTCTGTACCATTAACTTTACACATACCAGTTCAATTGATAGTTCAAACGGAAAAGATACAGACGAAGAGAAATATGTATTTTTTACCGCAATGAGAACACCTCCACCTAAATCCTTTGCATTACCAACATGACGATCATTTCTGTAAACTTCGAACTCTTGACTGAAAAGTTCTGTGTCGGAAAAGCTTGAATTAAGCCAAGTTTCTGTCAAAACGAATACGTCGTGTGGAAATGATTGGGAGTTAAGAAAAATGTCAGCAGTCTTACTACGAAGTCCCCTTACGTTTTGGTAGAAGAGGGCAAGCCTGTTGAGTTTTTTGGCTTGGTTTTCATAGAAACACCTCGTTTTTGACTTTGTGAAAATTCTTTGACCAAAGTCTCTGCGGGCCATATATTAGTATTGCAAATGGGATCGAAGAATGTAGGATTCGTTACTATTTTGAAAGAGGAAACAAAGCTGTTTGGTTTACTGATCTTAGTACACCTAATGGATGAGCTACAAGGTATGCTCTTGGTAGATACTAAGTGCGAAGTTATATCTTCTGGCGTTGTTACTGGGTCCAGACGAGATATAAAAATAATTTTTGGTTTCAAAACAGCTTTGATAGGGATGGAATTGGTTGTTACTGTAACGGAGTTGCTATCGGGAGCTGAATTTGAGCCAGAAATTTGAGGTATATGGGGGGTTCGGGTAGGATCTATAAGTATTGGGGTGATGTTGACATTTGTTCTTTTTGAGGGCGGGGTAGAAATTCTAGCAAGCTCGGAGTTTTCTCGGCTTCTTTTTTTTGACTTTTTCTTTTGTTTTTCAGGTACACTTTCTGCGTTATTAACACCAGAACCTGATTGCGCGAGTATATCTTCATCTGCAGAAGAGAAAGTAGAAGGAATATTGGGTTGTCGTAGATCATTTGTCGAAGTAGAATTGTCAACCATGATGTTGGTTACAGAGTATGAATTTAACTTACAAACTGCAGTGTTGAATGACTTCAGTAGCCCTTCAAAGTCTTTAGAAAGTTTTAAAATGTCAGCTTTAAAAGAAGACATTTTAAAAGCTAGTTGGGATACAGAGAGCTTACGGCACTCGTGACAGTACCAGTAAGCAAATTTCGAATTGGCTATTTTTTCAATAAATGCATTCGTTGATCCAACGCATTTTGCATGGTAAAGATTACCACAGGGTCCGAAACAAGCAAATAGTGGATTGTTATTGGAACCCTCTTGGCAGTTTTTATTGAAGCAATCCATATTTAAAAAAGAAGTGTTAAATGAAATAAATTATAAAAAATAAAGATATATTTATATTTAAAAAGAAAAAATAATAATAATAATAATTAAATTAAAAAAAAAAAAATAATAATAATAATCACGGGCGGGACTCGAACCTAGGTGTTTCAACAAGAGTCGCAATTAAATCACGCTCTTGCTATCTGACCTACGCAAGGGCTTGATATTTTGGTGACAAAATGTAATGAAAAAGGTGGAATCAGTTCAATCGAATAAAGAAAATAGGGGAAAATTAAATTGGAATATATTTTAAAACAAAGAGCACTCACACATGGACAAGGGAACACTTTGGAAAAAAACAAAAATACTGCACACCTTACCGGGGAGAACTTTTGTTTTAAACAATATATCACAAATTAAACAAAATTAAAATTGATTAAAAAAAACTATTGAACACAATTATTTCATAAATTACATAAATAAACAAAAAATAAATTTACTTATTCAGTGAAAATTGACACCACTACAAATATTTAACACAATATCTAGAGGAAAAATAATAAAAAAGATAGAGCCTATAGTAAACACGACTGACTAAGCTAGTTCTAGGACAACGATATGAGTTATTGTTATCGGTCCGATTTATCGAATTGAAATTTTTGAGAAATTTGGACGTTTTATGGTCCCTAGAATTTTTGGTGCGCAAATATGCAATGAAGGAAAAATGATATCACATTCGGAACAATTTTTATGTTAAATGCTGTCATTGACACCGGGTAAAATTTTCGAATATTTTTTTTACAATACTTATCCTAACTAAAGCAAAGTTTCTATAAAAGAAAATTTATTAAAAAAAAAAACTGAAAAAGTCGGGATATTACTATAATTAAAAATTGACTATAGAAACACCAACAATTAGAAGCAGTTTTGCATTTAATCACATGATTTAATGATTTTGAACGATATAAAGGTGGAAAATTCATTGCGAAGTTATGAAAATTTCGGATAAATGTAAAATTCATTATTACGCTCTGCATCCATTTTATATTTGCCTCTATTTATTTCGATTCGGTTCAAATAAACCACATTGAAATTTGAACTATCTAGGTTTTATTACTACTCTGGAGTTTATGTTAAGGCTTTAAATTGGGGCTAGACGAAGTTTGCCAGGTCAGCTATTGACTTCAAATGAATTTTATTTACAACATAATGCCTTTTTCAATACCTTAATGATAAAATGTTGACAAATATCAAATATCAATATTGTTTTTCCAGTAGGATAGCTCGAGAAATTTCTGAAGTCTGATAATAATTTTTTGTAAGCGTAAATCTATAATATATCAAGAAGAAATCGATTGCACAGTTTTTACAACAATTAGCAAATTTACAAAAATTATTAAAATTATGTTTTGGTTGAAGACTGGTACTATTTTCTTAGTTGGCGATTTATTGTTACACAAAAACTTAAATAAATGCCAAGTTTCCTGAGTACAATGGCAAGTTATCAGGGTGGGGCGCATCCAGCCTCTTTTTTTCTTGTTGTTGTGCACCAAATATTAGCTCTTTATAATTTTTTTATATTTACATTCGACATTCTTCTAAATATATTATATCCCAAATTAATTTCATAGTCGTTCTAAATAAATACGGTAGCAAGAACGGAACAAGAATTACAAAAAAAAAATCGAGTTATTTAAATCATTTCTTCTATTAAGACTCTGTTTCGTTATCACAGAGCCAACGGGTCTATGATTGATATGCATAATTCTTGAGCAAGCTAGAAAAATGTGTTAAGATTTATAGTGATTGTAGTGAGTAGTCGAATAACGAAACACAATATAAAAAAATACAAAACCAACCAAACCAACACCGCTCATTGATATAAACAAATTCAAACAAACAAAAACATACATATGTACAATAACGCGTGGATTAAAGTCTGTCAAGCAGATATGCACAATTAAAGAGAAATCCTACTACGTCAATAATGGATGGAGGATATAATCATATATGCATCATGCAAGTAAAATATTGGGATGCAACTCTAAAAAACAACGAAGGCCTCAAGTCCTACGAAAATAAACACAGAAATCACTTAACCTATTTTGTCAATACACCACCAACACATTCATCATCATCTCCAACAACTCCCATGCACTTATCTTTATGGAAGCGCGTATAATATGACTACCTATTTGACTTGGGGTTCCGCGAAACCCTGGAAACTACGTGTACTGCATGTATTTTATTGCAGAAATTCATTTGGAGTTTTTTATTTTATTGGTCGTATGAATTGTACAAAAATACAATACTCACATTATTGACGCCCTCTTATTAAAGAATAACATAATTAAATCGAACTCTACGACGACGTGTAATTAAATCTTTTGAGTATATATGTATGTATATGTGTATGTAAAAAATAAAATAGGGTGAGTGTGTCGTACTGACCCGTAACTGATTTTAACTTTAATAAGCAAGAATAGAGAACGTGTTTTGTTTATCTGAAACACGGAAAATAAAACCCCTAAGGGTGTTGTATTACTTGTTATTTGCACCATCTTTGGGCGCATTTTGCTTTGGAAAGGGGCAGGATGTCACATTTTAAACCAGAAACATTTCAAGTCTTCTAGAATATTCTTGACGGGGCATACATATGTATGTATTTCCATTTGAACACAGAATTTGATAATCCAAATTGTACTCTAGTGGGAAAGATTTAAAATGTTTAAATGAACTTTGTAAAAGTTGATGGGAACATTATTATGTGATTCCTGGCCTGACTATAGTAGCAACTGATAAATGAGTTATTGAATGACTTTGACTCTTATTACTTCACAGACTAACTAACTTACTAATTCCTTTTTCATCGTTTTTTATTTATTAACTAGCGGTCCCAGCGAACTTTGTCTAGGCCCCATTTATGGCACAAATTCATGCTATTGAAAAATATTTTGTTGCTTTTTCTATTTTCCGTGCCCGGTGTGCTTCGGATCACTAATCCAAAAGATATTAAAATGACTGATTACATTACAAACTCTTATGTCAACTCTTATGCACAGCATTGTTTTTAAGATCTAAAAAAAGTTTACTATAGTGTAACAGTTATTTGAAAAAAAAAAATTAAATACATGGTATTGCATTGACTTCAATAATGTCATCAATTTAGGATCGAAAAAGTTTTTCCAGATTTACATACAAACCCTGAAGAATAAATATATAATAAAGTTACTTGAGAATATACCTATAAGTACATATGTACATATGTAAGTTTGTTGTCATCTTGTTCACAAACTTAGCCACCATCATAACTACTTTTGCCAGATCTCTTCTACCGTTTATACACTTTGCTAAAACACTGTACATATTCACATTTAGTATTAAGGATCTTACTTTTCAGTTATCAAATATTTTATTATTTTGTATTATTTTCAATCATATTTCAATTGTTAAATAAGTTGGGTGAACGATTCCAAAGCCGACATAATTGTTGATTTAGGTATGTTAATTAATATTATTCTTATTGTTATGTTTTTGTTAATAATGTTTTAATTTGTTAATTTAATTATAAAATAGTTCTTTACTGCATCAACTTGTGTCTTAATCAAATTATTGGATTAATTCCTATTCAACCATCAAAGTTTCAAGCTAAACATTTGAAACTTACAAATCAACAATTAAGATGGAAGAAATAAAAGTTAAATTCTGTTTAACTTCCGAAATTCGTGAAAAACAAACTATAGTTAACGTGAAAACTATTCAAATTTTGAACCATGAAGAAATTTTTTCTTTCCCAACTGAATATCAACCAATCCAAAAACATATTGAATTGGCTAAGCTGTCCATAATCAAGGGAGCGGTGAAGAGCCTTAGTACAAGAGGAAAAATAAGAAATATTACTACTACACTGAAGAAAGAGTTGCAAAGTTTATATTTGGATGAGGAAGGTAATGTAGTTTTTGGTGGTTATTATTTAGAGGCAATAGATACATCCCCTCAACCTACTACCAATAACCCTTTGCCTAGTTTTGAAAATCCCATCCGATCTATTTCAAATAATATTGTTCTAGAAAAATTTTCAAGTAAAAATCAAAATGCAAGGTCATGGTTGAATTTATTTTTGCTCGAATGTCAGAGATTCCAATTAAATGAAAAACAATTTCCGGAAACATTAAAATCTTACTTGGAAGTACCTGCTTTAGACTGGTTCTCATCTTTATACAAAACGTGTTCTATGAATAAACCTTGGGATTTTTGGGAAACATCTTTTTTAAGTACATTTGGAGATAAATCATGGAGTGAAATTGATTACGCGTATTCTTTTCATTGGTTAAATGGTCCATTTTTGGATTTTGCTTTAAAAAAGATAAATCTTCTTATTGATGTCGATCCAGACCTTAGCATAAATTCTCAAATTAATTTTATTGTATTAGCTTTACCTAAATTTGTAAGATCGCGTTTAAATAAAAAAGAATTAACAACGATCGAAAAACTTATGTCTAGTTTGCGACAACTCGATCCTATATCAAACAATAAAACACAAGCTAGCAAATATGAAACAGAAACAAATAAAAAAAAACGAAGTCTATCACGTCAGATTTGTGAGAAAGCTGGCTTCGCAAATAGATTTCATTCAGAAAGCGTATGCAGAAACAAAGTAAGACCAGCTAATATTAGATTATCAGAGTCAAAAAACTAAATATGATCCCGCTTATAAAGCTTAATGTTCTAGTTAATAATCACATTGCAATTGCGCTTTACGATTCGGGAGCCAATATATCATTAATTAATTATAAGTTTTATAAGAAATTACAATTGAATAACAATATAAGCGGGATCCAAACGATCAAAACAATGTAACTGTAACTTTAAAAATATTTAATACACAAAAACAATTTACATTTGTAATAATAAAAAGTAATTTGTTTGAAGAAGATTTGTTAATCGGGCTGAATTGTATTAAAGAGTTTCGATTATGTCAAAATGAAAATTTAGAAATTACTCAGAATTTGATTTATATTCCTGAAAATGAAAATTTTAAATGTAATCAGAGCTTGATTTCAACGTTTGAAAATAAGAGCAATGATTTAAATAATCTCCTCAAAAAATATGATCTTGTTTTTGCGAAAGAAAAATTTGATATTGGTACTGTACAAAATTTCGAAGCAACGATAAGATTAACTGAAAATAGGTATATATCGAGAAAACCATATAAATGCTCCATTCCGGATAAAATGGAAATAGAATCACAAATAAAAAAATTATTGAAAGCAGGACTTATTGAAGAATCATATAGTCCATATGCTTCCCCAGTGACTTTAGTTTATAAGAAGGAAGAGGGAAAGAAATCACGATTGTGTATTGACTATCGTGAGCTTAATAAAATAGTTGTTCCTGAAGGTCAACCATTCCCTCGAATTGATGATCTTGTTGTTCGTGTAGGAAAGTGTGTTTACTTTTCGAAATTAGATATCAATTCAGCTTTTTGGTCTATTCCGTTGCGAGCTAAAGATAAATACAAAACCGCTTTTGTGACACACCATGGTCATTGGCAATGGGCATGTTTACCTTTTGGTTTAAAATCAGCTCCTGCCATATTTCAAAGAATTTTATCAAGTATAATTAGAAATAATAACTTAGATTCTTTTGCAATAAATTATATAGATGATATATTAATTTTTTCACATAACTATTCTGACCATTTAAAACATATTAAAAGAACGTTACAGGCTTTACAAGAACACGGTTTAAAGTTGAATACAAATAAATGTAGTTTTGCACAAAAAGAAGTCACTTATTTAGGACATAAAATATCAAATAATAGTATTAAACCGATTAATGATAATTTAATTGCTATAAAGGATTTCCCTGAACCAAAAACAAGAAAACATATAAGACAGTTTTTGGGCAAAGTGAATTTGTATTTAAAATACATTCCTAGGTCTGCAATGACTCTGGAACCTTTACATAACCTCTTAAAAAAAGATGTAAAATTTGTATGGTCAGATGAATGTAAAGACAGCTTCGAAAAAGTAAAAAAAATATTTATGTACAACACCTGTTTTAGCGATATTCGATCCAAATAAACCAATATACATTTACACGGATGCTAGCATAGAAGGAGTAGGTGCAATTTTGAAACAACCTCAAGAAGACGAATCTGTTAAACCAGTATTTTATTTCTCACGAAAACTAAATAAATCTCAGAAAACAAAAAGAGCAATATATATTGAATGTTTGGCAATAAAAGAAGCCATATTATACTGGCAATATTATTTAATAGGCCAAAGATTCAAAATTTTCTCTGATCATGAACCATTACGAAATTTCAACATAAAAAACTGCAAGGACATAGAATTACTTCACATTTTAAATTACATATCCCAATTCGATTTTGAAATTCATTATAATCCGGGTAAAAACAATTCAGAAGCTGATTGTCTTTCGAGAAATCCAGTACTATCCGAAGAAAATGAAAGTAATAATTCACAAATAAAAATAGTAAATCAATTAACAGTACAAAATATATTGGATGATCAAAAGAAATTACCTTGTGATAAAAATTGTACAATAAAAAATAAAATTATGTACAGAACTTTAAATAATAGAGAGAAAGTATGGTTAACAGAGGAATATGGTATCTTATTACTCAAAAAAATACATGATTCGCAAGGCCATATTGGTGTCAAACAAATGATACTAACAATTACACCAACATTTTACTTCAAAAATACGCACAAACATATAAAAATAATTTGTAGAACTTGTGAAACATGTATAAAAAATAAAACAAGATTCGGTAACTTCAAAGCTCCGTTATCGCAGTTAGGTCCAGCATCAGTACCATTAGAGATAGTATCACTAGATACAATAGGAGGTTTCACGGGAAACAGGTCCTCAAAAAAGTATTTACATTTAATGATAGATCAATTAACACGATATGCATTTATTTCTACCTCAAAAACACAGTCAGCAAAAGATTTTATAAATCTTGTAAAGTCAGCTGAGAATAAAGGCAACATTAAGACGATTTTTACTGATCAATACCCAGGAATCAATTCCTCGAAATTCAAAAATTATTTGAAGAACAAAAATATAAACTTTAGTAAATAGAATTCGTTGTAAAATGTATGAGAATAAGAATAGACCCTGGTCATTAATTGCTGAACAGTGTGTTTTTGAATATAACAACACCATACATTCTTCAACGGGTTTTTCTCCGAGTTACTTATTAACGGGTGTAGATGACTCAATTATCCCAAGAGAATTAAATAAAAATACTCTTGAAAATTTAAATTTCAATAGATCTGTAGCAATACAAAATGCAAACAGATCACATATCATAAACAAACAGTATTATGATAAACATACTAAAGAAATTGATTACAAAGAAAATGATTTAGTTTTTATTCAAACTGGTAACAAACTGAATAGAAACAAATTAGATCCAGTTCGAATGGGTCCTTTCAAGGTAAAAAAAAGATATCTAAATCCATTTACGAGATAGACTCTGGCAGAAAAAAGAAAGACTTGAACATTTTTCATAAGAGCAAAATAATTCCTTATTCTGATGAAGCCTCTCGGGGAAGGGGGGATGTAAGTTTGTTGTCATCTTATTCACAAACTTAGCCACCATCATAACTACTTTTGCCAGATCTCTTCTACCGTTTATACACTTTGCTAAAACACTGTACATATTCACATTTAGTATTAAGGATCTTACTTTTCAGTTATCAAATATTTTATTATTTTGTATTATTTTCAATCATATTTCAATTGTTAAATAAGTTGGGTGAACGATTCCAAAGCCGACATAATTGTTGATTTAGGTATGTTAATTAATATTATTCTTATTGTTATGTTTTTGTTAATAATGTTTTAATTTGTTAATTTAATTATAAAATAGTTCTTTACTGCATCAACTTGTGTCTTAATCAAATTATTGGAATAATTCTTATTCAACCATCAAAGTTTCAAGCTAAACATTTGAAACTTACACATATATATGTATATCGTAAACTACCGAGTCAATTATTTTGTTTAAATAAAAAAAAAAAAAAAAATCAAGAAAATAAATCAAAGTTCGGTGAAAGAATGGTGAAAATTGAGGGTTGCATGAATTTTGTAATGTCACATTATAAACAAATTTAAAAAATTACCCAAAAAAAATATAAGTGGTGGATATGGAGAACCCTCACCACACAGGAGTATGAAAAATAGATAGTACACGATTCTCAGACCCACTGAATATGCATATAAAATTTCATACGAATCGTTCAAGCCGTTTCGGAGGAGTATGGGAACAAACATTGTGACACGAGAATTTTATATATAAGAAGATCATTCTTTTATCACATTCCCTCCTCATTCTGTTCATTCATGTGTGTCTTTTTTCATAAAACAACTATGTATGTAATGCAATTTCAAACCTCGAAATTCCATGAATCAAAAATGCAACGACTAAAGATTCACGTAGTAGGTTGTACTTTTTATATATGTACATATATATACATACATATCTATATATAGTTTTATTTCTTGAAAACTAATTAAATTTTAGCACCCGGTTTTCCGTTTTTTATTAAGAATTAATAAGAGTATTGATCTTTGAAAAAACATTACACGAGTGCGGTTCAAATATGATCGAGACAAATGTTGTAGATGACGCGCATGTATGTATGTTTTGAAGGTCGTGGCTTAAGTATGTGATACCTGTGTCCCTTACGAACAGTGTGGCATAGTTTTCGTCGGGAGCGCATGTTTCACGTTCGTGCTACGAACATGAGTTAACGTTAAGAACCAACCGCAATTGTGCAATCCTTATTGACGCGATATGAGGCGGCAATCACGTCCGCGGATAAGATTATGTGTACCGTGTTCTGGGACCGGCGCGGCGGCGGCGGGGTGCTATACGTCGATTTCCTGCGCACCCAAAGTTACATCAATCAAAACACACGTTAAACCCGCTTATCACTCGGAAAGGAAAAGCATTCTAGCATTTTTCAGGATATTGTGCGCCCACATACCGCTCGATACAATATGGTATAATTGGGGTGGGATGTACTGGAACACACACACACACATAGTAATAGTATGAAAAATCGATGAACTGTAAGTAGTTAAACTTCTGATCTTCTCCTTAATAACTGAAGTGTATAGGTCATTGAACTCAAGTTGAGTGTTTTTACTACAGAAATGACTACCTTTTTATCATAGCAAACATTTTATAAGCACTACATAATAAAACTGATTTTTTTGTATGTATTTCCTGATGGTTTTTTAGGCTACAGGAATTAATCAGAAAACATAGAAGAACAAACAGCATTACTTATGTTTATCCTTGTTCAGATGTATCCGATTTATTCATTTTTTTACTCGGATTCAAAAAAAAAAAACTATGTATGGTACAGAAATTAGAAGCATAACATGTATACCGCTTCAACAATATAAGCAGCATCTTGTGAACCGAATCAAAACCATAACAAATAAATTCCACATTCCATATTATTTTTTTTTCCTATGGCGGGTTGTTTTAGCTGTGACGGTGATGATGAATCAGAAGTGGGATTGCATTCTTATCCTATAGACTCGAGGGAAGTACCTACATCTATAGAATAATCAGAGTTTTTGTATATATAATTTTTACATCTATACACTATAGATACTGGTTGTTGTTATTTTTACTAAAACCAGGAAGAATGGCATCATAAATGAACGCATTAGGGATAGTGCCCATTAAAACTATTCAATGCAAAAACAAAATGAAAAATAAAGAACAAAAAAAAACTGTAAAAATAAAATACATACAGAGTTAAAAGAGGTCAGGTATATGTATTCCTTGAGGGCATTTTAAGTAGCTCTGCATATTTTCTATAAAAAACGAGGGAGGACAAAAGCCTTTTGTTGACAATATATTTTGTGCTTAAAGAGAAGAGAGACATAAATATTTTAACTATGCAAGAAATTATAAAATTAATGAAAAAACATTCACCCTTACCTGCTTATTTTAGAGGAGATTAAAATAAAAATAAAATACGCAATTGGGTCGCACGTCCTTTTGGTATTGGAGACATATTTTTTTCCAACAAGAGTGTCAAAAAGGGTAATATTACATGACATTATTTTGTGTGTGTTTTTTGGCAATACTATCCGTAGTGAAGTTGTGGGATTTCCCAAAAAAAAAAAACGTTTATCCGCAGTGGTGTGATTTTTTAAATTAAAATTTGGTACTACTGACTAGTTGTCAAATTTTTAATTGAAAAAAAAAAAACAAACAAAAACAGAACACAAAGATAATTAAATTAAAATGGAAGATAAACAAGATGATATGCTAATAAACATCAAAGAAGTTTATTTAATTCATGTCATAATTCCTATGGTTTTAGAACTAAAATTTGATTTGTGAATTTTTTGTGACAAATATTAAAACAAAAGTCAAGGGGTCTGTTCGCAGACTTTGGTTGGTTTTTGATTTACACTAAGTGATTTGTTCTTGAAGACGAACGTCAAAAATTCGATGATACAGCGAAAGGTACTCCTGGCACAATTACTTTACAAACGATAGGTGAGAGTACCCGCATTAAAGGGGTCCAACGCGCTATATAAGTAAGTAAGTAAGTATACAGAAACGCGAAAAGTAAAAAGCAAAAACGTAAAAAAGTCGCTGCCTCTGTTATAGTGTTTAGTAAAAAAAAAAAAAGTTGTACAAGTGAATTACCCTGAGGTTTATAAGATTCTACACACAAATTCTACAAAAAAGTAGTGAGGAAGCCTTTAATATGAAAAACATTTTCTTTGTAGCGTTAGTTTACGAAATCTCGATCGACAGCGTTTTAAATTTTGTCTCTTTTGTGTTTCACCTTAGTTTGGTTGCATATAAAACATGAAACCTAAAAAGTGCAACAAAGTGTAAAATTGTAAACACTCAGTGACAAATATAAAATGTTATGATAAACAAAAACTACTTATCGTACTCTACGAACATGACTTCGAGGTACACCAGAGTTATCAATTTTACCAACATTTATATTGGAGACTCGAGCAAACGTCAAAATTCTATCAGTAGTGTGATCCTACTTCCACTTTTATTGGCAGAGAGGTTGGTGTATTTGTAATGCGAGTAAAATCTTACTTCACTACGGATAGCATTGCCAAAAACCCACACCTATTCCTATTAGACTGTTAAAAATATAATGTGGATTAAAATATTTTTCAAAAGACTGTAGAATTTCACGGTAAAAGTTTCCAGAAAAAATGTATCAATTGTTTGTGTATGTTTCCACAAAACTTATCCATTGGTAGTAGTTATCTATGAGAGCTGAGAGTTACATCAGACGGTCATCTCTCCCAGGACCTAAATGAAGCGAATAAAATTAAAAATTAAAAAAAAGAAGTTGTACACTGTACAGTCTAATAGAATACGCCTCTATATGTATAGCCGCGTTTTGTTGTTCATTTTATCCTCAGGTTAGTAAAATTTTACATAGTAAACAACAACAAACGAAAACTGAGGAGAAACAAGTTAGTAATCGAGCTCAGTAATTTACTAAGGATACATGTTGCGGCTATTTGACACTTTTTATTATTTGTATTTCAAAGCGATATTTTGTTTTTTTCTGACAGGTTTTGACGTTTGATTTGATTTTTTTTTTCTTTTTTTCTCCGAAAAGAGTTGACATTTGGCTTAAGGAGAAAGTCAGTTTAAAACTAAGGATAGCGTTTTATTGCGATTCCGATTACTAAGCTAACCTTAGTTTAGCAATAAAACGCGCCTTATGTTGTTTATCATACATACATATTATGTACATTGTATATACATACTGTCGGCGGCGTTATTGGAATTTGGAATGTGTTTGTGGTAATTTATTTATGAGTTAACGAAATTGATGGAAGCCACAAAATCCAGTTCATAAAAAAAACAATGTGAACAAATTATGTTTATATATTTAATATTACTAACTATTCTACAAATCAACTTGAAATAAAAAAAATCGAAATCAGCTTTGTCTGTTCTAAAGAGCTGTCAATCAAATTTTAAATTAGCTGACTTCCAAAGTTATTCTTTTACTATATAATATGTATTTAACTCTTTGGCAGGTGAGGTAATTCGTTGCCTCAAACATTTAGACTTGTTAGACTTCAAGCAAAGTTTTAAAGGAGTTCCACAAAACAACTTATCGTCTTTTCACTTTTCAAATTTTTCGTCAATTTATAAAAAAAATAATTTAAAAAAAAAACATTTTATCAATCGAATTTGCAATCCTCCAATAAAAAGATTTTTGACGGATTGCAGATCCATTCGATTTGTAGAACATCTTTCAATCCGTGAGATCTCAAACAACACGGAATTCACAACAACTGTGAAAATTCGAAAACGGGACGTTTTGGTATTCGAACGAAAATCAGAACAGTTAATCAGTGAATGTTAGAATTGGAGTAAAATTAAACAAAGAGAATAAAGTAAAGCTGTTAACTTGTGCAAAATATTTTATCAAGAATTTGAGTGACTTTTTTATATTTCATAGAGTATTATAGTTAATGTTTGGCAATATGAAGTTTCTTTAATTCAAAATAATTTTTAATATAAATATGATTTAGTCCGGAACAGAATGAAAACTTTCAAGTAAATGATGGCAACTTGTTTAAAGTATCTCAAGTTCTTTTAATGATTTTTAAATAATATAATAATGGGGTTTGAACAAGAATTTACAATCAAATATAATTTAACCAATTCAGTTGGCCATTCTACTGCGCAGGTCCCTTTAAATTCCTCTGCTCTGCTCTTTAATTCTGAAAGAGACAGAAAAATCACTGGAAAAAAGAAAACAAAAATTTACATGCCTACGATCATACTGAACCACTAAGGAGGGTGAGTTTTGTTTATAGCTTCGCTCACAGTAAAAAAGAAATGAATTTCAAGCGATGGACTTTCTTTGAATAAGATATGATCATGATATCTAAAAAACTATTTCATTTCTGGTGAGATAAAAAGAAAAGATTTTAAAATTAATATTAATAATTTTCGTTTTTATTATTGGGACAAATTTCTATACACCTATAATTATAATTATTGGGTTAGACATAAACAACTACCTGTGAGCTGCGACATATGATTAATTGACAAAAAAGTTTAGGGCTTATTGTTTATTTCTATGTTCAGTGATTTATGGCTTAGCAGGTTCCAGGGGAGTTGTTTATGTACTTATCTTTATCTTTGTTTTTTTTTTTTTATTTTTTCACCTGTGGGGTTTTGGGATTAATTGTTGATTAGTTGGATTAGTGTTTAAATTTTGAAATTTTATTTTTTTTATAAGTTCGCTGAAATTAGTCAAATAAAAAAATTTAACTCATACATTCCACTTCATTTTAATTTAAAAAAAAAGGTGCCTCACGCACTGTAAAATTTATGGAAAAATCTTTACTCATTAAATGTGGAAAATGATAAAACAATTGCATATCATAAATGAGTTTTACTAAAGTCTTACATGACACAAAATTTTAATTTAATTTGAATGATAAATAAATTGTCTTTAATAAAATGCAATAATTTTAAATATCGCATGTAAAGAGAATTTTTTATAAGCTCCACTGTTTACATGTTTTCTGAACGCATATTTTAAATCTGTCAGTTCACCAATTTTAAAGTTAATTTTCCATAAGACTTTGTGGACAAAGTTATAAGGTATTATACATTTCTGAAAGCGTATTTTTATGGAGATTTTAATTAAATCTATTTTTTTTTTTAATTTAACGATTCGGCACACGATATTGATATTGTGTAAACAATGAAATAAGAAAAAAAAACATTTTTTAACTTCAAGGAAGCTTTTAGATCTTTAGCCACGCTATACATTTAATTGCAATTTGTAGCCTATTAGTTTTGTAGTTTTCATGAAAAATATTGGTAAAAATTATCTGCGGAAACGTGCGAATTCAGAAGTTTTCACGAAAATAGTAATAAAAGTACCAACACAGAAAATCCATATTACGTATTAACTTTTGTTGACGTATACAAAATACGGTTTTTCAGCAAAAAAAAAAATAAAAAGAGTTTGAAACGATTTTTTGATCTAATAATCCATGATCTTAAACCTAAAAGAAGCTATTACATCAAGTTTTTGCAATATATTAATATTGACAAACGCTGAATAAACGAACCTGTTTGATAAATTAAAATTTTCATCGAGTTTTAAGAAATTGTTTTGTTTTTCTATGAGTTTTGGTCACAAATTTTGAATATTTGTCAGAAATTTCAAGTTGCAAAACAGACCTCACACTGTACTGTTATAATGTGTATTTTTATTTCTAACCGTTATAAATTATCATTTTAAATTGTGTTTTTGTTACTGTTCGCTGTTTAATTCTGTCGAAAATATAAAATATTTAAAACAAAAAGAGTACTAAATAAATACTTTAGGTCTGTAAAACCATCACAACTCCAGATTCCGGTAGAATTTATGGGCGAGCATCAAGAATTGGCACTAGGATATATCCCAACTAGCTCGACAAGCTGATGAGAACAACACGACGAATCAATTCATCACGGTCTTCAGTTACACTTTCAGCTACAGCTGATATAGTCTCTTGATTACATGATTGATGTGGTTTAACCGGTCGAGTATCTTCCGATAATGTAAACTGATATTCAAGAAATTGTATTGTCAATAGTGGTTTCATAAGGTCAATTCTACGCTCCATAAGTTCCTCGAATCGCACTAAAAACATTTCTCGTTGAACTCTGATTTTCGTAATACAGCTGATATATTTGGAAAAGCTGTATGTGGTGTAAGTCTTTTCATGATGACTGGCCCAACGATAGTTGTTTTATTCACTGCTGTATAGCTAGTGCAGCATCCAAGTGAATAAAACGATCAAATTCACTTTTCTATAAAGTATGTTTACTTTTTTTGGTGTCATAGAATCTCAAAAAAAGGAGTAGTTTTTTTTTGTACCCATATATGTTTGTGATTCGAATGTCCTAATTTACAAGAAAAGTTACTGCAGCGCAGCACTTTGAAAATAAACGCAAAGGAGTACAGTTCGAGTCCATCGCATGATCTTAAATTGTGTCCCTTTTTAACTAAGTTGAAATTATTCCATCACTCGACAGTCCCGTTTTCGTTCACGTTACTTGTAACAATCCGTCAGTATTATTGCTTGTTTGGTCACAGTATTACATCTTTAAGAGAATCATCCTAAACATTTATGGCGCAGCCTAAGCAAAGTAGAAAAAGTTTTGAGGGCGGGTTTCTGTCACCAAACTGTTTTTTTTCTGTCTCAGACTAATTCGAATATGGTTCTTCTGTTAAGATATTCACTGTGATACTCTAATCAATTATCGATTAATATGAAGCAGTTACTAACAAGGACTGCTCGATTTCGATAACTTTATGTCAGTCCTTCGATATATGTATGTATATATTTATTTTATCATTTTTTCTTTGCAGAGATAAGCTAAAGAATTTTTCGAACTGGGTTAAAAATCATAAGAATCAAATCAATCTATGTAGCTCTCAAAATTTGTTAGTGCTCAGTGTAGTAAAATATTGGCTTAAAAGAGATATCAAAACCAGTCAAAAATTTCTCAATAGCATTAGTCCAATAAAACATGATATAACAGCATTGCATTATTATCATTCGATTCTAGCGACCGAGTATGATGGATGAAATATATTTTAGCTGACGAACGCATAAGAAGGATATTAATTATGTTAAAATAATAAAGGTGCGAGACTATACTGATTGCATACACTTCTTTATTGAGACTTGACTGACTACTACCAAACGTTTGTCTTCGGGTTAAAAAGCGAAACCAAATTTTTGAATACAGCTTCAATATGAAGTACTTATTTTATTGACTGTGGAACAATAAAATAGGTTTTACATATGTAAATCTTTTTGCTGTCTTCCGAATTCGTTTTTAGAGTCCTCCACCCAAAATGCCGAACTCGTGTATGAAAATTTTTAAATTGGTGCATTTTGTATTGACACCTATGGATACGAAAATGTACATATGTATGTAGTTGCCGGGCATATAAATAATTATTGTCATTATTACGGACTCAGATTATTTACATACATATACATATGAATTTATACTTTTTGATAGTCATAGGTAAAGAAATTGAAAAATCTCTTGATTTTTAAATACATATGTATCTTGTGAAGTAGAATTCTTAGAACCATCAGAGGTTTTCAGATTTTATTGATAATTAAAAAAATAATTACCTTTCAGTCTCATAAATTTATTTTTGTATGAAATAACGTATGTATAGTATATATGTATGTAGGTACATATGTATATCCACGTATTTTATATTTTAGTGAAATAATATTATAAAACGAGATATTCTGAACCTTTTAGTCACAGCGAATGTGTTTCATTCTCATAAAACTCATAGCTTTGCGTATTTTAATTGGATGTCGAACACTTCAGCGCCACAATTTGTTAGTAATATTTTATTTAAAAACTAATTCAAACTAATGCAATCACCGAACCTGCAACAATTTTAGATTTTTAAAGTAAATTTATCTAAATCTTTGCTAATAATTAATATAAAGAGAAAAGATTTTTTTGTTTGTTTGAATTAAATGATTCGAAAAATTCTTTCTCCATTGGAATAGGTTATATCATATTTTCAAAGAACATACTGATCCTTATTAAAACTTCAATGATGGAACTCCATAGCTTGCGCTGCGAAAAATAAACAATTTTGAGAATTTGGTTTTGTTTTTGTCCATGGGGTTTTTATACAATTCAAAAAAAATACTACTTATCGGCTTAAAAGAAGATTAAATATGTACAGCTGATTCAAATAATAAAACCTGACTAAAATTAAATTTGAAACTTTGAACAATTTTGCTTTTCACTGACGATATTTTTAACTGTTATTGTCACGACATAATACTTGTTCAGATGTCAACGCTGTAAAAGCTCTTTATTTGTACCTTGGTACTAATCATTACCAAACAAATTGAATTGAAATTTTAAGTTTAAATTTTTTCGTGCGACTCATATGCAGATTAGAATATTAATTTTTCAATTTTAATTTAATACCGATTTTAGATGCCCTTATTTTCATTCCTTGTGGAGCTATAGGGTATACAAGTTCCGAAAATACCCAGTAATTGTAAAAGGTGCACAGTTTCCTTGAAGTAATCGCCCCTGGCTGATTGTAGAATCAATAGCAAAATAACTCCAATGTATAATATGCATCTTGCTCTTTTCGTTCAATGAAACTGAGCTTCAGTATCACGACAATATAATAACAAAAATTGAAATTGCAAATACTAATTATGTATAAAGCAGCACAAGTACTATCAAACAACACTTCTACTTTATAAACTGCCTATTCGTCATGCATCCAAGTAAACATTTGTCAATTCTATGCTAATACTCTGAGGTTGATGATCTTCATTTCAAGAATCCAAAAACTGGTTATGAAAACATGTATACCCAAAAACCCTCCTACAATACTATTCCTTCTACACTTTTTGGTTTCAGTTGTTTATTTTTCTCATTTTCTAAACCAAACAATCTTGTGGGAAATAACTGAAATAAAAATTAGCATGAAGTTCGAAAACGATACTTTTTTTCAAGAGAAAAAATTGAAAAAAGGCCCTAAAAAATGTTATATTTTTAGAAAAAGTTTTGACTTTTAGGATAGTTTTTTTTTTTCTGTCAATCAATTGAAGAAACTATATGTGTTATATTTGAAAAGTTGTTTGGTATTGTAAAGTAATTAAAGGTTAGAAAGTTCATTCGAATTTGGGAGAATTTATGAACTTTCAAGACCGAATTATTCAAAAGTTTACATAAAAATAAAAATTCGCTACGAGCGTTTTCAAGGTCTTTCCCTTGAAAACTGCATGTTTAGAAAATCAATTTTGAACTCCAGTTCTACTAAGCTTTTCCTATACAGTTTTTGCGTAATTTTGCAAAAAGACAATATATTGATAAAACAAAAACAAAATTTAAAAATCAAAAAAAGCTTTTGTTAATGCATCAACTACGTTTTTATTTCGGCTATTCCTTTTTTCCAAAAAAAAAGGGTGGACATATCTTAAGCTTTTTCATGCAAAAAAAAAAAATAATAATCATTTTTTAAGTTAACAATCCAGTTACTTACCTCTTAAAATTATACAGGAAGCTTTTACAGTTATATCGTGCTCTTTTATTTTTTAGTTGCTTTATTTTTATTTTTTCTTAAACAGTTGTGTATATGAATTTACCTAATACGAACGTTTTTTAAAATGTCTCTTTGTTTATTTTTGGTTTTAAACTTACAAAATGTTACAATTACAGCTATCTATGATTTAACTATTATTAATAAAAAAAACTGTTCAAGAAAAAAAATAACGGTTTTTAAAGATATTTAAATAGTTTGTTGTGTTGTTCTTTTTATTGTGCGCGATAAACTTTGTTAGAAGAAAATTTATTTATAAAAAATGGCAAGTTAGTTGAACTGAAAAGAAAAAGAGAAAAAAAAATGAGTTTGAATGTAAGTGAAGAAGTAATATAAAAACAGTTAATTGCATAAAATTGCAAACAGCAAATAAATAATTTTCCAATGCAAAATAGTTTATTCAATACATGTATTTATGTACTTGTACAAATTTACATAGTTATTGGCCCATTGGTTGTGCAAAAATGCTGGTTAATTAGAATCATCAAAAGCCAACCCACTCTATAATCTTGATTATTATTAATTTTGATGAAAAATTATTTCATGTATGCATGTATGTGTGCTAAAAATTATTGCACTCCACAGCAAGTACGATAGTCGCACACTTACTTAGAATAAACTAATGTTTTTTTTTTTTCTTTAATTGAAAACCTCCGAGGTTGCACGAGAGAAAATAATTTAACATTTATGATAACTTGGATTAAAATGTATTATTGTTATTAAAAGGAAAAAAAAACGAAGAAAAACATCACCTCCCCGACCAAGAAGCCGAAATAAGAAGTATCCTAGAGGAAACTTTGGGCCTCCATAAAAACGAAAACTGTCATATGTAGGTAATAACTTATTTAGAAATATTGTTTAATGTAAGAAAAACAGTTTCGATTTTCGGTATTACATGGAAAAATATTACATTTTCTTCATCTCATGAAGGTCAGCTGTATGCCACCGGTTATTCAACACTTCGATATGTTTGCTTGGTCGTCCTCAACGCAAACTATGTAGTAAGTCTTTCTAATCATTTAATAAGCGATGAGAGAGATAGTTTTTTTTTTATCTTCGCTTCTAGTCCTGATAGAACCCCTTTGTCAAACATTTTCTTCAGGGCTTGATGTTATAAATCTTGAGCATGAACGTCACACTGCGCGAGATGCTAGCCAGTCTAGAATTAAAAACCTGCATTTGACCTTCATGAATCAATTGCTTAGCCAAGTCCATAAATACGAGTACATATGTACGTCCAATTATTGGCTTCTTCTGAACAACTCCACACTGCATCAACCTGGCGGTATTATAACAAGCATGCGGCAGCAACAGCAAAAGCGAACTGAATATTGCTCTCACTGTACATTTCCCTGTGCTACCACGCATCGAATATTTTCCATTTATTCTATCTGGTAGATCGATTCTCTTATTTAAAAAAAAAAAAATATTTTTTGTATAGCTACTGGGTGTGGGACGTCAAGATATTTTTGATCTGTTTTGTACGCAACATGGATTTGTTTTCTAAAGAACAACTTAACAGTTCATTTCATACCCTTTCTTACAATAAAATGATAGCTACATCTTCCAGACATTTGCAAAAAGGTGTTACTTTCAATAAACTTTCTGTTTTTTGTATTTGTTTTACTCTTTCATCAGGGTAAAAGTTCTGTTAAGCTTTAAGAAAACAGATTTTCAAAAAAAAGGCATTAAAGTAAAATAACAACCGAAATAGATATGAATCAGAATCAATTGTTGCACTTTTTCCTTCGGACAAATGAAAGTCGAGTGGATTGCCATTGTACCATCACAAAAACGGGATTTGATTTTTATCTAACCACTTGTTTCTATTTACATTTACCAGAAAGAGGAATTATTTTGTCATCGATAGATATCTTTTTTCACGTTTTTTTCTCTACATATTCTCTCTATTTCTTTGAGAACTAGATTGACTTTAGTGTCTGCTCCCAAAATATTTTAATTCTAGGAAGGCTAAGGTTATAAAAGAATGCAATATTATGGTATTGCATTCCCCAAAGCCGCACTCAATCAAACTGATTTTTCGGGAATGCAATAGTATTTATCATCTTAGTCTTTAAACTACAGAAATCCATTCCCATTTTATTTTGAACTCCTAAGTAATGCAATCATCAAAAGCAGTCAAAAGACTTTAAATAAAAAGAATGCTCTTTTTTACTGCTTGCAATTTTTGAAGTCTTTGAAAAGCCTTTTACATTCTTTGCAGTCTTGAAGTCTTTTAAATGTATTCAATGTATTGAAGTTTTTTTTACCATTAAGTAAAAGGTTTATGCTGTTGCTAACTTTCCAACTGTGAAAAATGATGCAGAAAAAAAAACAATGAAAAGAAGTATAAATAGAACATAAGAAATTAAAGTTATAAAATATATTTTTTTTTTACTTTTTGCGGTATAAAAAACTACATTCCCTGTGGGAATAATGGAAGGAATTACAAGACCTGTAATTTGTTGCTAAGAAAAGTTTTATTTCCAGCCGAAAGCCCAAGTTAACCGCGCTGATAGTATTATTAATTTATACATTTACTGATGTATTGATAAATAATAATAATAAGTACATATCCATATCCATACTAATATTATAAATGCGAAAGTGTGTTTGCTAAGTGGAGATAATTGAATTGGTGGAGAGTGACATAGACTACTTTTTGTCACTTTTTATGGAGAATTCCGCAATTTTCAAGGTAGAAAGCTAAACATTGGTATGCGAACTATTTGTGACTAAAGAGAATAACTTCAAAAGAAAAACTAAAAATTTGTCGGGCGGTTTTTTCAATATAGCAGTGTAAAAAAATTGTGAAAATTTTGGTTGGTCGCAAATATCTCAGGAATGAATAATGCTATTGACTTTAAATACATTTTATTGTATGCAATGTAATGTCAAACAGATTTGGTATAAATTTGGAAAAAGTTCAACATACTCGTACCGTTATTCTTTTAAAATTGAAAAACAAAAAAAAATTTGTCGCTAAATATACAATTAAGAAAAAATGATATTATTTTCAAAACAATTTTCTGCAATGTGAAATGATGTCTTTGACATCTGGTCAATTTTAGGAAAAAATCAATTGACAGATATCTTACCAGAAAGAAAAAAAGTACAAAAAAATCTACAAAAAAAATGATAAAAAATGTTTTTTGACTTGAATATCCCGACAATGAGCAATGACATTGATTTTAAATTTATTTAAGTTTATACAAAATACAACTATTAATATTTTCTACAATTTTTAAAATTATCGAATTGACAGTTTTTGTACAAAAAATTAAAACTTAAAACTAAATTTTACCAAAAATTTTCAAAAGTTGTTTCTTGGACCTGAATAGCGGAGAGTGGTAAGTCGTTTTAACTTCAAATTTATTTATTTTTTTTTTGCATAATACAAAGAATGTTATTTTACGAAAAATAAACAACTAACATTGAAATTCACCGAAAAGTGTCAAAAATTGTTTTTCGACTCAAATATCTTCACAAAAAGTAATGATGTTGACTTTAATTGTATTTTATTTTCAACAGAATCTATTTCTCAACAATACCTAAATGTGGTAAAAGTTGACGAATATCAAATTGCCATTTTTTACAAAAAAAAATTAAAGAACGACAAAAAGTTCTATCAAAAATTGGAAAAAGTAGTTTTTCAACTACTACATACATACATGTATGTATCTCGAGAAGTTTCTACAAAAAATTACAAATTCACAATATTTGACGTTATGATTGAAGACAGACTTTCCTTTGGTTGGCTATGTATTGTGAATCAAAAACTTCAATAAAAGTCAATTTTTTTAAGTAAAATGGGAAGTTATGAGGGTGGGTCGCAAGTCGCACCCAACCTCTTTTTTTAAGGAATAGATAATCGTTTTGGTTTTGGATTTAGTTTTTTTAGTAAATATGTAAGTACCTATAAAAACAAGGCGCCCCCGTCATGCTTATGCTGTTATGCGAAATTTTGATGCTCCGAGATTTGGTAATGGACGAGACTTCGTGTCACACAACCTGGCCGCAATATCATTAGCACCACTTTCTTAACAGGCGTAAGGAAGGGTGAAAATGTATTGATCACACGAATCCCAATAATTCTCACAGATCTGTCGTTTCAGTTTAAAAGGCTATAATTTCCTCTTGAGCTTAGTTTCGCAATGACCATTAACAGAGCGCAAGGACAAATATTACAGGTCAGGGTTCAGGCTTTACTTCGATCGAAGTAGATCTTCTTCGATTTTGAGAAAAAAATGCAATCTACTTCCCTACTTCTCTTTGAAAAAAATTCTTAACCAACATATCCAAAGACAGATCACTCTGTATTACACAATTTTATAAACGACAGCACTGTATTTTTATTTTTCCATTCATCCCCAAGCAACAGAAAGTTTGTTCTGTCGTGGAGGTCATTCCGGATTTACGATATAAGTAAACTAGAACAAAGTGATTTGCCCAAATTTTGGAATACAAAAAATATATTGGAGGAATTTGTTTTCAAAAATTTGTCGGAATTCATGCTGAACTTAGCTATTTTGCCTCAGAGTAGTGCCGTAACGTTATTTATGATATGAGCCACCGTTTGAATTGATAAAATTCATGCAAGAATTCAATTCATATAATAGCGTATTAAAATAATATTCTGTTGCGAGTTCTCTTCTGTGTTCTAAATCAGGAATGGGGAACCGTGTTACGATGAATTTAACGCGAGCGAAGCCGCGGGCAAAAACTAGTTATCTATATATGTATATAGATATTGAAAGCAAATAACATTTTTTTCAATCAAAATAACCGAAACTGTTTTTCAATGTTTCGAACTTTCGACTTCATGCTATTATATTTCTATATAATTAATGACATTTTAATTAAGTTCAAACTTTTTAAAAAATGTTCAAAATCAACAGGATCAAAAAAAAAATATATCAAAAGTAACATTATCTCACAATTCAGTTCACTTATAGCTCAGCTCATCCAACAGCTGAAATGTAAGCTAGCTTAGCTCAAAAGTGTGCATTTTTATTATAACATGCCAAAAATTAGGACGAGGAGAAATTTTCATGACATTGCAATTCACTTAGTATAGCTTTGAAAACAAAAAAAACAGCCACACGACATAAAAAGTTTCCAACACTGTTTAGAAGGTAAAAGAGAGCATTTCATGAGATTCGGCGCAGGATTTTTTATGTGTGAATTTGTTTCTGTACTTTGGTGGCGTATTACTTTCTGAGAGAGTGTTTAGAAAATATGCTGATTTCATATTACACCATCTTCACACACACACAACTAGGTAGTTGTTTGTGAACACATGCGTAAAAAATTGCACATACAAAATAAAATTGAAGCTAGAAAATGTACTTCAAATGGCAACAGTTTGTTCGCAGAAGACTGGCAATGCGTACATTTATTAGAATGTGTGAATGTTCATTCTTCCACGCACCTTTTCAACCCTCAATAATCAATCTATTCTTTTTGTTTCTTCCTATATAACACTTTTAACAGTACAATGTTGGGCAGGTGGTTGAGAGCGTTCTACAGAAAATTGTCTGTATAATAATATATACATATGTATGTGAGCTGATAAAATATTTCACAAAATAAAATAATATCTTACAGTTAATGTCCACACAGTCACTTGACAAGCGTCATATTTTTTGAACGTAAGTAGATTGGAATTTTACTGAAGCGATATGGTTAAAAATGCATTAAGCGTTTTATGAGTTTGGTTTTAATAAGCAAAATACAAAACTAATTCCGAAAATAAAGCCTCCTGATTAAAATTAATTTGCCTTTATTTTATTTTTCATTTCAGCACCTTATGCGCTTATTTAAAACTCTTTTTTTATAGTATCCCAACGATCAGATTTTAGAAATTATTACACGTGTTGCCATTCTGCTAAAACTTATTTGCAATTGCCTTTACTTAATCTTTGTACTTTAAAATAAGCTGTACTCTACTCCAATTAAAAAATAAAAAATAAATTTAATATTTGTACATTAAAAAGTTGTATGTTTCTAGTATAATAATTTATATATTTTGAAAGTTGCTACGTTTTATGAAAACTTGAAATTTTTTGATTATTTTTTGTTCAACCCCGTAAGGCATTGCTTCTTAAATGCACGATTTATTAAAATAAGGGCCTTCATGCCTATTTCATCCACTCAGTTATATACTTATGTATATACACTCTCTGGATATATCTGTTCAAGTTCAAAAAATATCAATTGGCGATTTGGATCGGGAAAAATCATCAAGAAAAACTGGAATAACATGAAACTGAATAGGTACTTTTTGATCGGTTATAAATTTTATAAAGTGTTATAACGACGTAAGTGTACAAATTTCCATTAATTAAATAAAGCGATAAAAAATTGTTTTTAATGGAGCATCACATATAAATATTATAATGTTGTTGACATTTAGCATTCTGTAACAAAAATTCATTTTTTTGTAATTACGACTTCAAATGACTTGAAGTTCGAGGTCGCAAAACTAGGCTTACGTTAAATTTTAAACTGAAAATATTGTTACTATATTGATTTTTTTTAAATTCACAAACAAATCCGTTTTTTTTTTTTTTATTTTGATGTTGCATTTGACTTTTATTAAGAACATCATGATGTTCGTGATATTTTTTCTGATTTTTCTAAGAACATTTGCGTCAAAAGGTATTTTTAATGCAAATTTACTCACATCCGGAACGCATTTATTAACTTCTACAAAACACAACAATAATTTCCTCGTTATCAAATTTCCGACAAAACTTACAATATATTCAAAAGAAAAAAACAACGCTTTATCATTTGTAGGAGTAGATACGTTAAATAATTCTTTTTTTTTCGGTTGTTGAATCATTCTTAGTGGAATTTCTAAATCGGTTTATTTGTTCTCTGATTAAATGGCTCTTTGCCCTATTGCTGCAATTACATAAAGGGACGTATCTCGTCGTCGACTGCAACAGGAAATCACATCATGCATGTTGCATGAATAGTTAAATATGCTGTTTTTATTCAGAACAAAAAAGTCAATCAACCTTAGTAGATCTTTACTTGCGTGAATGATAATAATTAAGATGAATCACCAATTATTTTGTCTCAATTTAATTTACTGTAGTGAATTATCTTCCATTTTTTCTTAGGCATTTTTTTTTTAATAAATCATTTCAATGTCAGAGCCTAATTGAGTTTTCATTAGTATTTATATAAAGTTCGAATTTTAAATATTACAGATAAATTTATTACTAAAGAAATAGCTTCAGATAAAAATAAAAATATATTGAAAAATAAATACACTTGCACAGATGTTGTTTTAAATCGTCTTTTTGCTCATGATTAACAAAAGTTGTTGAAAAGAAGTATTTTTGAACTGGCATCGTAATCATTGATAGTGATTTTTTTTATTATTCATTGCAAGTTATTACACTTTATCACTGGAAGATACAAAACTTAACACATATGTACATATTTTAATATTGATTTTTAATTTCTTTTTTAATGGCATTCAAATTCTTAAACACAAGATATTTTGGTCTAGAAAATAATCCACCAAAATACGTATCTATAAATTAAATTAATATACATAGACATTATATTAATCTATAGAAATGACATTGAATTAAGCTCATACATTGAATTCAAAGTTAAAGTATGAGGCTCATATGAGCACTCGATGGAAAATAAAGGGAATGCGAATAAGACTTCATGCCTATTTAAGTCTTATTTTAATATGGAACATATTAACAGTTTTAAAAGAATTAAAAAACACGATTGGTAAATAGATAAATGATCCAAGAGATTAACTGATCTATTATGAAAAGTAAGACAAGCTCAACTCGAGCAGTATATGTATATACATATGTATAACTGCGTGCAAAAAAAATAGCACTACATTGTACATTTTATATTTTATTGAAAGGTAAGACATCGGTGCTCGTGGTTGAGGCAAAACTTACAAAGATATCCAAGAAACTATGTCAAAGCAAGCTTTAATAGTTTATAATAAATAATTTCCACTCAAAATAATTCATGTTTCGCGGCTCTGTAGATCAATATGTTATGTATATTCTTTTATAATTCTTGCGATCCTGCATGTTAGAAGTCTGAGCCATAACATTTATTATTTTTACCCCAACCTTATGTACGTTTGAGCAAATATTTAAAAG
Organism: Scaeva pyrastri; assembly: GCA_905146935.1. Taxonomy (NCBI): domain Eukaryota; kingdom Metazoa; phylum Arthropoda; class Insecta; order Diptera; family Syrphidae; genus Scaeva; species Scaeva pyrastri. The sequence continues at coordinate 4,350,848 of LR989930.1, forward strand.
CAGTTAAAAACTTCTTATGATTTATTTACATTTTACCTCTGTTCAACCACAAAATTGCTATCCTAGAGTAGTGCAGTCGGAGTAAATCCAAGCAAAAACGTGATATACGTCAGCGCAAGTATAATGGAAGGGATAATAATTATCTACTCAAATCAAAATAGGTTCCATCCAAAATGTTTAGAAAATGATTATGCGTGTGTAATTTGAATTAAAAAACTGATCACAAAACTTGGTGGGCAAATTTTTTTTTTTTTTTGTAGTATTTATAGAATAATGACAGTTTTAATCCACTTGCACTAGTCTGTACTAGCAGAATATTAAGAACTAGTGTACACTAGTTCAGCTCATTGAACGCTAAATAAGTGCAAGCTAGTGCAGACATTTTTTTATTGAACACTAATAAACTACACTTTTCTGCTCACAATTTTTGTCATGTCTTACTTAAGAGGGGTTCTAAATGTTTAAGCAATTTGAATATTAATTATCAATATCACCACTAAGAAAATAGAAATCACTAAGTGAATAAGAAATTGCTATGCAATTTACATTAATAAAATTACCCCTTGTTGTTTTACAAATCTTATTCAAGTAATTAAGGTATTTGTTTCAACATCTTAAAATTTTTTGAATTTTAATCTATAGAATGTTTGTCTTATCAAAGTGCATCTTGAGTTCCAATTTAACATTTTCTAATTTGCTAGATTGGATGTGGTAAATACCTCGCCCTTAATGTTCCAAAGTCAATGTTTTTAGTTTGTTTATATGGATGTAACTAAGCCGCGGGATTGATAATGTATTCAATTTCGAATGGATACTATTTGAGCAATAAAAACAGATTTTATGACGATACGCATTCTAAAAATGAGTCAAGCATAGTTTACAGCAGTTCAAAGGTATGAATACCGGATATATCCACATCACAATGTTCTGGGAAGATATACATATATGTACCTATTTGCGATAAATTTATCCCGCAAAGTCACAAAATAATATTTTTTGTCAGCTATGAATGGAGTATATCTAGCTTTTACCGGGTATCCAGAGTCGTTTATTCGAAAAAGGGCTAACAAACTATGTATGTATGTATGTACCTACATATTACATATCTGATGAATGCTTAATTGCACATGCTGAGTGATGATAAGCATATAGTTACACGAAAATCGCCTATGAATAAATTAAAACACTGAACAAACACATATTCAACAACACAGCTACAGCTTGATAAAATCCGTTTTACAAAATTAACTTCTTTATTTGCCACTCAAGAAAATTAACTGTATTTGCAACAAAAATTCCATGTCGAGCAATAAACCTCCGTCTCGTCAATGTCCGAATCCGTCCGGCTGTTCAAGGTTTATCTGTTGATTGCCCCTATCGCCTCGGCACTGGGGGCATCTTTCTTCTTTGTTATAGAAACAGAACGACAGAGAGAAAGAGAGTGGTGCGATGGATATAGTTTCTGTATAGCATGAGTATTGGGTATTGTTGGGTAGTCGTAATCGTAAGTATAGAAAGAGATGCCAAATTGAAGAAGTATCGAATCGAAAATTCGTGAATTGACTAAAGAGTGCGTTTGATCAAAAAACGGAATAAGAGCTATGTAAACATGGTAAAGGAATTCACAAACATTTTCTCGTCATAAGAGTAAATAATACATAATTAAATACAAAATGCAAAACATCAACTATTTAAACTATCCATATAAATCTAGATAAGGTCCAGCTGATTTGTGGCCCTTTTAAGCCTTCCTTTTTTTTCCTTTAGGAATGATTTCAAAAATCAAAAGGGAGTTCATTCTGGGACGTTTACTTATGTAGGTGCGTACACCTACAAATTTAATGTGAACAGGGAAAAATACAAACAATTTTGAGTTTTCTGTTGCTGCACAGCAACACCAACCCACTACGATACGAAGAGCACGACCATCTGCCACAATGTACATATGTATGCGTGAGATGTCTGAATAATAGCCTGAAAATTAAATGCATCAAACAAAAATATCTCCTCAGTGAGAGACGAAACCAACGAACAATAATAAGATACAATGCAAATTGGACCTAGTTTGCATATACGATTTAATTTTATTTTTTTAAGACTTATTTTGATATTTCGAATATTTTCAGAAAAAAAAAATCCAGAGGAATTTATTTCTTGTTCTTTTTCATTTAGTTTTTTGTTGAATGTTTGCTGACCTCGCCTGTTTTCCAAAGAGACAGAATAACCAAGCCCGCTATCTGCCTCATTCACTCCAATGATGGCTACTGTCTACCGCTCTTAGCTTCACCATTGACACACACTAAAACATGGTTAGGTTAGTACGACACGATTCGACGTGTATTGGATTTACAACCCACATAAGAAAAAAAAACAAGGTAGGAATAAATTGGGTGTTGATTTTGTTACTACCCTTTACTTACCAAGGGAATATTGGATTTTCTCTTAGCAATCAAATGATAATTACAGCAATCTTCATCAAATTCACAGAATTATATAAAACACCATCACCACACTCTGTAAATCATCATCACACTGAGAAATGAGAACTTTATTTCGTCATTCTAATTATTATAAAATAAATGTAGCACTCAAGGGGTATGGTGGTGTTATACTTTCTAATTGTTGGGAGCTGTTATTATTGATGATGGGCTTAGCTCTCAAAGTTTGGTGTATGCGTGTGTAAAGTATACATTATTTTCTTAATCAATTTAATTTTAAATTCACATCGCGAAAATAACTTTTAACATATTAAATTTCAATTGTTCTCGGAGATGGATGATATGAATACGGCTTTCCGAACGAGATTGTTTCAATTTGGTTTGGTTCTTTATTCTTCTATTTCACTCATTCACTACTGTTTTAATTTTTGTGTAATTTGCCTCGATTTTTCTGGTTCTACACACCCGATTGGAATTTTGTAACTTTTTATTTTTGATTATTGAAAAGCTGGTTCGTCTCAGTCAGTCAATGGTGTTCAAAAATTGGCGAGAGGGGAAAGAAAAAACAGGAGAATAAACGAGAATCGTGAGATGCTAGATCAATACACACAACACCATTTCTTTTGGAACACTCGGCTTGCAGTTGATAACCGGACTGAAAGTTAAAAAGCCATTAACATCAACATAAGCTAGTGGTTTTTTATTTGTTAGTTAAATGCATAGGAGAAAGAGAAATATAGATAATGCATTGTTCGATGTGAAACATAGGGTTGTGCTGTTCTAATGAATACAACACACAACAATAGTTCGCCTTCACATAAATGATTCTAAAATTCAAACCTTGGCGCTCGGAAGTCGGAACTCGGTTGTCATCCACACCAACAAACGGAAAAGTCATTTGACATATACACATGGAAACCTTGGATGAATTCACCTCTTAAATTAACTGACCACTAGTTTATTTGATGACAGTGTTAAACAATTATACTCTTAAGGACTATTCACATGAGAGCGACCAACAAATAAAAAACAAGTGGGATTTAAAACATATTTATTTGAGCGTAATTTTTTCTCAAAAACTTTAACAAAAGGGTAGAAATTTAGTTTAATTTAATATTAGTATATACAAATTTGCATTGTAATTGATAAAATGACATAAATTTGAGCGAATAAATTAGTCGTAGCGAATTCCAATATCACTACTATGAACTATCATTATCAAGCACTATTCGCGTTCCACATACCCTCCACATTGCAACAAATGAATTATCATTCTAAAGGTTTTTCTTGATCTAAAAGACTATTTATATGAGAGCGACCAACGACCAACGAATGAACGAACATTCGTCCGTTTTGACATTTCGTTCACATGTCCTTTTTTATTCGTCGCGAATGGCATTCACTTAGCCAAAGGAAATCCTTTTAGAATGATTTTGAGGTTAGTCGCGCGCTAATAATTCATTCGTTGTAGTATGGACTGTGGATGGTATATGAAACGCGAATAGTGTTTGACAATTCGTAGCAGTCATTGGAATTCGCGACGACCAATTTATTTTCTTAAATTTCTCTTTTTTTAGATCATACAACTCAAATTAAATCGAACTAACATTAAATTTAACAAGGTTTCCATCCTTTTGTTAAAATTTTGTGAAGAATTTAAGCTCAAATATGTTTTAAATCTAATTTGTTTTTTTATTCGTTAGTCGTTGGGCGCTCTCATGTGAATAGTCCTTAAGTAAACGCCATTCGCGACGAATAAAAGAGTACGAAATGAACGAAATGTTAAAATGTACGATTGTTCGTTCATTCGTGGGTCGTTGGTCGCTCTCATATGAATAGTCCTCAATGGTAGACTTACATGTTTCTGCATCTGCAAAATGCAGAAAAGCAGAGAGAGCCAGATATATGTCGAAATCCGAAAGTGGGAAAGAATACACAGTTGTATTTATGCCTGCTATAAACTGCCATAACTTGTTAACAGCTTTGAATCATATGTTTTAATTCAAAGCCAAATTGTAATTTGAGTGAAATTTTAAGATTTTGTGAAATTTGTTAAAACTATTTTTTGATAATGTATGACGACGATATGCAAAGAAAAGCCAGGTTCCTCCTTAAGAAGAAAAAAGATTCTGGGTTCATCCTTACCTCTAGCAACGAAACAAAAATCGTACATTTGTCACCATATTTGGAGAAATCAAGACCCTAAATGATCCTCAACTATTTCTTAAATATCTGAGGGTAACTTCAACTCAACTAGAGGAACTCCTAGTTTTTGTCCCATGAGTTGTTGGTCACAACACGATTTTTATAATTTTCGTTTTTAATGTTCCATATGGCTGGTTTGGACTGTATTGCCTCGATCAATTTTTCTTAATGAAATAAAAAAACAAATTTGTAAATTACCAAAATCTTTTGCATATAAATAAATCAGTATATGCATTTTAGGAGTAATTTATGTGAACATTATTATGGTCGAAAAGATTTTGATGCTCGTTTTAGGAGCGTCCAGAGTTGATTCGAAAATAGTACCTACCAATCATTCTTGAAGGACAAGCCGTTCCAAAGAGACAATCCAAAACATTCACAAATGAGGAATTCGAAGAAAATATTTTCGAGTGTCTCTTTGAACCGATTGTCGTACAAATTTGATTGGTAGGTACTATTTTGGATTAAGTTCTTCTTGAAATTTAAAAAACGAGCAAAAACGTTTTGATTTGTTTTTTTTTTTCACTTAGCCGTCAAAAATTATCGGATATGTGGAAATGTCAAAGATTTAGAAAGATGCGGAAGAAGATACTATAATAAAGATGAACATGTTCTTCTTCACTATAATTTTGACTTCTGTATTTCTGAAATTTCTTATAATGCAGTAATGGACATAATAAACAAGTACATCATATTAATATTAGTTTTTGAGTTGAGTCAAATGGCTGTGCCAAATTTCATCCAGATCTTTTCACCCATTCTGGCGTGATTGGAAATATTTAAAGAAATCCATCCCACGGGAACCATACATTTTTCCGTGATAAAAAGTACCCTATGTGCTATTCTAGATTATAAAATATCTCTGCCCCAAATTTCATCCAAATCCGTTCAGCCGTTCTGGCTGACATCCATGCGTACATACATCCAAACTTATTTATTCATTAATATGTTTTCATGGAGAGTTACATGACGCTGAAATATAACCCGTATTAGTTTTCGCATCGAGGGTTATTTTTGACATATAACAGCAATTTAATTTCGTTTTTTTTAACACGCTTATGTATTATTAGCTTCAATTGTGTATATGTATGTATATATGTATGTATGTATGGATGTATACTTATGCATGTAAGCGACTCCCTTAGACTCGATTTTGGAACACTTTAAACGAATAGATTTGATTTTAACTTTGTATACATTTAAGTACCGTTGGCAATATAATAATTTAATAAGTTTATCTTATTATCCTTATCATTTTATCAGGATCGTGAGGATTAAATAATTTCCTCCCACAGCATCTGCATTTCTGATTCCTGTTCCTTCACTCGCTTAATAAATTTCGCAGTTTCCACATGGTGAATTGGCAGACGGGCGAACGAGCATGACTTTTCTGACAGGGGGCGATGGATTCGCCATATTCGTTGGTTCAAATCCCATCCACTGCTGAACATTTTTTTAAACAAAATTACGAGAACTTGAAAGAATCATTTTTTGACAACACATCGAACTAAAAAATGAAAAATAAATATACAGTTTAAAAAATACAAATAAAACACGCATAGCACATCAAACTAAAATAATTAAAAATAAACTTTAAATTAAAATGAAAACATTAATGAAGGAAAAATACTAGTATATTGTTGTAAATAAAGCATAGAGCGCTCGATATACAAAAAATATGACACAATTCTGCCAACGCCTTTTTTCAAAAGACTACTTTTCACTTTTTTAGTTTGATATGCTTTAAAAGTGTGTTTTTAAGTTATTTTAAACTTTACATTGTAAGATTAAATAGACTTGTTGGATGTTTCTTTGATTAGCGCTTCATTCGAACTGAACTAATTTTTATACATTTATGTTTTAAAATATATAAATGTTATATAAGAAAACAGTGACATCGTACGATCAATGACGTTTTATACATACATATAAATAAGTATTGACATTTTATATAAGTAATACTTAGAAATACTGTTTAAATAAAATAAATAAATAAGCAAATATGCAGGTGCACGGATCTAGGAATAAATGAGTTATTACATTTGAAATTTGTTGGCCACATAATAGCTCCTTACAACATTTTATTTTATTTTGTTTTCCAACCCAAATTTGGTTTACATTAAGTCGTTTTACAAATGGTAAGGCAGCGTGCACTATAGGTATAATGCTATGAAAAAAATAAAGAAACTTGAAAAAAAAAAAATAGGATAAATATATTACACCTTTATGATTTGAATTTAAATCGTTTTATTTTATGTGTTTTAATATAAACAGTGTTTATTAAACACGGCTTCAATCAATTTTTTAAAACATACCTGTTCGGTTCTCCCTTATCTGTGATTGTTTCATATTAGACGTGCTTAAATGTCGTCAATGGAAAATAAGTTTATTTTATATATTTATCTTTTCATTTGCAATATGACATGGACCGGTGTAAATCTAAAATCAATTAAATAAATGAATTAGGTGGCGCTTCAGTTTTTCTCGGATTTTTTCTGGGCAGTACGGTGTTCACGAGCAAAACTGTGACGTTTGCCTTTAAAGGTGTTAGCATTAAAGTTTATATTGTCTTATCATTTCTTAAACGAAAGGTAGGTACGCTTAAATGTTTAAAATTACGTAACGGATTTTGAAGTTTTTTTTTTTAATAGATAGAGTGATTGAATTGTTTTTTCAATCAAATAATTTATTTTTAAAATTTCATTCTAGACTACGACGTTTCATTGCATACTTCATTTACTCCTACAAGCTGCAACATACGATAGTTGAAGTTTGCAATATCTATGATAGTATACTTTAAGGTGGCGCAATTATCGTTCGTTATATAGATAGATTTTTAAATATGCATGTATAGCATACTTCATGGAAAAGACGAAGTTCAACTCAATTCAATTCAAATAGATATACACTTTTTTTCTAGATTCCGAGAATAATGAAAATTTTGATCGGTTGGTGAAATATCGGCCAATCTAACAGCCAAGCGAGACAAATTTCGCCTGGTCGTCTAATATTTAACAAAGGTTAAGTGTTTGAATGTTTTATTTATTTATATTTTTTTATTTCTGATTTTTCAAACTCTTAAAAACATTGTTATTATTAAATTACTAAATTAAATTTGGGCCCTTATTTTGTGCGAATTAAAATTCTTTCTTTCAATTTAAATAATCGTGAAAAATTTAATTTTCGGTAGTTAGAAATTCTTCTGAATAAATTTAAGAGTAGGGTAGAAAGAACAGCGTAGACAGGATAGAACAGAACAATAAACGTCAGACAACTTAGGTTAGGTTAGGTTATGGTGGCTGCTGGAAAGAAAGCCAGCACTCTTAAACAAACATTGGCTGGCACGAGTACGATAACTTAGCCGCCAAGAAAAAATAACGGTTTTTGGTAGATGGGCTTAATACAAGTATTTTTTTACTATGTGAGGGGGGTCATCTCTCCCCGTTTAGGTGATAGGGGCAATTTTAAATAAAAATGTTTTGACCGGAAAACTTATTTTTTTTTAAATAACGGTAATATGTACCTTCAATTAAGTATGATCTTTGTATATGAAAACTATAGTACTCTCATGGGCAATGTTGAATAGAGCGACATCTAGTTATTTTTGGTTGAACGTCTCGCCAAGACATTATTTTCAGATGGGAGACTAGCAACTGACAAGAATTCAAATCGAAGTGAGACAAGGAAGACTATACAATTTTTGTGAGAGTTAGAAAGCCTAAAAAAACGGAAATTTTGCTTTTTTGGATGACTTTGGTTTGTTTACATTTTTTTAGTCGAGTATGCTTTACGGTAGTCGTCTTTACCAGACGACACACAAAAGGTATCAAGTGTTTCCTTGCAGTTTTCAAACAAAACACAATTTCGTTTCTTCATGTAAATTTTTAAAATTTTTCTTTAAACTAAGTACCTACATAATTAATTTATTCTTGATATTAATCGATTTAATTTTAATGTGTTTTTTGATACAAATTTTAATAATAATAATAAGAAATTTCTCGAGACATTTATACAAATTTTTCATTTGAAGTCAATATCATTGCTTTTTGTGAAGATATTTGAGTCGAAAAACAATTTTTAATACTTTTTGGTATAACCTGCGTTATGTGATGAAAAATACTCTCAATTTTATTTTGTGTAAGTATAAACAAACAATTTTAACCAGCAACATTACAATAAAAACACGAAGCTGTGCAACAGCTGTCAATAAAGAACCCCTAACGACACTTAACCTGTGGAAATCTAGGGGCGAATAGAAGTAACAACATTATACCAGGGCTGTGTTCCGAAATAATGGCTATCACACTGGAAACTTTAAAACTGTTATTATACATGAAAAACAAATAACTCAACTAGAATTATAGAATTGACTATGAGAAAAAATAATTTGATAATTTTCAAGTTAGAAGAGAGTGAACGGACCTCAGAAGAACTTCTATCAATGATACTTGACCAAATAAATAAATCGAATGACCAGTTCAAAGTTGAAGAAACGGACATTACAAGCTGCTTTCGGCTTTCGTTTAGGCAAAAAAAAAATCGAAGGAAAAATAAGACCAATCAGGCTAGTTTTCAAAAACTTTGAGAAAAAACAACAAGTTTTATTGGGAAAAAAGTTGGGGGCAAATTTCACTATAACGGAAGATATTCCAAAATCAATGGTTGAAGCTCGGAAACTTCTTATCCCAAAACTGCTAGAGTTTAAGAGACAAGGAAAGAGGGCTTACTTTAAATTTAACGAACTCGTTGTTGAACAAAGAAATAAACAGTAATAAGACAAAATCTGTTATAAAAGGATCAACCGAAATGAACCCCAAGAAACAACCGACAAATCCAATAAGAAAATTTCTTACTACAAAAACCGCTAACGAATTTTTAGAAAAATACAATGACCCACAAAACTCGAAACAACAAAAAAGCATATAATAATAAATAGCAATTCCTACTTAACAATAACCAGACGAAATATGAAGACCATGCATCAAAATTAAATATCGGACATAACCAAAACCCACATTCAACTATAATAAAACAACAATCCTTCCCAACCCGGTTGATCACCGTGGGAAGAGTAGATCAACACCCCTCAATGTCAGGACACTTTCCTCAGATGAGAAACAGGAAGAATTGTGACAAGCGCTGGAGAAAATTAAATGGGACATTATAGGACTATCAGAAACAAGATTACTAGGACAAAAAATAATAAATAATGAACATGATATCTTTTATGCTACGTAGGAGAAACAAAAGGCATATACGGTGTTGGATTCCTTATTAAAAAAGAACTTAAAGCCAAAATAACTGACATCAAGCTACATAATGAAAGAATGTGTAGCATACAATTAAATATAAAAAACACGAAAATGGCAATAATAATTCAAGTATATGCACCAACACCTTTTTCAAGAAAAAGGACAACAGAAAATGGACGTGGATATCACCGAATGGTAAAATAAAAAATGAAATAGACCTGATTCTGACAAACAAAATTGAGACAGTCAAAGACATATCCGTGCTCAACAACGTAAAGTTTGACAGTGACCACAGATTAGTAAGAAATCATTATAAGCCATAAGACACTGAAAAGAAACCGACAAGTCCAGTTAATCCCAAAAATGATTCCCGACCAAAAAATAGTACATTATAACCAAACGTTGACAGCAAAGATAAATCAATTATCAACCTCAAATCGTGACATACAAAACACATATGACGAATTAGAAAAAATCATAAAAAAACTCTGCAAAACTATCAATTATGGACACCAAAACATCAAAAGATAAATTATCCAACAATACAAAAATCTTAATCTCAAGAAGAGATACTCTACGAACCAAGCAACAATTAGGTAGTTAACCAAGAAAAAACTGAACTAAAAGAATTAAGAAAAACTATCAAACTAGAAATAAGGAAAGATATCAACAAGTTCAACGAAACAATAGCTAGAGATACGATTAGAAAAACAAAATCATTACTTAACAGTCAACAGGAATTGATTATTAGCTTAAAAAGCCAAAATGCAAGCAACATAAAAAATAGAAAAGAGTTTAACGAAAGTGCTACTAGGTAAGTTCTTCGAAAAACTATTCTCCTCGACCAAGCATATAACTGAAGAAGAAAACATTGAAAACATAGATATCAATCTCCTAACAACGCAAACTCCCATGTTTAGCAAAGAAAATATTGAAAGGACCATAGACGATTTGAAAAGGACAAATGCACTGGAAATGATGGAATCTCTGCAGAAATGATAATAGAAAGAATCGGGAAAGAATCGCTTTCCGAAATCTTAACATTTACGTTTAACGAAATCATAGCCGTGTTTTATTGGTAATTGAAAATACTAGCTAGTAAAATTTTACATGGAAAACAACAACACCTCAAAAGTGAACAAAAATAAGCTAGTGTTTATCCATAGTAATTTAGTGAAGATAGAGTTTCATCTAGTTAAATGTAGGGGCAATCAAGAAGTGCAAAAAATATGCAAATGTTGGCGACATGAGGGTGCGTTCGGTAACAAATACACTTCTTTTACACTTCGCCTGCATTGAAAAGTGCAAGCGATCCACAAATTTCAAACCAAACATTTATTTGGGTTAAAATTATAAAAATGCAATTTCTTCGTTAAAAAATTAATTAAAATCAACGCTTTACAAAATTTTTAAAACTTTTAGGAACAATTCATAAGAGATAAAATAATTTTCTTTAGGATTAGTATATTTTACCATCACATATTGTGGAAAATTTATTGAAATATGCTTGTTCTCATTAAAAAGCTGACAAAGTTTGCTTCCATAAATGCATGGTGGTGAAAGTCTGACGAATACATACCTTTTTTAAATGCACATGTTAAATGTTCGATTTTCTGAAAAGCAAGACTCAAATATTTGTTGAGCAAATGTGAAACTATAAAATGTGACAAGTAAACATATTTTTTTTTTTTTTTTACTTTAATATGATTGCAATTGATCGCATGCAAACAATTCATGCATTTATAAAAACTCCCAAAGTTATATGTATATGGTATTGAGTAGAATAAAATGGTAATTTTGACTCTACAGGCAACTTGAAGCAACTTTTTAAAATTTTTATTAATTATTTCTTTATAATTTCATGTTGAATTTTGTCTTTTAGTATTTTATTTATTGAATAAAAAGAATAAAAGAATGTTTACTATCCAAATAAATGGTCTGTGTAATAAATTCTATAATAATTTAAGGAAAATAGTGAACTACGATTATTCAACTGGTCTTTAAAGTTGCTAGACACTTAGTTCCATATTTTTCGTTCTTCCATATAAACGAATAGAATTGAACACGGAGTTGATAAAATGGTGAACTTTAATCTGTGGGTGATAAATATAACAAGAAAATCAATATATTTTCAAAGTTTTACTACAAATATAAGTAAAACACATTCGAAACCAATTCGGTGTGCATTTCCATGAAAACTTCAACTCAACAACCGTTTTCATGCATTTTCCAACTCGACCCAATAATTTACACAATTGTTCATTCTTCGAACGCTCCCAATGTAGAACAGCTGTTGTTTATTTTGATTTAAAACTCAAATTGGATTTTTAACTAAAATGTAAAGATGTTAGCCAGAAATTTCTTTAACAAGTCAGTTGGTATATTTACAACTTTTGTTTGCAATATGCATTAAATTTTTTTCTATTTTCAAGTGCACATTTGCCTTTTATATTTTGTGTGTGACAGAAGATTTTGAAATTTTGACATCAATGATTTGACAAATAATGTAGGGACACCAACTTTAAGAAGAAAAATTAAAAGTGAATATAAAAGTAAATATAGCGTTTTATTGGTACTCGAATACTCTGTTAGGGATAGATTACCAATAAAACGCGGCTCATTAGGTAAGGATTAAATTATTAAGGTAAGCAATTAAATTTCTGTTTGTAGGTAAATGGGAATCCCAACCTAATTATTAAGTACATACATGTAGCTATGTAGGTTTCTATCGCAAATTTATTTGCCTACCTTTTTCATAATTCCAAAGCTAGGACGGTATCTAAATAATTTGAAAAATGATAGGTACCTAATCCTGTGCCTAGTGTGAAAACTTTAATATACACAAATAGATGCCTACACTACACCCAAATATTCTTCTATTTTTTTTATTTTGAAAGTACAATATTGGTTATTTTAAGAACACATAGCAAACCATACCTATTTTTTTAAAGGATTTTGTTATGAATTCAAAACCTTTTTTTTTGACTCTATGAAATCTCGAAATACTTGAATGTATGTACATACATAATATGTATCTATGCATGATAAAAAAAAAACAAATATTAGAGTCAAGTTCTTGATTTTTCATCCGAATAATACATTTAAGCTTATAGCTCAAATATAAAAAGTTTTCATTTTTAACACGATTTTTGGTTTTTAAAAACTTGATGTGATATCTTTTTTAGACAACATTTGGACAAATGTTTGGCTCTCAAATATACAATGAAAGAAAAATTATTTATAATATTCTAAACTATTTTCTACAATATAAAATAATGTTTTTGTCATCTGGTGAAAGTTGGAAAAAAATTCAATTGATAGTTTTGTTTACAAAAAATTCTACCAAGAATTGGTAAAAACTGTTTTTTGACTCGAATATCTCAAGAACGGGTAACGATATTGTCTTAACATTTATTTTTATTATACACTATACAACTGTTAACATATGGTATAATTTTTACAAATATCGATATGAAAGTTCTTTTACAAAAAATAGAAACCTTTAACCAAAATTAAGTTAAGAAATGCTAAAGTTCACACAAAATTCCTTTATTTTAAATACGATTAAAAATATAATTTAATTATTAACAACATATTTTAAATAGTATCTTAGGCATTCATTAAGTTTTGGAGTTTTTTTGTTTGTTAGCCTTTTTGTTTTACAAACTTTTTTGTCTTATTCTTCCACATAGTATGTGCGTAAAGAATTCATTATTGATGTCAAACCATTCTGGAAAATTAATGTTAGTAATTTGCAAACATTTCCTGACTATGTTCTGTCTTTGTATGGATGCGGGCAAAAAAAAGAAAATTGTATTTGGGAAAACATTTTTAGCAAATTCTACAATTTGCAGTGCTTTAACAATGTTTTATTAATATGAATTAATTTGCGTTTATAACTTATCTACCAATATAGGTAATTAGATATCCCAAAAATGCATTTTTTTTAAATCACTACCTCAACATATATTACCCACCCCCATATGAAATTACTTCAAATTAGATGTTTTCTTCTTGCGTGCAAATGTAACTGCCTAAGTGATATTTTTAATATTATGAGTTAGAAGGTTTTGCTTAAAAATGAAAAAAAAAAATCTTACTAGATCTGAACCAAAAAAAAAAGAGTTGCCAAAATCAATGACACAATTTTATCCCTGAATAGACACATTGTTTCATAGTTTTTTCAACTTGAAATAATTATTTCCTTAAAAAAATCCTATGCGTCACATTGTAAAGTTAAATAAAACCTATTTACATTTTGTTTTGAAAATAAATGTATTTACTAAAATTACTTATTTTCCTTCGTGAGCAATTCATGAATAACTTGACATGAGGTAACACTGCTTTCTGCAATCCAAACCAGCAAATTCCAAAACCCTTATCTTTACCTACAAAATGCAATACAAGTAGAATAATCCAGCCAAGCAGGCGCCTGCCAATGTATCCATATTCCATACTTTCCATACTAATCCATACTTCCATACTAATATTATAAATGCGAAAGTAACTCTGTCTGTCTGTCTGTCTGTTACTCTTTCACGCCTAAACGGCTGAACGGATTTTGTTGAAATTTGGTATGGTGATAGATGATAACCTAGAAATGGTCATAGGCTATAAATAATCACGCCATCGTTCTTAGGGGGTAGGCAGTTGGCAGATAACTAAATTGAGTTAGTGATTTTTAGTCGTTTTTGTTGGGACTTTTGCTCTTCCACGTCTAAACGGATGAACGGATTTTGATGAAATTTAGTTAGGTGATAGATATTAACCTATTATATTAAGATATCAGTTTTCTAACTTAACTTTTACTTGGATCGAAACTTAGCGACATTCCATCACACTACTTAACTTATAGGGTAGGAAGGTACCAAAGTTCAGACTACTTTTTACTTCAGGAAAATATCTCATTCTTACAGGAACCTATACATAGCTACATACATATCTACAAAATTAAAACTATTGATCTGATTTGTATACGATTTTTTTATTCAACTGACTGTTACATTACGGATATTGTTGCAGGGGGACTTACAGCCGGAGAAAACAAAAAAACTTATGCGGACGAAGTCGCGGGTAAAAGCTAGTACAGGAATAAAACAACAATATTCACACAACAAAAGGAAGATAAAGAATAAAAATAAATAAAAATAAAAAAATAGTGAACTAACAAAAATAACCATGAGAGAAAAAGTGATGTGTGATATTTCTTGTGCGATATTCTTATGAGAAGGAGAGATTCATTGAAAAGCTTTATATTTTGTCAGTTCTTGCTTTTAGTCTCTCTTCATTTAAACTTTGAAAGTTGTGGCTCTGAATTTCTTGATTTTTGTAGTTTTGTCAGTTAATAATTTGTCAGCTAATAAAATTTCTTAGGACATTTTTTTTTGTATGGGGATGAGACACCTGTATATGATTATTTGTG
Organism: Scaeva pyrastri; assembly: GCA_905146935.1. Classification (NCBI taxonomy): domain Eukaryota; kingdom Metazoa; phylum Arthropoda; class Insecta; order Diptera; family Syrphidae; genus Scaeva; species Scaeva pyrastri. The sequence goes on from LR989930.1 coordinate 4,366,165, forward strand.
GCATTCAGGGGCGGATCCAGAAAAAAATTTCGGGTGGGGTCCAAAAATAACAATTTGAAAATTTTCGTTTATATTGTTGTTGAAAACTGTTTTTAAAATAGTTTTGAACGAAGAAACAAAATTTAATTGTCTCTTGCTTTTTAGCAAGAATGTCAAAGATTTCATCGCTGGACATATCAATATCTCTGTGAATATTCGTAGGCGCTAAAAGGTGGTAGATCTATCACTTAAGTGGTAGAAGTCCCAACACTGTCGCATAATTTACTTGCACCAAACACAGAATTAGAACAGAGAAGAAAAAGGAATAATGAATGAATAGAATAGAAGATAGAACCTTGTTCTTGTTTGTATTCTATGAACTGAGGTGCGTTCGTTTGTCGTTCGGAATTGCAAATAGCTACGATGTGTAACCATAAAATCGTACGGAAATGAATGGTTGGTGTGTCAAATAGTAACTATTTCTAACTATATCCAACTTATGTCTAGGAGGTGAGTTAAAAATGTTGATCTGTCAAAGTCAAATGTTTGATTTAGATAATTAAAATATAAAAAGCGAAATATTTTGCAAAAAATAAATTTGATTTGCATTGGAATTCATTTTTGTTGTTCGGGGTGTGCAATGTAACAAAAAATTTTCCTTCCATTTCCGTTTTAAAAATATTAAAAATAAGTATATTTAATTCTTGAAATCAAAATTAAGTGTGTTTGTTTGACACATCAACCATTCTAAATAAAAACGAGTTCGTAAATAACTTCAACTATTCCTAACTATGACACTTGAACCAACATTTTTGACATACAACTACTTTTTATTAAAAAACGGGCATCCGAACATAACCAAATAGTGACGGTTTGTGAGAATTAGCAAAGCAAGCATAGGTACTTAAATGGACCCATTACTTGGAAATGTCCCAACTGTAATCCCATGCAATCCAATAAGATTAAAATTAACACGAACACAGGTTTATTCTAAAAAAAAACATTTTCTGCACAAAGACTTCAAATATTTCGAAATCTTTGTCTTCCGATAACTTTTTATTGATTAAAAACATAACGAATTATAAAAAATACACAAATCAACACTTTGAAGTAAAATTGGAAAGACAGTTTTTTTTAGGATAATGACAGATATCATATATATTTAGCAATTTGCTAAAAGTTATGTTGGGTTTTCCGGATTATAACATTAAAAATATGTTAAGGGATAGTAAAATGTTAAAATCGTTTAAAATTAGCAAAACCATCTTTTTAGCTTAGCGTCATTATTTTTGAAGTTTTTGCAATCAGATCACTTGACCGGACCCCCAGGACCCCCCCTCTGTATCCGTCGCTACCATTTATTGTTTATCTTTGGTATGCAGTCGCCAAAATATTATAATTGTCGAATATGCCCTACTGGAATTTGTTTTAAGTTTCTATTTGTAATTTCCAATGAAGATTGTGAAAACTATGGTTTCAATTTCTTTTTAAATAATTATTCAAATGCAACGTATTGTGATAACCATATAGTTTAAAAGTTTATTCAATAGGAATCTACATTTAAATTTTTTTTTTATTTTGAATTTTAATTATAGTTTCAATAGTTAAAAATAATTGTATCTATGAAGCACTGTATTAAGCACTGTATTAAACCCACACGACATCTAAAGTCCTGTTGTCCTGATATCTTTGCCATAAGTAATTTATAAATTTATTTTGTTAGTTATTTTCATTGAATAAATAATCAAAATAATACTTACAAAGTCTATACTTACATGAAGCAAGAATACAAACCATATATAGATGCATTTAATGTATGTACACTACACATACATACATATGTATACAAAGCCAGCTCATAGCCTTGCATTTGGTGTCGGGTCACGTTATTTAAATTACAATTCATGCAATCCGAATTATTAACAAACATAGTTTTTCTCTTATGAAACGAATTATTTATTAGTCAAAACATATCTACTTAAATATGTAGTTTGGAAAAAAATGTAACGATAAGAATATACAGCTGCTTGACGTCTCATTATACTCGTATAATAATTATTTTAATAATAATATTTTTTTTTTAATATGAAACTCTTATCGGCTATCGTAAAAATAAAATAAAGGTACCTAACTAGATCGCCATTTTCAAGAATAGAATGGCGGAGTTATTTTGTTTGTTTTTCATTAATTAATTTTTTTACACAATGCAATGAGAACAGATCACAATTTTTCTTCTTTTTATTACAATTGTTTCTTGTATTTTCATTTAGATTTTAAATTGTTTTATTTTGTTTTTAGAATTTTTATTGTTCAACTTTGAATTTTATTTATTCATATATATAAAGAAATAAGTAAATACACATACATATATATTATTACATATTTACCTATAAAAAGAAAAAAAATATATACCTAACTAGTGTGTCATTTAAGGGAGAGTCAAACACAAATAAAATAAAATATATAAAATGAATGTTAATATGCAGATACAATCAAATTAGGTATTTATTAAGATTAATAATATTAAAAATAGATAGAGATCACCAAATATTTCAATTAAAAATTGGATTTGTAATTTTCGTAGTTTCATTTCTTTATATTTTTTTTTATTTCATTCACAATGTTTTTTTTATTTATTTGGGTTTCGTTTTTTTTTATCTAAATTATTATTTTTATTTTTTAATATTTGATAAAAAAATATTATTGCTATTTTTTGGTTTTATAAATTATTTTTTTAAGTTAAATATTTAATGTGTGTTGTTTATTAATTTGGTTTTTATTTAATTACCCTCTATCACTGATACCCTTTGAACATAAAACCAAAAATATATATATAAAAAAAAACTAACATTAACAGCAAAAAAATAATTTATAATCTTGAAAATATCGTAGAAAACGGATATTGGTTTTTTATGGGCATCCACATTCGTCGACGACCATTTTTGGAAGATCTCGTTTGATAATTCCATCATCGCCATAGTAAATTAGAGACATAGATGAAAACTTGACTGGCGCGCAGCAAGGTTGCATCCCATTTAAAAGTCCCATTTTGCGATATTCCTCAATAAAATGAGCGTGAAATGTTTGAAATGTATCAGGAGTCCGAAAAGGCCCAGTGCAATCACCGCGGCAATAGTTGGCAAAATAACCACGTGGAGCTATAATCCAATCATCCCATCCGAGGGCCTTAAAACTAACATAAAACGATTCCTTGCAACATTGTCCGTGTATTGCTCCGGAGCAATCGACAGCTCGCCGTCGAACTCGTCTTGCACGCGATGGTTCTGTATGTAGAACCAAAAACGGCCTATTTGGATTGAGGCGATCTTCAAGATGAAATTCCCCAGCAGAAACCTCATATGACATGCCTTCTCCCAATTGCGTTTGGCTTTTGCTGTTATCTTGATTTTGTCTTTGTTTTTGATCTTGGATTATAGTATAGGGATCTGTAATGTCTCGATTTTGCCGATATGTTCTGCTTTTGAGCCACGAAGAATGTGGATGATTAACAACACTGGTTTGTCCCTTCAAATGATTTAGCCGTAAGTTTGCTGTTGATTTTTCAGTTTCAGTTGAATCTGATGAATCAGAGTTAACATTAAGCTTTTGCTTTTTAATTGTGCGATTTTTTCGTCTATAACGGTGATGGCTATATTGTTTGTGGTGATATAAGTTACGAAGGCTTTCGTTGTTTTTATTGTTGTTATTGTTTTCAGTTGAATGATGAGCATGGTTTCGTTCAGCGCTGAGCGATAAGTAATTGTTCTTAATTGTATAATTTTGTTTTTCTATTGTGCCGTTAAGTGATTTGTGAGAATTCGATGCTTTTGGAGACGCTGTCAGCGGTGTTGTCGGCATAAAGAGCGAATTATGATATTTTCTGTCAAACAAATGAAGAATATATCGATTTCCGCATCCAGTGCAATCAATTAAGAGCCTAAGTTTTTCGTTTTGCTGTGTGCCATACCAAAATTTTACGGTTTCGGTTATATCGAGTTTCTGCCAGCCAAGTACATTATGGTCGACCGATAAGGATGTACAAAGTTTAGCCACTTGATCGAAACCCTGTTTTGTATTGAATGTTTTTGATTTGTTTTGATAATGGAAAAATAGTATACAAGTTAAGGATGATACACAATTTGTAATTAAATATGTATCAAGTTAAGTTGGTTTTGAGCGATTTCAATTTGAAAAGGTATATGTATTTCGAAAGCATATATGTACTCTAATAGTACATAAGTACATAAGTCAATTTTAACTGCTAACGGCAGATATTTAAAATAGATTTTCCCTATGTTTACTATTCTCTTAATTCTGGCATAATCCCTAGCACAAGATACTAAGGGGCCAGTTATAGCGATCAGGAAAACGAAACAGAAAACATTTTCAAATGGATTATTTATGATGTTTTCATTCGATTTGAAATACAAATGGTACGCGAATCAATGACAATTAACTCAAATAATTTTTTCCGCCAGTTAAATTGTCATTTGAACAATTTATTTTTGTTTAAAATTTATTTATGTATTTTCCGGATGTAAATTCATTTTTCGTGCCAGTTGATTGTCATATCAAACAATATGGAACAAATCGTTCCAATGATTTGTGTTCTATTTTTTTCCTGTTCCACTGACAATCAATCAGGAAAAATTGGCGTTGGTCTGGCTGTCGTGATATATATTTTTTTTTTTTAAGTTAAAATTGAAGCAAAAAACTTAATGGGCCCCTTAACGTAATACATATTTTTATGACCACTGTTCGTTTGATTTCTCAAATCAAAATAAAACAAACTTTGTGTTTTGGAAAATAAACAAACAGTTCTGAATTAAAATTTTTTCAACTTACTTTCCGCGAAAAATCACTGCCAATCAGCTGGAAAATCCATATTTTTAGACTCGGTTCTCTGGAAGAATTTAGTTTATTCAGTTGGTGATGGCGACGTTTAATCTTATTATTTAACGTCTTTCCTGAAACTGGTGAAATCTTCTCGATGCGAATATGAATTTCAGCATTTCGAATTTGCAACTTTTGCTTTGGTATTTTATTTGAAGGTGGACTAAACTCCACTAGTCGATGTTTTTTATATATCTTTCCTGAAATTTAAAGTTCAAGTATAAATTTAGAATGTATATGGGCTAGTTGCAAGATCTTAATTCAATATTTTATCTGTTATTATGTAATTTTAACTGTCCAATTATATGTGGATTAACTTAGGAACAACAATCGTTCAAACTAAGTTTCTGTGGTTAAAGTTCGTGCATTTCGTTTGAACCTAAGTTAATCTAATCAATTCGGTAAATAAGAAATTTAAAATTACTTTGTCAGGGTTACGACCCTTATAAAAACAAGCTTGAGTAGGGTTTCATGTCTGTAATGTGACTATTATTGTAGGTACTCAAAGTAAATTCCTATTTCAAAAAAAGTGAAGGGAAAAAAGTTGAACTGTAAATGGCTGATTTCAGAAGCATCTTTTCATTTCAAGAGTAAATCTTGAAGCGGTGCAAGTTATAAATCTTTAAGGTGACACAAGCAGTTAATTTTTATGTTTATCTATTATTGTTTTTTTTTTTAGAAAAAGTAACTGTTTTTTGAAATAATTTATTTTTTATTTTTGAAAATATTCTGTGACAGCATTGGTTTCGAAAAAAAGTATGCTTGTCGAATCGACGCAGGTTACCTTTCAAGGGTTAAAATCCTGGGGTGGAATCGCGTTAGGCGATAGTTGATTGTTGATTATCAATATATGTACATATGTATATGTATGTATATGATTTTGCTCCATGATAAAGTAAAAAAGTGAAAAATAAATAAAATTTAAAATAAATGAAAGTGAATAATCCATAATGTGTACATCAATGCATATATTTTATGATAAGGTTTACAGCAAGAAATGACCACAAAAATGTTCAATTGCTGAAAATCAATTTAAGAAATCGTGGCGTTAAAAGAGTTTTAAGATGCCACTCTATCAACAATTAGTATATTTCTAATTAGTCCAAAGGTACCAATGGAAATATATCGGTGTGGGTCGGGTCGCACCCTAGCCTTTCTTTTTGTATGAATAATATGGGCTATCTCTATATTTACCCCAGTACTTGATGATACACTTACTTTCCAATTTGAAAAGAAAATCTGTATTTTTATTTTGTGCGTATAAAAATTATTTCTTAAGATAAAGAAAATTTCAAATACCTATCCGAAGGCTTAAAAGAAGCAGACATAAAACGAAGAGAAGACTCAGCATTGATAAATCAAGAAGACTAAAAACACTGAACGCATGAATGTCATGGTAGTCAACTACACCAACCTTTCGCCTTTTAAAATTAGAAAAAAATAATAGGAAAATAAAAAAAAAAATAAAAAAACACTTTTTGATCCAAAGCAAATCCGTTTCACCAAGTAGGTATACTCATTCAGTGGCTGCAAGTATTACGTTTATCACACCACCCTACCGCAAGTACTTAAAATGTGATGAACACTTAAGCCTAAGTAGCACTTGTCTGGCACGTTAGTCATAAAACAGAGTGTACTGGCACTGGCAAAAACACCAAACAGAAACAATACACACACCGTCATCGTCATCGTCATCGTCATCGTCATCGTCATCGTCATCGTCATCGTCATCGTCATCGTCATCGTCATCGTCATCGTCATCGTCATCGTCATCGTCATCGTCATCGTCATCGTCATCGTCATCGTCATCGTCATCGTCATCGTCATCGTCATCGTCATCGTCATCGTCATCGTCATCGTCATCGTCATCGTCATCGTCATCGTCATCGTCATCGTCATCGTCATCGTCATCGTCATCGTCATCGTCATCGTCATCGTCATCGTCATCGTCATCGTCATCGTCATCGTCATCGTCATCGTCATCGTCATCGTCATCGTCATCGTCATCGTCATCGTCATCGTCATCGTCATCGTCATCGTCATCGTCAGACGTGCTTAAAGAGGGGGATCTGCTTTTGCACTTGGTTTGAATGGAGCGTTGGGGTAGGCGTAGGTGGGGGTTGCTGATTGTTGGTGGTGTATCACTATCCTGGGTATGTTGAATGCAGAAGAGACTTAGGCGCAGATAGAAGACTTACGTGAAAGAATTTTGTACAGTCTGGAGGGTATAGGTAGTGTGTGATGACGCGAGTTGTTTCATCAAAAGAAAAGGGTGCATGAATATTATGCTTGCATACATAGACTACATACAATACATATTCAGTTTCATTTCATGATACACCCCTACTTTATAACACACCATAATCTCTAAAACTTGTAGTACGCCGTCCGTCTGCCTCAAATACGTGATGTTGTTTATGAGGTGATTGCTTGAGTGAGAAGTCTGTGAAATTTTGTCTGTTATTATTTTACCCTACCTACCCACCTATAAAATTTACCAAAAAAAAAAAAGATAGCACAATATACGAGTATGCGAATTCGTTATGCGTAACATCGCCAGACTCCAGACAGTAAATAAAAATCAATAAAAATGAGGGTATTGTATGTTTTTTAATTGTAATAAATAATAGATCCCACAATGTGTTTAAATTCTGTGGTTTTTATTTCCACGTGCAAAACAAACTTTTTAGCATAATTCGAACTAAGTTTCCTAAGTATGAGTAAAAGAGCAACTAGCCCTCGCTGCAGATATTATAAGAGATTTTGTATGCTATACACTATGTATGTACATAATATGAATCCAATACAAATATAGGACCTAAAGGAAATCTCTATCAATTATTATTTATTTCTTTATTAGAAGGGCTGCTTAAAGTCAAAATTTAACTTATGATACAATTTTAGGTTAGGAAGAAATACAATAAAAAAATATACCACAAAGCCCGTCTGATAATGTCTTTAATAGGAGTTTATTCATGCATGTTGTTTTAATTATGGCACTCAATTTGAAATGAATTTTTCAATCTTATTGATTAATCGGATAAATTTTGATTTTTGTCAAATACATATGTATGTACATAACATAAATAAATATAATATTTTAGATAAATAAAAATATGTAATAGTTTTTAACATACTTTGGAGTGTATGTATTTTACAGCTTATCTACATTAAAATATTTAACGAGTTCTTGATGAAAATTCGGAAAAAATTGAAGATATACATAATTGGTAGGTAGGTATACAATACGTAAGGACAAAAAAACTCAGCAATTTAAGAGTCCTTAATATTTATTTAATTTTATTTAGTATTGATTCCAAACGTCGACCTTAAGTGCTTAGGAAGAAAAAAAATTCACATAGCTACCTACCTATAACAGAGACGTCTATTTACGAGATTGAAAATTTAAGTTAGAGAATTTAAAAAGTTTCAATTTGTTAGAATTTTCGGGATTGAATAACTTAATTGACAAGACTTCTAGGTGTTTTTTTTTTTAAATATTAAAACAAATAAAACTTACCCTTTTCAGCGAATGTTATGATTTCTTGAGTGCTGCCGAAAAATTCATCTCCTTCCAAATAATCAGGATCGAAAAATCGGTTTTTGTTGCGATTTAGGCCATGTTTATTGTTCCGAAATCTTTGTTGTCTGTATTTTCGTAGAAACTTTTGATGAATTTTCTCCGCCTGTTCCGATGTTATATTAAATAATTTCCACCGCGAACCAAGAAAACCAAGGTCCTTTACCATTTTATTATCTTCATTGCTATTGCTGTCATGTGATCTTGGAGTTCGTGATTCTTTGATATCATTTGCAATTTTATTTCTATGGGTTATTTGATTTATTTGATTGACATGTAGGTTGGACATCGAATGTTGACGTGATAAAAGTGGTGGAGGCTCGAGTACACCTGTTGTTTTTAAACGCATGTGCTCCTGTAGACGATGGTTATTATCATTGAAATCAAAATCGTTCACACTTCTTATTCCATCGGCACGATAGATGGTATCCCAGATAAACTGTTTTGGCAATGGATGTGTAACGTTAGGTTTTTCGGTGAGGCCAAGTTTAGTTAGAATTTGCCTTTTTATCGATTCCAAACGCGACAAGTCACTTTGGGTACGACTAGCTTCAGTTTTAGGAATAAAAATGTTTACGGAGAAAGAAAGATTTTATAAAAGTTAAAGATTCAAATGTTTAAATGTTGACAAAATTAACTCCCAGTAACAAAAGTCAAAACAATATTGTTGCTGCTCCTCCAGCAAAAAGTCGCGTAGCAATCATTTTCTACTGTGAGGTTTTTATTTTAGTTGTAATAAATATTATTTCATTGAGCTAATAAATGCAACAAGCAAAATAACGAACTTAATTCAATAATCATTCAATACGAATCAATTATATGTATTTTTTCATATATTTGAACGTTGATATAGTTTTGAATATCAGTTCATGCGTTAACCAGTAAACTGTTGAAATATGTTTGGACTGTTGCATTTACATGTGTTACTCGCATCTACATTGAAATTGGTTGAAATGTTAACTAGACAGAAGAAAAATACAATTATTATTTTGTCCTATGTCCAAGTGCTCTTTTTTTTTCTCTCTCTCTGTACAACACATCTTTAAGGAGTTAAAATGAAGAGAGTAATATTTATTTTGAAATATTACATACTTAAAAGTCAGTAAAGAATCAAATCAGTACAAGTGTGTCAAAACAAACAGGCCTAACATCTTCAATATAAAATTGAGCACATTAGTACATGAGTCGTAAGGGTTATACAAATAAGACCACAACTCGATTTTCGATTTACTTAAATGAAATGAAATTGTTGAACAGCAGCAAATTGATTAGTTTGAGGAAAACTCAAAAAGCGTAAAAAACAAGCATTAGGAAAAGATACTATTTTTTACTGGCTTGATTAACTTTATTTTATTTGGGTCTATCAAAGCTAGAACCGAAAATATTGATAACTTAGAAAAGACAAATTGCATAATATCAAACTTACCGTCCTCATTGACATACAATATTTGATCAACGCTGTCCTTGTTGGATCGTTTTGAGCTCAAGTTTTTTCTCAAATCAGTGTTTGATGATGACTTTGGCAAGGTCGATTCATGATGACCAAGTGTATTATGCTGAAATTGCTTCTCATTACTCATAATTGGTCTCTCGACTGACGAAATTCTGTTGTGTGACATCGATGAAAATGTTTTGTTTTCGTTGAAAAGAAATTCATTTGGATTTTTATTGTTTTGACCACCACCACCACCACCAACGCTACCGCCCTTACTCGCCTCTGACTCCGGTATTTTAAATGAACTACTACTTTTCTCCTTCGGTCCCTTATTATTAGTCTCAGCAGCGCCTGCGCCTGCGCCTGGGCCGTTAGTGTTGCTGGTACCTCCTTCGTTATTGTTTCGTGAGTTACTGTTCCGTGAGCCGCTGCTATTGCCATTACTGCTATTGTCACCATTTCTATTCTGATTCTGTCCACTCGCACCACTACCATTGCTACTATCAATCTTATTTGTAGTTTCACTACCATTTACACTAGTAACATCGTTGTTATTGTGATTAATACTACAATTTATAAGTTTCGGTCCTTCTAACCACACTAGTCCAATGAACAGCCAAACAAGATTCTTTTTCAACTTCCTTTTGTTATTATTGGCTCGATTATGAACAACCGTAGATGTGATGTCCTTGACAGCATTAAGAGATCGCAATAAGTTTCCACCATTTACTTCAGCCTCAGTTCCATGATGTGGATGTGATGACGCTTGCAGGCACCACTTTCCACTACCTTGATGATTTGATGTTTCTTTGGCTAAATTATAAATATTTTTACTAAGTCGAATAGTGGTAGTTTTATTGTGATTGTGTGTTTCAAAAATATTTAACTGCAAACAAGAACTATTGTTTGAAATTGGGCATTCATTAGAATAATTATTGTTCATTTGATAAATACAATGACAATTATAATAATAGTTGATGCAATTATTGCAACAATGACAACAACAGTAGCAGCTGCAATAATTACACGTCTTACAACATCTCACGAGAAAAAGCTCAGTCCCAGCGGTATTATGAAAAATTACATTGCATAATTGATTTTTGAAGCAACAGCAGCAACAGCAGCAATAGCAGTAGCAGCAGCAACAACTACAACAACAACAGTAACAGTAGCAGTAGCAGCAATTGTTGTTGGTGAAAAATGTAAACGATCTTCCACAATTTCTGATATACTCGTTTTTATTATCCCAAACAAAGCTAAATTTTTTTTTGCGTCGCTTACGGTTGCCCGTTACAGATGCCTTCCAACAACATAATATAGTCGAGGATATCGATGTCAATGATGGTAGAATTATTTTCGACTGATAGTAATTTGGCAGACTTTCGATTTGAGGGACGCAGGATCGTAAGATTCTTTGCATGACAACAAATCCTATTCTTTTTGGGTTGGATTTCTTTTTCAGTTTTATAATTGATCTATAAATTGAATTTGAAGTTGACGCACTCAATGAAGCTGATGAAGCTGCTGAGACTAAAATTAAAGAGGCCGCTGAATGTGCTAAGGCATTTTGTCGAAGAAATATATAATGATGCAAGGACGATAGTTTATTTGATTTCTCATAATATGTACATTTTTCAAATAAAATACTTTTTTCAGCTTTTGAATAGAAAATATTTTGGTTTTTTGGATTTATTGTTTTTGTTGCTTTCCTTAATAATTGATAAAACAATTTTCCATCATCGAAAAAGTTTCGTGTGAATGCAAAATCATGATATTTTATATGAAAATAAGGGTTATTGTTAGAATAATATGGATGTTGATAAAAGTCATGATCGTTTTCATAGAACGTGTTTTGATGATACATTAATTGATCATTGTTGGCTACTTCCATCATACACATATTGTTATCGGTCTTTTCTATTATACTAGTATATTTCTGATCTATCATTAAGTTATCGCCAGATATTGTTGCCGGTTCACGTTGCCTTTGATATTTTCTTGTACGAAATTTGATAATTTCCACAATTTCTATAAAATTATTCAGTAAGCTCAGAAATTGACGTTTCGATTCGAATGGGTTTTGGTATTTTTCTTCGACGTCTAGTCCATGACCAGATTTTAATAATTGCTGATATGGGCGTTTTTGACTGCATATTAATAAATCAAAATTTAAATTTCTTAAATGTTTGTCGTAGAGATTTTGTATGATTATATAGCCATTTTGTAATAGTTGTTGATAGGCAAGTACAACAACAACAAATTTAACCAATGTTATTGTTATCATAAAAGTTACTACGAAGTAACAAATAGGAATATTTTTTAATATTTTCTTCGGATTCGGATGATAATTAAATTTTGATTTGTTGTAAATTTTACTAATTAATACAATATTATTATGACTATTCTTTAAATTAATAATATTTTTAGCAGTTAAGTTATCATTAGGAAAATGGGAACATATAAGTATTGAATATTGATAATTATTTATACTACTATTGATTGCGTTTTGAATCGTTGTTGCGGTTGCTGTTGCCGTCGTCGTACAGCAATTGTTGCTTAAAGCTGATTTTTTATTTTTAAAATTGTCTTGGACCTTTAAATTGTTTTTGACATCAGATGATAGTTCTGAAATATTATGTATCTCTAAAATGCTTGGAACGACAAAGCTTAATATGGTTAAAATTATTAAGAGGAGAATAATTACTAATAAAATAAATGTACATTTTTCTTTCATTACCGAACTAAGAATTTTTCGTTGTGATTCAAATTTGTATTTATAATTAATTTAAAGCTGATGAAAATCATTTTGTTGCAAGTTTCAATTCTATCGTTGTTTCTGTTGTATACATGGTTTTTTATTTTTTATTTTTTATTTTTTTTTTTCACTTTCAGTCTCAGCAGTTTAAAATATAATAATTATGAAACAAATGCAAAATTTTACCGCAATAAAAGCAAAAACCATAATTTCTCTCACAAAGCTTCCTTTGGCTATATTTTTGTTTTCTTCGTATTTTGACTTTTTATTTTTAAGCCATTTGCAATTTTGGATGGAAGTAGAAAATTTTACTAGTTTTAAGTATAATATAAGAATTTTTTGCTGATGAATTTCCATAACACATTTAATTCGTTTTTATCGTTTTGAAAAATTCAAAATTATTCATTTACTTGTACATATATTGATTTATTTATTTCGTTCAATTAAACCAAACGAAATGTATGTTCGTATTTTCTCGAGTTTTTTTTTTATTTTTTATTGAAAATTTATAATTATTATTATTTCCAAGATTTAAGAAAATTATTGACTATATTAATTATTGTATTAATTTTTTGGTTTCGGTTTGACTGGACGGATAGTTGTTTAATATTTAGTTTATTTTCTTATATTTTAATTATTTATTATAGAGTCTTTGATTTTGGCGTTAATGTTATGTAAATAACTTTGTTTGAGTATAGCTATTTATTTTCTTATAAATATTATTCTTATAGCTGATGCACGTTATTAATTTTGTTTTTGGTAAATTATGATTTAAGTTGTTTTTTTTCTTTTTTTTGTTTTAGGTCACACAAATTTTATATGTATATAAATTAATTAATTTATATTTTTAATACTTAGGCACTCATTGATTAGTTTTCTTGTTTTCTTATCTTAATCAGTAAAAAATAAAGTCTGTGTTGTATATCTGAAAAGATGTAAGCAAAAAAAGCAAGTTTAGCAAAAAAAACTAAAAGTAACGAATAAAACATTTTTTTTTTTTAAATTACTTATATGGAGTTTTATTTCAATAATAAAAAAGTAGTCTGGATCAACACGACCCACACTGATAACTTCCCATTATGTATTATTTGAAAACTTGGCGTTGCTGATACTAATCGATTTATTTTTGATGCTGATTGTTAACAATTTTACTAACAATAAAATTGTCAGAGATGTTGAAGCGGAACAACAATATTTACAAATTTTTCTTAACTTTGTGTAGTTTTGAATTTGTTGTAAGAAATATCAATTTGATATTCGTCAATATTTCATCCTTTATTAAGTATTGACAAATGCATTATGTTAAAAATAAAATACATTTGAAGTCAACTTGTTGTGATGATATTTAAGTTGAAAAACAATTTTTGACACTTTTCGGTAAATTTCAGTTCTGGTCTTTTATTTTTCGTAAGAAAACTGCCACTTCGGTATTTGTCAAAAAAGTACCATATGTTCAAAATTCTTTTATGCAAAAAATTAAATAGATTCGAAGTTAAAATGATTGACCACTGTGGACATATTTAAGTCAAGGAACTACTTTTGACATTTTTGATTAAGCTTTTTATTTTTTGTAAAAAGACTGTCCATTCGATACTTGTCAAAATTGTAGCATATATTAACAATTGTATTTTGTATATACATAAATAAGTTTGAAGTCATTATCGGTGCTCATTCTCGAGATATTCAAGTCAAAAAACACTTTTTACCAACTTTTGGTAGAATTTTTTGTACTTTTTTATTATTTTTGTAAAAAAAACTGTCAATTGATTTTTTTCAAATTTTCACCAGATGTAAAAAACATCGTTTCACATAAAAGAAAATAGTTTTGAAGATAATATCATTTTTCCTTCATTAAATTTTTTTTTCATGTAAAAAAAAATAACGGTAAGTTGAAAATTTTCAAAATTTATATCAAATCTGTATCACATTACACTGTATACAATAAAATTTATTTGAAGTCAATGGCACTATCAATTCCTGAGATATTTGCTACCAACCAATTTTTTTTTTAAAACTGCTATAGTGAAAAAACCGCTTGACCAATTTTTATGAAAGTCCTTTCTGCATCTTTCGAAGTTATAACCTGTCGAACAAAATTTAATTGGAGTCGATATCTCTACTCGTTCTTGTGATACCATGGACGAAAAAGGATATCTCGAACGTACGAACGTACAAACGGACATCTCTTTACAAATGACGGATCTAGATTCTAGGAACCTTGAAATGTCCAGATTTGTCAAAAATTTCAATTTGACAAATCGGACCGATTACAATAACTCCCTATGGGAAGTTAATAAAGATTTTGCACTTTTCACGAAACATAGTCGCCTTAGACGAAATAAATATCGATGGCAAGAAATAGAAGAATATTATCTAGGTATGAGTGTTTTTATTCTAAGTTAGCCTGAATGTCCCCTGAAAGACTTTTTTGTAAGGTCCAGTTATAGCTATCATTGTTTTTCAACCTTGAAAACAATCATTCTAATATTTTCGTTATAGCTAATAGCTATCATTGAAAATTATGTTATTGAAAATATCTATATCATTGAAATAAAAAACTTTGTTTTTATACCAGCTTTACTACTTGGAAGAAAGAAAAATTGAAATTCTAACAATCGTGTAAATAATAGATTTTACAATTTTCTTTAAAACCCGACGTACAACAATTCAAAAGAGAACAAATAATAAAAAAAATCATTTTCCAAGATCTTTGAACGAAAAAATTTTCATTGAAAGAAAAACTGACAGGTGGGAATAAAAAGAAAATGGAAAGCTTGGAAACCAAGCATCATCTGTTTAAAAAGTAAAATTGCACTTACAGAAAAATTCTTATATAAGTATTTTCTTTTGTAAGAAAATTCTATAACTCGTTACCTTCATAACAAGTACATAATAATAATAATAATAATAAAAATAATAATAAAAAAAAAAAAAAATAATAATAATAATAATAATAATAATAATAATAATAATAATAATAATAATAATAATAATAATAATAATAATAATAATAATAATAATAATAATAATAATAATAATAATAATAATAATAATAATAATAATAATAATAATAATAATAATAATAATAATAATAATAATAATAATAATAATAATAATAATAATAATAATAATAATAATAATAATAATAATAATAATAATAATAATAATAATAATAATAATAATAATAATAATAATAATAATAATAATAATAATAATAATAATAATAATAATAATAATAATAATAATAATAATAATAATAATAATAATAATAATAATAATAATAATAATAATAATAATAATAATAATAATAATAATAATAATAATAATAATAATAATAATAATAATAATAATAATAATAATAATAATAATAATAATAATAATAATAATAATAATAATAATAATAATAATAATAATAATAATAATAATAATAATAATAATAATAATAATAATAATAATAATAATAATAATAATAATAATAATAATAATAATAATAATAATAATAATAATAATAATAATAATAATAATAATAATAATAATAATAATAATAATAATAATAATAATAATAATAATAATAATAATAATAATAATAATAATAATAATAATAATAATAATAATAATAATAATAATAATAATAATAATAATAATAATAATAATAATAATAATAATAATAATAATAATAATAATAATAATAATAATAATAATAATAATAATAATAATAATAATAATAATAATAATAATAATAATAATAATAATAATAATAATAATAATAATAATAATAATAATAATAATAATAATAATAATAATAATAATAATAATAATAATAATAATAATAATAATAATAATAATAATAATAATAATAATAATAATAATAATAATAATAATAATAATAATAATAATAATAATAATAATAATAATAATAATAATAATAATAATAATAATAATAATAATAATAATAATAATAATAATAATAATAATAATAATAATAATAATAATAATAATAATAATAATAATAATAATAATAATAATAATAATAATAATAATAATAATAATAATAATAATAATAATAATAATAATAATAATAATAATAATAATAATAATAATAATAATAATAATAATAATAATAATAATAATAATAATAATAATAATAATAATAATAATAATAATAATAATAATAATAATAATAATAATAATAATAATAATAATAATAATAATAATAATAATAATAATAATAATAATAATAATAATAATAATAATAATAATAATAATAATAATAATAATAATAATAATAATAATAATAATAATAATAATAATAATAATAATAATAATAATAATAATAATAATAATAATAATAATAATAATAATAATAATAATAATAATAATAATAATAATAATAATAATAATAATAATAATAATAATAATAATAATAATAATAATAATAATAATAATAATAATAATAATAATAATAATAATAATAATAATAATAATAATAATAATAATAATAATAATAATAATAATAATAATAATAATAATAATAATAATAATAATAATAATAATAATAATAATAATAATAATAATAATAATAATAATAATAATAATAATAATAATAATAATAATAATAATAATAATAATAATAATAATAATAATAATAATAATAATAATAATAATAATAATAATAATAATAATAATAATAATAATAATAATAATAATAATAATAATAGTAATAATAATAATAATAATAATAATAATAAAAATAATAATATATATATCAAAGACTGCAATTCTTTAATTAAATTGTATCCGTTAGGTGTTCCACACTTGCAGTACAGCTAAGGAAAAAATGTACGTACTTAGCAATACGTCTGAAAATTGTATCAACTGGAACTTATGAGCATTCCAAGAAAGATGAGTTTTACGCCAAAAATGAAACGTAACCGCGCGTTAACCCACTGAGCCATCGCAGTACATAATATAATATAACAATAACAGCAGGTAGAACAGAAGCTGTGGAAGGAAAATATTTAATCCTGGTAATCCTGATAAGGATATTAAGATAAACTTATGAAATTATTGTATTGCCACCGGTTCTTGATATGTGTACAAAGTTTTAATAAAATCGGTTCGTGTACAGTGGGTCAAAATCGAGTGTAAAGGAGTCGGTTACATACATACATACATACATACATACATATATACATACATACAAGTGAAAAACGTTTTGCTTGCATTTTAACAACAAAAATTTTGACCCACTGCCGTTTTGAATGAATATAGCAGCCAGATCAGAAGTGGAAACTACTTCTTTCATTGGCGAAGAAAACATATGGAATGTTACAAATAAAGCGATAACTTTTAGATTTCGAATGATAATTGATTGAAATAAAAATTAATTCATATAAAATAAACAGAGCTACTTTACTGCATCATTCTAATTTTTAAATGTATAATATAGTAATTCTGAGAGTGAAACAAACTATAATTTTGTAGTTATTTTAATTCAGCATTTATTTTTGGTACTTTTGGATTTTATTTAATTTTGTTTGTTTGTTTTCAAAACAGATTAAGTTAATTAAGGGAGTGCCGAATAGACCTTAATTTATTTAATTTTTTATGGGCAAGAAATTAGCCCAATCTAATGTAATTTTCATTGGTTTTGGAGTGTTTGAACAGGTATAACTTCTTCAATCTACAACATATTTCATCAAAACAAAAAATATTGTAAAGCCAGTCTCAAATATTTGTAGGTATCACAAGTAATTTTTTGTTTATATTTCACAGTTTTTTTTCCAATAGGTTCATGATCGTTTTGTTTTTTTATATGTATTTGATCTAGATTTTTTTGTTTGGTGCAATAGAGAGGACATTTATTGTTCTTTGGAAAAAAAAAAACAATTTCAGTGCAAATAAGATCAGGACTGGGCCCTATTCCACAAAACAACTTACCAACTTTTCACTTTTCACTTTTCACTTTGCAAATTTTTCGTCTATTTGCAAAGCATTCTGTTCCACAGAACTATAAAATCTGATAAGTGAAAAGTTGAATATGATAAGTGTAATTTGTAAAGTCTTTTAGTTTCACTTTGCAATTTCTGTTCCACGTACGTTCTTTTGTGCAAAGTTAATATTGAAAAGTGTAATTCGCAAAGACTTTGCAAAAATTATGCTGTTTCGTTCCACAAAAACGTACAACTCTATTTTTGCAAAGCGAATTTTGATAAGTTTATCAAAAATTTGCAAAGAAAACGTTCGCTTTGCAAATGCATATTGACATTACCAGTGAAGCTTTCAAGATGTTAAAACGTGAGTTTTTATTTGACGATGTTAAAGACGCGAGTGTAATAAGAAATTATAAATACCGTATTAATTTTTCGGGACTGCAAAATTATAATTTCAATAAGTGTTTTCGTTTAAATCCAATTTAAGCACAATACTTACATAATTAATGTTCTTAAAACAAAATCCTTTTATAACACAAATAAACAATGAAGGCAAAATGGTATTATGTTCAAAATATTTTACTTTTTTGTGAAATGACGTCTTTGACATTTAGTAATTTTTTGGAAAAAAATCAATTGAAATTTTTTTTTAAATAAAAAAGTAAAAAAATTCTACCATACCAAAAGTTGATAGAAAATGTATTTTGACTTGAATATCTCGAGAATGAGCACCGATATTGACTTCAAACTTATTTATTTATTTATGTTTAAACAAAATACAAAATTAATAACATATGCTACAATTTTGACAAATATCGAATTGACAGTTGTTTTTTTTGAATAATGTCCAGATGATCAATCATTTTAACTTCAAATTTATTTTATTTTTTGCATAGTAGAATTTTGAACATATGGTAATTTTTTGACAAATATCGGATTGACAGTTTTTTTTTTTAATAAAAAACCAAAACTGAAATTTACCGAAAAGTGTCAAAAATTGTTTTTCGGCTTAAGTAGGTACATCACAATAAGCAATGCTATTGACTTCAAATGTATTATATTTTTAACATAATGCATTTGTCAATAACTAAAAAATGATAAAATATTGACGAATATCAAATTGACATTTTTGTACAATAAATACAAAATGGGAAGTTATCAGTGTGGGTCGCACCCAGCCTTTTTTTCATTACTTGTCCCACTTAAGCTTGTTATTGTATTTGTCTTATAAATATGCTCATTTTTTCTCCGACTCTATTCTTGATCAAAAATAGTGTAAAGAGAAAGAGTACCAAAAAACAATATCCCCGACTATATGGCTATGAAATTCATAACAAAAAAGGCCACTTACACAAATGAAGACATTTAGATGAAGTTTGAGTTTGTTGATCTGGGACACCTAGCCAAGCAGGGTTTTTCTTTTTTGCGACTTCAAAGTCTGAAATACCTATGTTCAGTTTCTTCGATGGAAGAAAGTAGAGTCTCTAGTGGACTAAGATATTGGAGGAGGGGGCGGGTGGTCCGCCCCGGGCCCCCCATGTCTGGGGCCCCAAATCAAAAAAAAGTATATTGCAAAAAATTAGCACTTGTGATAATTAAAAAAGATTAAAAGGGAAATATTAATTTTGGAATTTCGTTACTTTTCTGTTTAAACCAAAAAACATAACTTTACATTGCCTATAACTTATTTCTCACAGCAAATTGAGATGATCTGCCTATAAAAAGTTGATCTCTGCGAAAATACCTTTTTAATGACACATGAATAGCCGTTATTGCGATCCACACTGATAATTTCCCATTATACTTTGAAAGCTTGGCAACTATTGAAGTTTTTACTTTACAATCAAAGGAAAGGTATCAAGTGCCCCCTTGTAGTCTTCAAACAAAAAATAATATTGTTAATGCTTGTGAATTTGTTAATATTTGTAAAAACTGTGTAATCGATTTACTTTTGATGTTGATTGATAATAATTTTACTCACGAAAAAATTATCACACTTAAGAAAATTCTCGAGATGTTAACCTGTTAAACAATTTATTTAAGTGGAAAAGAAAGGTGTGTTGAACGTACAAATCCACTTTTCATTGAAAATGAGATAATGATGCAGTTCTACTAATTTGAGGATGCTGTTTTGTTTCTAAAAATTTTCCACTTTAGTCTAAGCGTCAAATTTTTCAAGTGAAATTTATTTCAAGCTGTTCAAATGTTCTATATCCACTGATTTTATGGTATATTCTCCAATTTTTCTTCAACTTAAAACAGTTTTAATTCATTCTTAATAACTGTTCTAACTCCCATATTTGTCTACTTGACTAATTCAAAAGAATAAAGCAAACAAAAAAGAATAATTGAATGTCTGATGAACAAAATAACCTGACTATAATTAAATTTGAAACTTAAAAATCGTTTCCTGTCAAATTTGTATCCGCCGACCGACGATTTGTCAAAAATTTGATGATTTAAAAAAAAAATAACTGATCACATAAGGGGCCCCATTTAGCATTGCCGCCCCGGGCCCCAAAAAGCTAAGTCCGCCAATGATTGGAGTTCATAAAAAGTGTCGCGGGGACAGAAAGGAGAAGAACGATAACGAAACGAAAGATTGATAGGACCATAAATAATTTTCCAACAAATAAATCTATCTAATAAGGGAAGAATAAAATAGGTTGAAAAGTAAATATACAAAAATTCTTAAATATGAGTGGATAACTTGTAAAATAAAAAAGGACCTACGAATTTATAAAAAATAATGCAATGTTTCTATTGAAAGAAGAAATTTATTCAAATTAATCAACTGAAATGTCTTAAAAATAATTCGAAACACATTGCAACATAAATCTATCGGAATCAGTTGTAGAAATACTCATTTATATTCAATTTGAAATTATGTATCTTTTAACTTTTATTGTTATTATTTTTTCCCCCAATTTAGCAAAAGGATTTTTGTTTGTTCTCATTATGTGTATAAAAATTCTATGCCCGTGAATTTAACTCTGCATTGCGTTTTTTATTTTTGCATTTGTTTTCTATACACTGAAAGTCCTGAAAGTCCTGTCCAACTTATTCACACTCTACATATTTATCGATACAAATGCAACTTCTATGGTATTTACATTTGTATTCTTATTTCTTCTCTATATTTTTTGATTTTCGGTTTATTGTTGTTGTCGTTGATTCCTTCAATTGGTGGTGGTGTTGTACAATATGTCCTGCTGCAAACATTAAATAAGAGTTGTTATTGTTTCATTCGGGAACAACAAAAACAAATCCTCGTATTTAAAATCATGGGGGTATATAGTAAGTATAGACGGAGACAGCTTAATGGAGACAACAACGACAGACAAGCAATAGATTTTTGGAAAGTACCTACCTACCGATAAAATATTTAATAAAAGGTTATACTATCTGATGTATCTTCATATAAAAAATAACATATATTTATATGCCGTCTTTCTTGATTCATCTAATATTCCTTCTTATAATTATAGGTAGGTACCTTATAAAAATGAAAACCAACATGTATTGTATCTCAGTATTTCAATGCAGTTTCTAAAACTTATTTATATTAAATTTGAAAGGGGAGGAAACATGAAATACAAATTTAAACTGTGGCACCATCTATGCACCAACATATCTGCCAAAGCGAAAGGGGTTTAGGTTGATTAGATTATGATAAATGCTAACATACCTATAGGTACATATATAGAACATGCGACACTATATAAAATCAAAGGAAAAATAAAAACGAAAGATAAAAAAAATATAAGTACACCTATCCAGTATTTTATAAAAATATGGACAACTTAAACAGACATTGAGAATTCGGAAAATATACCTGTAGTTTTTTGTTAGATATTTTATTATATAATAACGAGAACAATATAAACATAACGTTTTTTGCAGTTATTTACATATATTTAACTCAAAATCTTGCCAATACAACCAATTTATCTAATATACACATCCTATGCGCAAAAGTTAATATATTAATATTCATGAAGAAGTACATTTTACACATATTCAAGGTAAGCACGTGGTTTTCATATTACTACTCTCACACCTCATCTTGACCAATAATTTCTTTTTTGCCGTAAAGCTCGTGATTTTTGATTTTCTTAACAACTTTTCGAAACAATTTTAAAACACATCAAATACATAATAATATAAAATTTAAAAACAAAAAATCTTGAAGATTTTTTCATCTAAATTGCACACTTGATTCAATTTTTACATTGGAGTCACGCTAAATTATAATGACACTTGCTTTGTTCTTCTGTAGTTACAGTACAACAAAATTTAAGGACACCCGAACGAGAAGTGTTGGTGTTGGCATAGTTGAGGCTGAGGCACATTGAGATTCATCAGCCAAAATGTACACTATTTCTTCGTTTGAAATAAGAATTTTAACAGAATGTAGAAATAGTTTTTTTGGTCGTCGTATACAGAAATGCGAAGAAAATCAAAAAAGGTTTTTTTAAAAACATTTTTGTATATATGTACTTAAAAAATTAATAAAATTTTAAACACATTCTTTTAAGGATAATTAAGGACTTAACAATAATTTATATAGGATTTTTAATACAAAATGTCCAAATAACGTATATTATCCGTTTTTTTTTTTTTTTTTTTTTTTTTGTCGGAAAAAACAACTGAATATACGACCGTACCGAAACTTTCTGAAAAGCTTTAACCGTATCCAATTGTAATCAACTGCTGTTCCGTGCTGCACAGGCCGATAGAATCTTTTAAGGCTGTAGTTCACCACCAATGACGAACGTAACACACTCTGCTTCGTGTCCGATGTTTTTTTTTTATGAAGAACAACATGAAAATACTTCTCAAGAAAAACAAAATTATCACATATTCGTACTCGTACTCTTTTGAAGGAGCAAGGAGAAAATTAGATAAAGAGGATACACAAAAACAAAAACACATTATTTCCAACTTTTCACCACAAACTTGGTGAAGATGAAGAGAAATGGTCTTTTTTAGATGAGAATTTGTTGTTGTTTTTTATAAGCTCAAAGCTTAGAGAGAAGAAGAAGCTATAATAGTATTAATATTGATATTAAGAGATGTGCGGCAAAACTGCCATGATGACTCCACTAAGAACGCATAACAGTAGTTGAAGTAAGACAATTTTTAAAGCCCCATCATGAAGATTGTTTATCGCATAGGATACGCAGGTATGAAGTTCAGACGATGAGTGAAAGTTTTCCATGCATGACCAATCGGAAGTTTAGGTGGGATTTAAACATTTAAAGTTTCTGTTACTGTAGTAGGTAACTTTCAGCAGAAAATTTAAAATTTTTGAAGGGGTTCACGAGACTTTCAAAATTTGTTGGGGCTTGATTACATTCCGTATAGTGTAAGCGCAACCAAAACAAATGAGTTTAGGTGTATCTTGCTGTTTTGGCGGATGTTATTATTTATACCTACATACATATTTACATACATATAAATACATATATCTACCCAGTACCTTCCTAGGTACCTATTATATCAATTTTAATAACATTACATTTTTATATTTTTTAATGTTATAATAATTATAATTAATACCTAATACATATGTATATTTTTAAATACAATGCATCAAAGTTGTACAAAAGTATCTCAGATACTTATAAGAACAATTAGTAAGATTTTTAATTGAATTATTTTACCTTGGGTTTTCTTGAATGAGAATGGATTTCAAGTTTCTAATATTAAGACTGCACTTCAATTAAATTCAAGAGGAGACAAATCATTGAGTATAAAAGACAAAAGATGAGAAAACAGTATTGATTCGTTTTGAATTTATTTATTAAACAAGTAATATACATACTTATGTAAGTAGATATAATATATTTATGTATATAATATGTTTTCAACTTTTTCATATGATACTTTATATATTTGAGTAATATTGTTTTTCTGATTATTATGATTATCCTGATTATGTTCTACCTAGTTCTAGAAAAAAAGTAAAAAAAGAAAACAAAATAATAAATACAGTTTGAAAAACTAATGAAACACGCTAAGCACATCAAACTAAATTATTAATTAATCATGGTGATCCTGATAAGTATATTAATGAGATGAACCTATGAATATATTGTTTTGATATCTGTAGGTACAAAATCAAAATCTAGTTTTTTTGTTTGTTTGTTAATTTTTCCCCTTTGTATGTTTGAATACAATTAGTTAAAACAATTATTATAATCGTACTTTTCTGAAATTATAACACAAAAAAATGAAGAAAATAGGCTTATAAGCTTTTGATAAATTCCTAAGTGCTTAAATATGAAAAATTTTGGTGAACTAAAACAATCCCCAAAAACATTCTTGCACAGCCTGTGCTAGCATTGTATTTTGCCGATCAACTATAGAAGAACCCCAAAAAAGGGAAAAACACGAACATGGCTATTCTACAAAGGTGACTTCCGGCATTACCTACTATTTACTACAAATATCGTTGAGATCCTAGATACCAATTTTCACATTACATTCTTCTTTGAAATCCTCTTTTTTCGGGGCGTAGAATAAGTCAATTATTTTAATTTTCATTTTTCGAGAACAATATGAGAGATCTTTTTTCCACGCAACGATACCTACCTGCTGCAGTATTGCATATAAAACTATCTCAAATCTCAATTAAACAACTGTTATATTTTTAATCCATCAAACCTACGGAGGAGTGTGGGGAAATAGTCGGCTTAAGGTTACTGGTGTTTGAAAAAAAAAATTAAAAGATGGCTGATTGAAATTGAAAGAAGGATTTAATTTAGCTGATTTTTGAGATCATGCGGATCGGTCCATAAAAAACGAGTCCATTATCTTTCCGATTTGTTATTTGGAAATAAATAAAGTAATTTTAATTCATTTAACATATAAAAACTCTGAATTAGAAAATCTGGCCAATTTCAGTAATTTCACCTTTAATATTTTGACTTCCTTAATTTCCTTAATTTCCATAAGCCATATTATTGGTGTGATTGTGATTTTTGTAAAATTAATTCGTTTATTTTGAAATTAAATAATAAAGTATACATATTATGTAGATGGCATCCCTTTTGATTTTTATAGAGCTTTTTACAAATTTATAATATGTAGTGCGAAAACCCTGGACAAATATTTCTTGCATAAAATTTAATGTGACTCTTTACTGTGAGTGAGACTCAACTCATATCTTCCCTGTGCTGCACAAACTGATTGGACAGAATATCTAAAACATTTTATTTGACCGAACTCCTGTTGACTGTTGAGCTCTTAATGTGAGAATGTGCGCAGGCTAAAAAAAGAAATACATTCTCACATTAAGTCTTCTTACAAACTACATAATAGGTATACAACTATAAGAATATGCAATACCTACACGGAAAATGGTATGTTTGCTTTTCGCCCTTAGAATTAGGGATTTAAATAAGTTACTTTACTCTAATAGCTTTCGTATGATTGCCGTACAGAGCATTATCAATTGGAATAATTCTATCACAATTGGTAACTGGGTTACCAACAGTTTATTATATTTACTTTCATGAAAATAAAAGTGTTTATCAATACTAATTTCTCGTACATTGCAAATATACTACCGATGATGTGGACGAATTAAATAGTTGACATTTAAAATTTGAGTTCAGTACCTTCTTGAAGTTTCAATAGATGGCACTATTTCACTATTTCTGTAAAAGGCAATCTGTGGAAAGAGGAGTCAAGCCTGCTATATGATTACCGGTTGTCAAAGACCATTTTGAATACAGAAATCTCAGTGGCGACCCCTTGTTGTATACTCATTGCAATGTAAATGAGCACTTCATATACTCGTATACTATATAACATTCTAATAATCACTGCACCTCCCAAAATTTTGTATAATCAATTATGTCAAACTAACATAAGAATAAAAAGATACGAGTAAATACGGGACATTTGTTTTCGCCGTATTTTTTCAAAACAGAAACAGAACACAAATCCAATGAATGTTTTCTTTTGTTCATTCCAACCAAATGGCAAAAAATAGGCTTCTATACCTACCTACATATATTTTTTATTTTCATTGAATGTTAAGTTCTCAGTGAGTCTGTCTGCAGCTTTGTAACCATGATACCTACCTATCTATAAATTTCATTTCTTATTTGAACAATAAATGAAGTGGTAATGTCTATTACTTTTGTCCAACCTTGGTTATCCTTATCTTTCTTTATCATCATAAAATAAGGGTTGAAACCCCAGTACTCCGAAATGAATTTTTGTGTTTTGTTGGGGTTGGGGTATACTAGTCAGGGTTGTCGTTCTACTGAAAGGCAACAACAGTTTATTCAAGTTTTTTTTTTTTTTTTTATACATATGTATATACCTATAAGGTGTTTTGTTTTTCTCGGAATTATCAAACTATTTCTTTTTTGTCTCTTATGGTATATTTCTAGTTATTTCTTAAAATTCATATTCGATTTAATTGTATCCGAGATTGACAAGGTTTTTTTGACAGCATGAAGTAATGATAGTCCGCCATCTTGTCATCTTGATTTTGGTTAACTGTCAAATAATTTAATATTGTTTTACTACCAAATTTATATACTAATCCATACTTTCTTTATATAAATAAATAATATGGGTATGGAAAATTAATCAACTTTGAAAAAATTGGAATCAAATAAAATCCAAGAACTCTTAATTAAGATGTATTTGAACTTGATCGTTGAACTTCGTCATTAACATCATGTGATATACATAATATATATAGTTAAAAAACATCTAGGCCAGTATTGAAATATAAGATGGGATTTAATTTGTTTTGCTTAAAGGTAGGTACCTATATGTACTTTAACGAGTAAATACGAGTAGCTACTAAATGATTCTTATTCAATCAAATCTTAAACTTGTTTCTATTTTTATTCTATGGTTTTTGAAAGAAAATATATTTTATGGTAAAATTTCCTACACAAGATAAATATTTTTTGCCTTTAACCTTGAACATATATAATATATACTCAATAATTATAATAATAATAATAATTCTCGAACTAAAACCATATTTGAATGTACTCGTATAACTACCTATTTGCTTATTATTTTTAATAAATGTATGAAATTATTATTATATTATTTAATACCTATTTGATTGGTTTAATCAATCAAATAGCTTATAATAATTTCAAATGTAACAGCCAGATAACTGGCCAAAATGAAACAAACAAAAACTTGGGCCAATTAACTTAATCGAATAATTTAACTCCGAGGGTTGTCGTGCTCGTTTGTCCAAGAAAAAAACACAAACAACACAACGTATTGTTTATAAATATTACACCTGTCTTTCTTAGAATCTCATAAGATATGTCTATTGAGTTCCTTCCAACGACGACGCACGACTTCTCAGAACCATGTCCCACTTACCAATGATTTCCTAACAGCTTCTAATATAGCATCTACCTTTCTGCTAGCCCTTTATTATTTTTATCTCTAACAGGACTAACAATAAATAAAGCAATTTGGCAACCCTTTGAGCAAGTGGATTTTAGGTCTTAGCGGTAAGGGGCAAACTTTTTAATACAAAAAAAACTGTAATTTAAGTTCACTTTCGCTGTTTCGCACAGTCTGTGCTGTTGCTGTGTTTCTATCGCGAAGCTCTTCGAGTACTTTTTAGACGTCGCAGTCGCATGGCATTTCATAGGAGGATGAGTGGTGCTGGTGAACAGACAACAGAGTGTGTGCCATTCGTGCAGCGAAACCTTATCATCAGAATAAGAACAATCAGCCAGACATCTCATTTTTTTTGTTTTTAGTTTTAGTTCTGTTGGCTTTTTTTTTATTTTTGTTTTTCTTAAATTGAAATTTTGAGTTTTCCGATTACCGTTTTCCCTTGTTAAGTGCTTTGGTTTTGTTCAAACTTAAACTACCTCAGAAAACACAAAAAAACAAGAAGTAAATTCAATTTTTTTATTGCTGCTTCTATGGAGTAATATTGAACTTGTGGTGTGTTAGAATCATTCAAATGTGACAAGGTGTTTGTTAATTTTTTTTTTCTGTTTAAAATCGATTTATTCAGCATAATCTCGTTAGTGTACAGTGTACACCGCACATAACAAAAAATCTTCTGTTGTTGTGAAATATTGGAATATCTGTGATTGATTTAATTTTCAAAAAAAATATTTTTGAAAGAGAACTTATAACCTATGTATGTATGTAATCTTAAATAGACTATAATACAGCAAAAGTTAACTAAAACTAAAACTAAGATCATCTAATTCTAAATTCCTAATGTCCAGGGATTAAAAGGTAAGCGTGATAAGGCCTTGACCTTTACACCTAAGTATTCACACTTACATTATTCATATTCGATTTATAAACATTTGAAGAAAAAAATAACAAATTTGGTTTTGGTTTTGGTTTTGCTGTTGAAAAAAATTTATTCATATACATATCTACATACATATGTACATAGGTACCTATATACATATGTGGATATACAAAGAAAGCCAATCGTCAGCTTCCTATAACCGATTTTTTTATTAGGAATTATTGTAGAAATGTAGGCTTTTTAAAGTTGGATAGTGGTGATGATGTGAGTAACCTTAATTTTTTTTTTTTTTTTTTGCTCAACGATTTTTGTTTGTTTCTTTTCTTTGACACGTTGTTAGACTAGTTTGAATATTTCAAGGTAATAAATTTCGTTTTTATAAACCTATAGATGTACTTATGTGTAGAGATATTTTTTTACAAACAAAGCAAAAAAGAAGTTCTATTGCATTATAGAAACAGCGACGCGACGGCAAAAAAAGTAGTGGACACTGACACAAAACAGCGCCAGCGTTGTGATAATGTTATGATTTGTCTAGCTTTTCGGTTTTTGTTGCTGTTTAATTGTATGGACATAATTATACAACAATCAAGCGAAATAGAGAAATTCAATTTTTTCATTTCTCTGGAGAAGCACATAAATCTTCCTTTTAGATTGACACTGATCATTGACATATTTTGTTTTGATTTCAATAAAAGAGCATGAATGAATTGTAATATTTAGAGGTGCGAATTTCACTAGTTTCAATTCAGGTATGTACATAAATACCATATCTGATAAAAACAGATTTTTTTAAGGATTATTTCTTTGGCCTTTGGTATAAATATGATAAGCCCAATTGACTTTTTCTGTTTGAAATGCCAATATGTTTCGAAAGCCGCATCATCACTTGAACAAAATTATTTGATACAAATAGATGATAAGTAAGGTTACTTTCACTTCCGACTTAATATATTAATTAAAGCTATTAAAATGCAACACTTAAAATTCTAAACACAATTGTTATCAATTTTTGGTGTTTTTTGTAAGAAAATAGTCGGTTGAATTTTTGTTTGCTGAAATTTAACCAAATGTAAACAATAGTCTTTAAGATCATATTATTTTTAGTTTTTTGTATATTTGAGCCCCAAAAATTGTTGTTATTTAAAAAAAACGGTTTCTTGTTTTTTATCCTAATTCATACCAAAAATGTATATCTAACATCATAATGTTTAGAATAAAATATATTTGTGGTCAATAGCAGGGTAAGTCCATGGTAACCAACTATACATTTATTTTTAAACGTTATTTTAAACATTTCGATACATTTTCAATCAATCATTTCAATTTCTCTAGAATTATTTTTATTATTATTATGGGAATTATAACAAAAACTTAAGAAAGTCAAATACAAATTTGAAAGAAGTTTCGTCGATCTTTTAGATGCAGTCAAAAAATCAGCTGTTATTAATTAGAACACAAATTTGACTGGTAACTCACGTTACAAAATTTCGAAGTCCTTTTTAATAATAATAATTAAACTAAAAAATGTTCTGAAAATAGGAAGGTAAAATTAAAATTTTGACCCACACTGATAACTTCTCTTTGTGTTTTTTTGAAAACTTTACGTTAATTGAAGTTTTTGTGTTATATATTATAAACTCACTAATCCAAAAAAGTATTATAAGTTCAATCCTGAATAAAACTTAATTTTGTAATTTCTTTTACATTTTTCCTTTTTTTTTGTTTTTGTAAAAATAAACTGTGTACCTGTACATATTCGATTTAATTTTGATTTAAGTAGTCATAATAATTTTTGTTTTTGTTTAAAAATCTCTCAATTTGATATTTGTCAAAATTGTTTGACTTGTTAACAATTGTATTTTGTAAAGAAATACCAATAATCAATAAAGAAAATAATTTTTGACACTTTTCAGCAGAAGTTTTAGTATAGTTATACATTTAATTCCCAAAAATTTAAGGTGTTGTTATTTTACGCAATAATTATTTTAAAATTGGTAGATATCATTTTTGTTTGACTATATTTTGAGTCCGAAAAGTATGTTAGGGACCTTGAAACGTCCACATTTGTATATATATATTATATATTATGATATTATAACTTTTTTCAAACTTGTAACATGAGTTACCGGTAACTATGACAAATAAATTAATTAAAAATTACCTAGTTCTTATTTAAGCATCGTAGAAAAATAAAATTTAACAATTTAGGATTGAACATAACCGAAATAATGAAAAAAAAGAGTAATGGTAACTAACGTCATACATACATATGTAAAAGATTAAAAACTAATTTAGCGAAATTCTAATAAAGATATACGAAGTGTATCATTCCTATGAGTTTCACCACAATCGCATTTATTAGTCAGAAAATTAAAATAATTGATGATATAACGTCACTGGTGGGCAGTCGACGATTGTGACTGTTCAGATATTGTCATTCATTACTTTGAGTTCATACATATTTCTTCTGTTATTGTTTGTTGTTGTCATTGACATTGCCTTTCTTACTTCACAAGAATTATTGCTGATAGTATAAGATTGAGTGTTTCTACAACAAGCCAATCAATTAACCCATTCCTGTTTATTTCTTGCATTCTCATCAGTTAATACGACAGCGGGTTGAATTATCAACTGTAGAATAATTAATGCAATTTATACATCAAAGATACATTTAAACATATTATGTACGAGTTAATATATATACATACATACATCCACCCGTCATCGTCAGCTTTATGAATATGTATATTTTTGCTTGCTGTTAGTTTTTAAATTGGTTATCTTTAACGTTCAGTTAAAAAAAAAATATAAAACTCATTAAAATTTAATTTGCCGACACAAATGTAAAAAAAAAAAACACATGAGTAGATATAAACTTATAAGTGAGGTCGTCGATATGTATTTGAATTGTTTATATACAGATATTTAATTTAGTTTAATTTTGTTCCATTCGTTATTCACAACATTGTGAAATAGTGGAGATAGGTATAATTTAGAACAAAATAATTATAGGTACCCGGCAGTGTTTGTTACTCTCAGCTGGAATCAACAAACAACAAACCCTGTGAGTCAAACCATCAGTTGAAACATTAATGTTCCGTAAGAAGTTAAAAACAGTAAATAGATGTATGGATGTATAAACATTGCGAATTTCTGTTCAGTCGTTAGTGTGACTTCGAAATTGATTATTCGATTGTTGTTCTCTTTGTATTATTTATAAAAAAAAAGAATGTTAAGTGGTCAGCAATAAAATAAACAAAAATATATGTGATGATTTAAATTATGAAGCCTGAATTAATTCAAACATTTAATCACGTCATAAGCCAATTTCAAGCCATGTGATTATTGTATGTTATACTATGTATTAAAAAAAAACAGTTAATTCGAGATCGATTGTTCATGTTTTTTATTGTACTTGTTAACCAAATGCACACTTTTCCCTACCTTGACCCTAGGATATTTTCTAAACTCATTTGTGTAAAATGTTCATATTGATGCATATTTATCATCAAACAGCAAACAGGACACATAACGAGAGTGTATATTACCACATAAGCCTAAGATATAAAATTATTAAGCACTAATGTCTAATATACACATGGAATATGATACTGAGGCAAAACAAAATTTGTATGTTTCACCAAAACTGAAATTCAATACTCAGTAGCACAAATTTGCTCTGGTAGTGCAAGTTTATGATGAAATGAATAAATAGTTTGATACTCAATAATATTAATTATTATTTTTAGTTTTGTTCTTTTAAATTTTTGTTTTAATTTATTCAATATTATTTTTTTTTTTTTGCATATAGCATTTGTATTCAACTATACGTTAAAATGATACCTTTTTTTCAATCTTAAAAATTGTTCTTAACTTAAGTGAGCTATTCGAACTACTACATAAACTCAAATTACAAATAAACAGTGCGATAAAGCACTATGCTATGAAACATTCCAACGTTTGCTTATCTTTAGCATTTATACCTAAATCTTTTTCATTTCCCCAGTACCTTTTCTAAATAAAAAAAACTTCGTTTTTATTGAACTTATGGCAATTTCATGCAATGAAAAATAATAAATAATGTATGTACCTACATAACATACATAGAAGAGCACAAATTTTTCCAAATTTATTAACAAATATTCAGACTCAATGATGGCATATTTTATTTAATTGTCACCCATTTTACTCACAGGATTCAACATCACTTCAATCCTGATTCAACCATTTGTGCAAAAATATTCAGAATGTAATAATTATACCCAAACATTTATTTTGACCAAAATCAAGAAATACACCTGTTCTCGTTCTTGGGTATTATATACATATTACATATTATAAATTCACCATCGTCATCGTTTAAATTGCAAAAAGGCGATTTAATGTTTTGATAGGTATCACGAAAAACTTTGTATTAATTTTTTGTTAATAATTCTTTTTTTTTTTTAAAGAAAATTTTTAATTTTTAAAATTTTAATTATAAAATGGATTTTCTGTTTTACTGAAAATTCTGTTAAAAGTGAATTTAAATATTTCTTCTTTGTTTTAAATTGTTTGATAACGGAATTTTTGTATTTAAGATTAATAGCGTAGAAAATTTTTCGTAGGAGAAGTTGATTTTTTATTTTAGAATAAAATAATAATAAATTAAATGAAATCTTGAATAATTTTATTCATTCCAGACTTAGGAAAAGAAGGACCACAATGCTCTTAAATGAAGTCTATCTAAAGTGGTACTATGACAAAAAAACAAAAGACCAATTTTTTGGAAACAAAGACTTCTTCATTATCATCCTGGAAACTATAAATAGTTGACGCATAAGATTCTTCAAAACAAAAACCAAAAAACAAAAACTGAATTTTTTTTTAGCTGCCCGCGAGTTTCAGTTAGCAAGGATAGAGGAGCTATTATCTAATGTAAGCGAAAATTTAATGCAAAAATAATTGTTCTACATACTTGGTTTATTATCACCTTATTCTACCTTAACTTTTGTTGTCACATACATAGATTGGTTCAAAAAAAAAAAAAAAAAAAGTAAACCGTTTTTTAACAATCACCACCACTCCATAATGTACTCCCCTGAAGATGGTCTTATTCATCAGCGAAAAACTAATTTCTGCTATGCACTCGGTGGTAATTTGAAATAAAACATTCAACATAATAAAATTCTTATTTGAAACAATTCTGTTTCCCTCTATTTGTGGTTATATTTTCAGCTAAGGTTCCATCTCGAATGGTCCTTTATTTTTTGTCATGGTCAGGATTTCTTGTTTCGTTTATGATGCGAAATGATATCAATTTCGCCCTCGTAGCAATGGTTAGAGCAAATGATACTTCAACAATAGCACCAACAGCAACAACAGTACTTAATGATGTCACAACACAAAATTTACTTAATAACAATTATACAAAAGAAGCGTACATACAAAATAATTTAAGCAACAATTATTCTAATTCCAATTTTAATTCAAATTCCAATTCCTTAATGTTACATAATAATATTATAAGTATATTTAACTCAACAAGTACAAAAGAAAGCAGTTCCGTCAATAATTTAACTAGCATCGATGGGATCGACGATAAATTTAAAAATAAGGTAAGTGGCATAATGTAATTTACAAGAAATAAATTATATTTCGTAACAATGTTAATTTTGATCAGCTATA
Source organism: Scaeva pyrastri (assembly GCA_905146935.1). Classification (NCBI taxonomy): domain Eukaryota; kingdom Metazoa; phylum Arthropoda; class Insecta; order Diptera; family Syrphidae; genus Scaeva; species Scaeva pyrastri. The sequence goes on from LR989930.1 coordinate 4,400,689, forward strand.
TAATCTTTCCAGTTTCCAGTGAATATACAGTACAGGGAAAAGGGAAATTTTCCTTACAACTAGGGATTTTAATAAGCCACTTCATTTTTATAGCTTTTATATGATTGCTTGATTGCCGTACTGAGCATTATCAATTGACATAATTCCATCACAAATGTCGGCAGATTTTCCAACTGTTTATTATATTTTCATGAATATAAAAGTGCTAATCAAGAAATTATTATATAACATATGTATAGCAAAATTTCACGTTATAAATCCTTTTTCAACGAATACAAGGACATAATGTCCAGACCATGCCAAAATAATTTACTGTTCCTAAAACCAAAGGGAAAAAAATTTACTTGAATTTTAATGAAATTCTTAAAAAAAAACAATAACAATAATATGGACAATAGCTACTTAACATTCCTTGTTGTTCTGAAAAGATCAGAAAGGTCTTTGATAAAATCCTTTGAAAAAAGCTCAGTTGGAATGGAATGCATTTTTTTTATATCACACAGCGGGAGTAGAAATGAGCAAGAATCAGTACAATATCAGTATCAGTATGCTTTTGCTTTTAGCATGCGAACGGACAGGGTCGTCTTTTAGCGGGGGATTTACTATATTTGGCAAGGTATTAAACTTTTGAAATTTTTTATAAGAAATCTCAACTTTGAATTCATAATAAGAAGAAGATAAGAACAAGTTAACATTTAGATATTATAAATTACATTCCAAGCATAGCACTTCAAAGATATAGATATTTTTTGGATAGCTTTTATCATCAAAAAAAAAAAAAAACACACCAAGCATTTTGGTACTGAAAGTGAAATGTCAAAAAATTAGAAAATATTCGGTGTCTCATTTCTTATGTTGTTTTTATTTTTATTTTTATTAAAAAGCGTTTAAGATTGCTAGCAGTAAAAACTTCTGTTAAATATTTTCAGTAAGTCCTCATTCTAAAAATGTTGCTCAATATGACGTTTTTTATAGTTTCAGAAATTTATTTTGTTTACTGCTTATTTTTGTTTTAAGGGTTATTTTATAAAGCAGTACCAATGTCTCTGCCACTAGGTTCAACCTCTACTGTCTCTTGCAAGGAATTGACAAATTCTGGAAGAGTAATAATTATACTTTCCATGAAAAGTGTTTTCTCAAAAATACACCGTTCGGATTTCACAAACAAACTGTAGGCCCTTGCATTCCTAACATTATTCTCACCCAGGAGAGGTTGATAATTATAAGTCACTAGGCTAATTTATTTATTTAATATTTATACAAAAAAGAAAAATTTATTGTAATTTTTCGAAAAATGTAATCGACTTTTTTATTAATTACTTTTTATGAATTCATTTTTTCTGAATTTAATAAACTTATACATATGTACTTCAATGCAATAATGTTTGTCAAAAATATTCAAATAATTGTTTTCTTTAAATTTTGACAGAAAAATGTTACTTATCATCAGTATGACTGGGATTCGGCAACAAAAGGGGCAATTCTGGGTTCATTTTATTGGTGTTATGTTCTATCTCAAGTAATATATTTTTTTTTTAAATTAATTTTGACTGGATAACAGAGTCAAAAATTTATGTTCTACATTTCTTTATTTTTTCGCAGGTGGCAGGTGGCATTGCAACCCAATATTTTGGAACTAAAAAAGTATTCGGTTGGTCACAATTCGCTACAGGCTGCTGCAGTTTCCTTATACCATACGCTGCCGATCTTCATTACATTGTCGTAGTCATTTTACGTTCAATACAAGGCTTTGCCTCTGGCCTTACTTGGCCTGCTATGTATGCCCTGGTTGGATTTTGGATTCCCCTAGCCGAACGCAGCAGATTCATGTCTAGCTTTCAAGGATTCAGCATTGGCATCGGTTTGACTTATCCATTGTGCGGTTTTATAATCGATCATTTTGGCTGGCCATATGTCTTTTATACAACTGGCAGTCTGGCCATGCTGTGGTGCATAATGTGGTATTTACTCGCCTTCAATAGTCCCAAAGAACATCCGCGGATTTCACCCAGCGAACTCGAATATATCGAACTGAATGTGAGCCGTGAAGTCAAAGAATCTCAAGGCATGAGGGTTCCATGGAAGAGCATATTCACATCACTGCCAGTTTGGGCGATTGGTATAACGACATTCGGTCGTATATGGGTGCACTATCAATTTATATTGTCGGGTCCGATTTTCATGAAACAAATATTAGGTTTGCGTTACCAATCCAACGGATTGCTCTCTGGAACGCCGTTTTTATGCTCTTACGTATCATCCGTTTTCTTTTGTTATGCTGCTGATAAGCTCGTGTGTAACCAAATGATGAGTTTGACAAATGTTCGTAAGCTATTTACTGCTGCTTCGCAAATCATTCCAGGAGTCTTATTACTTGTAATTGGTTACGTTGATAATATAATACTTGTTCTGGTTGTGTGGTTTATAGCTGTGACATTTGTGACAGCATCTTATGCTGGTGCTATGGCTAGTATTGTGGATATAGCACCTAATTTAGCTGGGCCGGTATTGGCTTTTGCACAAACTATACATATGTCCGCTTCGTTTTTATCGCCCGTTATAACTGGACTTATTGTTGTTCATGAGGTAATTTTTCTATTTAAATTGAGAAAAAATATCACAAGACGACATAACTCAAATATAGGATAACACTCGGGAGCTTTCAAAAAAAAGATTATTCTCATTTTTCAAAAGTTGAATGTTATTTTCACAACAAAGCTTAAAGCTCTTTTTAAAATAAATTAGTAAAAATCATATTGCGAGCAACAAATTAAAAAGAGACTTAGGGCCGTAATATCACTTCCATCAAGTAGCCTAAAAAAATAAGTGAATCTGACTTTATCGCATTAGTGTTTGCGATTCGCCAAGTTGACGTTAGCCTTAAACATCAAAAATTTGGCGAATTCAAATGTTGTTCTATTACAATTGGCGAATGCTCGCTTTTATCTGTCAGAATCGGTCGAACTGTAATTCTTGGTGACTTTGAAATACCACCAAACAGTTAATTCGCCAAAACATTCGATTTTAGGCGAATGCTCGACGCATGAGTGATAATACGTCCCTTAACTTAACTATCGTTACCCTAAGCTTATTGCCATGTGTCCATCTCGTTTTGTCAATTTTAAGCTTAAGTGTAAAGCTTTTAAGAAAGCAATTCCCGATTTTCTTTTGACCTCTTTCAATTCTTTTTGAAAAACTTTCAAGCTTTTTTAAATTTAAGAAAATAGTATGACTATGAGTTATGACGTTTTCCTAGAAAAATTATTTTCAGTAGATATTAATATTTAAAAAAAAAACTAACTTAACTTAACTTAACTTCTTTTTGAACAATTACAGGAATCAATAGATGAGTGGCGCCAGGTATTCTGGGTTTCATGTATAATAGCAATTTGTACTTATTTCATGTTCCAAATCTACGGCACTGCCGATGTTCAGTCCTGGAATCATTTACGTAAAAATGCATCGTGTGAGGAAGAAAGTGATAATCTGAAAAAAACTGAAAGTGGTTCCAAAGAAAGCGAATAGTATTAATTCCATGCCTAAAAATATAAAACAAATAAAATATATATTAATAGATACATAGATATATAAAATGTTTCTTACAAAAAATTGTTACATTCAATTACCATTTTTATTAAAAATATTCTAATAAAGTTTTTTTATGTGTAGGTATATAATTTCGTTAAAAAATACTAATATCTTAAGGTATATGTTATACACAAAATGGAGAAAAAATAAAATAATGATTATTGTTCATTTGATTGTTTTAATTCACTTTATTTTCAATCTGTACTGTGTAATCTTAAAATTATTCTCATTTTAAATCGACCTCTTCAGCCTCCTCTGCTTTCAACAGGTGCATGTATATAATTGTAGCACAAATAATAATTAATCATGTACAGATGTCTCACCTCCCTAAAAAACCATGTCTTCAAAATTTGCAACACCCGACAATCTCTAGCCAACAAATCGCTTTTAAATAAGGAAGAAAAAAAGCTATTTTTCTCAAAGAATAAAACAGAGAGCAACGGAAAAATATCTCTTTGATCAAAACACAAAATAGGAGAATAGAGAATTAATTGTAATTTAGTCTTGTTTTTTTTTTTTGAAATATTTACATAGGTACGAGTACTTTTCAATTAGTATTTCTTTTTTTGATAACAAGAAGACTTCGTATAAATGTGTATAGTTTTCAGTTTTTGATTAAGAATTAATTAGAGCAACAGATTGTAAATCAAAAAATGTAAAATTACTCTTTAAAATTATTTGTAGGCTATTTTGGACAAATTTTGGTTTTAAAATTAGTTTTTTTCGAAAACTATGAATTTTTTTCACTTGATTTAAAAACAAGCTGATAGAATAGACTGTTGCTTTAAAAAAAATGTATACTACTTAATTTTAAGTTTTACCGTTATTTTTTAAAAATTCGATTTCGATTTTCGATCAAAGCAATTTTATTTTAAATTGCCCCTTCCGCCTAAACGGGGTGAGATAGACCCCTTACAAAATACCGTTATCAAATCTTGGCAACCTAGTTATCGTACTCGTGCCGGTTGGTGAAATATCGGTCAATCTAACAGCCAGGCGTTTCAAATAAAAGTCATTTAAAACTAATAAGCTTCTAAATATTTTTTTTGATTTATTATTAAAAAAATGCTTTGTATGGCAAATCAAACAATAGTTAAAGTGAACACCTGACTTTCAATCTTAAAACTTAACTAAATTTAGTAATTTTTGATTTTTTTTTTATGAAAATGTGTAGTCGATTTTTTGTATTTTGTGTAAAAAACTGTCACTTTGTCAAAATGTTACCAGTTGCTAGTATGTTGAAAAGCAAATTTTCCCGGTCTCGAAATATTCAGGTCAAAAAACTATTTATGACATTTTGCTTGGTATTTTTTTTGTAACTGTAAATTCTTCAAAATATTAGTTTTTACTTACAAAATGTATATAAAAAATAATATTAAATTGAATATCACTTTTCATTCATTGTATATTATACATTTTTTTAACAGTTTATCTATTTCAAAAAAAATAATGTTATACGTAATGATTTATTCCTAATTTATATTAAATTTTCTTTCTAAAACGTTTAAATTTGTCAAAAATTTCAATTTGACAAATCGTAAGATAGATAACAATTTATTCCTATAAAAAGATAGATAACAATTTGTGTTATTTTGTATTGAACTAATATTTTTGTGACCCCCCTAATCCCAAAGCTGGATTTGTCCTTGGGAACAGATAACGTCATTGAAATCAAATAAATTTTCTTTAACGCATTTTGATAAAATACAAATTTGGTATACCTACATTTGGAAAAAAGCAACTTATATTTATTTTTCAGTCAAAAAGTTGAAGTAATTATATTTACTTTTTGTGTTCATTATTTATATGAAACAAGTAGGCACTTTATTTTTTAAATTTGGCAACTAAAAAATAGTTCTAACTCCTGTTTTACATTTTTTGTCATATTGTCATATTTAAATATTTCTTTCCTTCCAACTTCATAACCAATTGAACAGAACATACTCATACATATTATGATTAGATTTTAGATTATTACTATTCCATTTTATATTCAATGATATAAACGTGTTGAAAATACTATTAATTAGACTTTTTTGACCCATGTCAAAAGACTAAACACAATCTGTTTACCTATCAAAACGCATTGAATATAAAACCAAATAAAAAATATTTTAATTTCAAATTTGTATGACAATTCTGAATTATACAATACATAGGTACGTCTTAATACGATAATTTAAATTATAGTTCGTCGTTTTGATTGTAAATTAAAATTGTAGAATCCTCTTTGTCTTCCTTTAGAAATCTATCGAGATGGCGTTGCTTGAATTTTTTAATTAGTTTATGATGTTTGATCGCTAGTACAAAAATTAAGATCGTAATTACAACCAAAGAAAAGTTTAATACCATTGAACCGGAACCGCTGTCATTTTGTATGGCTTTATGTTTCGGAATATTCCAGGTTATGAATTTGTCTAAAATAAATTTGTGAAGAGAAGAAATTAAAATTCAGTACAATGCAAAACAAGACTGCTATAAAGATTATTTTGAATATAGTTAATAAGGTTAAAATAGATATTTTTACTATACTTACTTTTCCGTAATAAGAAAATGTTTTCCGTTGTTGTATTCAACTCGGCCGATTCTGTAAAATTTGAATAAATCCTTTGAGTTCCATGAGACGAAAACATAGTTTGAGCCGGGGTCAATGTCACAGCCATTGTACTATTTTCATACGTTGTTGGCTGTATTGTTGTCCTTCTTAAGAATGGAATTTTTTTTTGTATTTCGGTAGTAATTACAACTGTCGTTGCTGCTGTTGTTAACGCTGCTTCCGTTTTCGGTATTATAATTTCGTGTTGTGTTGATGGTGTAGTATATTTCCCACTATTAATTATTATTGTTGACGGTCTTTGAATTGGAGTGATGGTAGAATGTATAGTGTTACTGGTAGTTGTTATAGTTGTTGCGGATGTAGATTTCGTTTGAGGAATGTCTAATGGAGTAGATGAGCTGGTCGTTGTTTGTAGAAATTTTGTATTTTCTGTTAGAAAAGGTAGAAACGTTACAGAGCCTAATGCTTCAGTAGTTGTTTGGTCAGCATTATTGCCTTTAAGAAATATAAGGATTAGAATTATTAATTACAAGTGAATAAAAAAAGCTTTATTAAAAATGTCATTTATTTCTACATCCGAAATATGAGTATAAATGAGGAATTTGTATCGCGACCTTAGAACAATAGGGTTCTAACTGACATTTTTTTCAAAACTGAGTTATACATGTGGTCGTAGTAAGTCGAGTTTGTTCTTTCGATTGGATTCATCAATATTTTTCTATCTCTTCTAGTTTCCTTAATAGTTTATTAAAATTCAGTAAACAAAGTTATATGTGCATCAATTTATTAAAAAAACCAAGTCTGCGAATTTCTAAGTGGTAAAAAGAACTTAGAGAAGAAAAGAACTTGAGAAATTAAAAAAAAATGCACATAGAACTTTGTTACCCGACAGGATGTAGATAGAACTGTGTTACTTCAAAATATTTAAACGTTTCTCATTGTTCAAACTACATATTTAAGTATTAAATTTAAAAAGCATCCTATGTGCTATTCCAGACATTAATCTATGTCTGTGCCAAATTTAATCCAAATCCGTTTAGGCGTTCTCAAGCTATTAAAAGTGTAACTTGCACGACTTTCTTCTACTAAAAAATAAACCGTACCTATTTTTTAAGCTAACAAAGTTATATCTGATGGACAAAAATTTCTTAACCTTAACCTTATTGTTTTATGCTCAAATGCCTTAGCGTTGAGTAACAAGGTTCTATTCATTTTTTAAACATTTATTACTGCAAAATTATTACTATCTAGAGTTAATTTTATTATGTTTGGCTTTCCACACCTTTATGGCTTAAGTATTTTTAATTTTGAAACTTGTAAAAATATTTAGGTAAGAAGGTAAATGAAAAGTTGTTTTGTTTTAAGAATTATAATCGCTGATGCTTTTACCACAAATAATCACATACAGATGTCTCACGCTTATGGAGAAGAATGACCTATGAAATGGAAAAAGCTTTATTTTTAAAAGCTTTAAATAAGATCTTCTCCTACAGAATCAAAGCTCTTTATGAAATATTTTGTTACTTTACTATCTGCCACTCTTTTCTATCCTTTTTACCCCTTTCGGGATAATTTGTTTTTGTTTGTGGATTCGTTGCTTGCTTTTTTGTATAGCTATTCTGAGGCCGCGGCCACGCAGTAAGCGGCTGAGCGAAAAAAAAAATATAAAACATATGAAATCACATAGAAGCGGCCACGCTATGAGCGAGCGGCGAAACAAAATTCTGAGCCGCGCCGCGCCGCGCCGCACAGTGGGGCAAACAGGGAAAAAATTACAAATTTTTTTTATTAGTTTTTTGCGGTTTTTGATATGCTATTGTTTTAATAAAAAGTCAAGGAAAACAGTTGTAATTCAGTTTTTTCATTTCGTATTAGTGTGTGGCTCTGAGCGACCTTGAAAGTTCGACAATGTTTAGTACCAAAAAATCGCCTATTTTTACTTATGCACATTTTGGCTTGCTGTGGCTTTTTTTTTTTGTAAAGATACAATTATGCAACTTTACAGATTTGTAGTTCAAATAACAAAGAAAAATAAAAAAATATAAAATAGACACAGTTTTTTAAATATGACATTGAAAAAAATGATAAAGTGAGTGGAAAAAATTAACTAGATAGTGCAAACTTTTGCTAAGCCTACAAAAAAAGCTCCGCTGAGCTCCGGTCTAAATATAAAATTATTATTTTCTGAAAGTTTATAATTACTATTGTCTAACATTCCTATAAATTTCATTGACAACTGTAGACAACCGCCGAACAAAGTCATAAAAATTAGAGTTTGGGAGCGACTTTCAAAAAGGCTATAAAATCAATTTTAAATTTTTTAAACTATAAGTATGTCGTTTTCCTTGCTACAAGTAAGGCGGTTGAAGTAAGTTTAATATTTTTGTCGTTGTATGAATAAAATTGAATTTATAATATATTTATATTTTTTTTATCAATGGATTCACGATTTAGTTAAATTGTATTCAAATTAATTTAAATTGAATTAAAATTAATTCAAATTGACCTAAATTAATTTAAAATTAAGTTAAAACTTAATTTTAAGGAAGTAATTTAAATGTATGTAGTATGTACTTAAGTTGTAATATTTTTACAGAATAAAATGATATACATTATGTAGGTGATAATCGTGAAAAAAAAATGAATAAGAGTTGATCCATTTTTTGCCGTTTTTCATCCATTTATTTCGAAAAATAGTAACCTTGGTTAGATAAACATTTTTTATAAGTGTATTAAAATTTTAGCTGTTTGTGCTTTTTTATATTTATACTAGGTATCCTCTACATGCCTAAAAATTTAATAAAAATCTTTCAAAGTTCAAATTTTATCGAATTAAGAGCACGTCGATACAAAAAATAATTTATATTAAAACAAGAAAAATTGGGCGTGGCAGTGGGCGGAAATAATTTTTTTCATCAACTATCATATATATCCTGAAAATTTCATTGAAATCGGTTTAGTGATTTAATTTTTATTAAAACGAGCAAAATGTAGGCGTGTCAGTGGGCGGAAATTGATGGAGAAAATATTTCTTGCTATTGATTATCATCCCTGAAATGTCAATAAAATCGGTTTGATGGTTTAGATTTTATGGAGTTTTTCCGCTCTCCCATTCAAGTCGCCCCACTGTGCGCCGCTCAGCAACCAAACCTGTTTTAATTTTTAGTAATGTTCTGAGCGGCAAGAAGTAAAGATGGCCAAAGTAAACATTGAGTTGTTAATTTCGTGTGTGACAACGGCATTTTTACTACTAATCGTAATCGCTCAAAAGCAGTCACTCAGTGCCTGGCCATACGTCGCTTAGAGCTGCGACTCAGCCGCTTACTGCGTGGCCGAGGCCTTACATCCCAGGTACCTATATTTTTCTTTGTGCTACGACTAAGGCAAGACAAATCATGTTTGTTTTTATTATGCTCTTGTTGTTGCTTTTGCGTCTATAATTTGGGAGGTCGTCTCAGATCTTAGACAAATTAAAAGGAGAAGTGACTGAATGTGTTGATTTGTTTATGTACATGTAATATATATGCTACATTGTGAATTTGTTGGTTTGACTTGTACGTCGTCGTTAGGTATATTTTTAAATAGGAAAATAATCAGTTACCTGCAGGCATTTTTTTTTTAATTTTTCAGCTTATCCACAATTTTTTTTTAAATATCCACCAACATAGACAACAATACAAAAAAAAAGAGGCTGGGTGCGACCCACACTGATAACTTCCCATTATGTATAATTTGAAAACAAATTCTATAAATTGCAGTGTTTCAACAATGCTTTATTTATGAAATAATATGCATAGATAACTTATCTACCAACATAATTAGATATCCCAATTTTTGTTTTTTTTTCCAAATCACTACCTCATCATGAATTACTCACCCACATACCAAATGACTTCAAATTAGATGTTTTCTTCTTGTGTGCAAATGTACCTGCCTAAGTTTTATTTTTAATATTATGAGTTAGAACGTTTTGCTTAAAAATGAAAAAAAAATCTTACTACATCTGAACCAAAAGATTCCAATTCTTTTTTCACTAGGTAGGTACATACATACATACATCTAATTCGAAATATATAATGTAATTGTACATATCTGCAAAAAATAACAAACCCACCTAATTATACAATAACAATACATCCCAAGATCCTACAATAGAAGGAATAAAAATGAACAGACAAAATATTTTTTGTCTATCAAGAAAATATTCTTTAATATGAAAAGAGATCTATACACCGAGCCTTAAAATTCGCGCTTTCTTTTTCAAACAATTTTTTAATCTATATTAATAAAAATGTAAATGTATGTTTGTTCCTAATCGCTAATCTCAAAAAGTTCTTAGGCAATTGCTTTCAAATTTTGACAGAACATTGAATTCAAGTCCGTGAGTGTTTATATGTACTTTAAACAAAAATAAAACGATGGACTTAACACTACATTATACAATTACTAAAATATAAGGAATAAAGCACCTACATATAATAAAAAACTCATTCTTAGTTTATTTTTTTGTCAAAAAAAATAAATAAACAAAAATAAGTGACATACTGTATGTACATATGTACATACAACATAGTTTGTATAATATTCAATAACTTTTAAAATTAAAATTTTGACAAAACTGGATGTTACAAGGTGCCTTTTGTAGATTGTAATGTAATACCTACAGGTTTGGTAGCAATTTGGAAACATTTTTTGCGCTCAAGAAAACGATGAAGGAAAAATGAAATTATCTTCAAAATTATTTTCTTTTATGTAAAATGACGTTTTTGACATCAAAAATTTAAAATTTATTTTACATATTTTATTAAATCTAAAGTTAAATTTTTGAAAAAAGTCCATGCATAGTTTTTTTTGCTAAAATATTTACCAAAAATTGATAAAAAATGTTTTTTGACTTGAATATATTATGTACATATGTAAATATAGAGATTAAGCAACGACATTGACGTCATTTTTATTTTATTTTATACATAATACAACTATTAACATTTGATACAATTTTGACAAATATCGAAGTGACAGCTTTTGTACGAAAAATAAAAAAAAATAAAAGTAAAATTTACAGAAGAGGGTCAAAAATTGTTTTTCGGTTCAAATGTATTCAAATGTATTTTATTTTACACATACATAATTTGTCAATAAATAAATGATAAAATATTGACGAATATCAATTAATAATTAACAATTTGACTGATACGAGTACCTTTAAAATAATTTTAAAAAATGTATGAAATGGTTGGCTAGAAGTTATGAACCTTTTTCAATTTTGTATTTATTTAAAAAAAACGCTCAGCGAAGCGGGCTGGGTAGGGTACGGCTAGTTTTTAATAAAAAAACAGAAAACTTGATCCTATAAAATGTATCTTAGTTTATTGAGAAATTAAAACAAAATGAAAATTAGGTACCTACTTCTTTAAAAAAAAATACTTGACTTGTTTATTCTATCTTTTTTCATAAATAGAATAATAAAGTAACTTAATTAAATATGTAGTAATATTTTTAATATCTGTTACATTTAAGCCTAGTCTAGTAGAAATTATTGAGAATATAAGCAAATTTCGATGTAAAGAGGTTGTATCTTCTTTTAATGGATGCAATGACTTCGATGAATTATTTAAGTTGCTCCAAAGAAAAGAAGAAACTTCACACACATTATGTTATTCTTTATAATCTCTTGCCTTAAGGAGTTAAATCTGGTGATCTTGGTCCTTGGTCCTTGATCCTTTCCATCGGTCGTTGAAATTATTATACAGCTAGTTTCTCGCAGCCAGACTAACTTATTATTGTGCTGGAGCTCCATCTTGTTAAATAACTAAATGAGGTGTCGCTACAGCTCATAGGGAACCAGGGCCTAGTGACTTACAACTCACAACGTCACAACCATTCTTGTGAGCGAGTAATGACAGGGATTGAAGATGCCGAATCCGAACGGCTGATTTTTGAAAAGACACTTTTCATGACAAGAATTATTACTCTTGGAGGATTTGTCAATTCCGAGCAAGAGACAGTACATTCTTGGTGCCAGAGACAGGGATTGAACCCAGACCTGTGGCATGACAAGCCTGTGCATATGCACTAACTATTACATCACGGGTACTACTTGTTGGTATTTTACATTGTATGTTATAGCTAAAGGGACATTTTCTAATAAATCTGTAAAGGCAAAAGGGTTCTGCGACCAACAATGAAAAGCCATACACTGCAGCTAAGCCCAGCGGAAATGTTTGTTGTTTAGGTATACAAATTTAAATATTTATGAATAATTATTGAGAAGAGTGTCAAAAGAATTGCAAAAGTTAAATACATAAATGAAAGTAAAAAATTAAAAAAGTTTGATTTCCTCTAGTATCCGGACAGCAAAGTTCAGTTCCCAGGACAAGAGAAGTTACCTATATGAAGTTTTAAATGTTTTCGTCTTCAATAAAATGATGATAAATTTTCTTTTGCATCATTCCACCTTTGATATGCATGTAGGAGCGAATGTAGAATTCATAGAAGAAAGAATAATTATGTATTTATTAATTATGTACTCATGTACGTGTATTCATGTATTTATATATTATTCACGTAGGTATCGAATATCGATGTATTCATGTATTGATGTCGATTTATTTATGTATATTTTATTATTTCTTTATTTTTTGTTTACTTATTTATTTATTAATGTATATATATGTAAATCAGTCATATTTAGCGAGATGTCTGTGTGTGCATGTGTAAGAACGTTCTTACGTTCGTACGTTCGAGATACCATTTTTCGTCCACGGTATCTCAAGAACAAGAAGAGATACCGCTTCCAACTAAGTTTTGTTAAGGTATAACTTCAAAAGAAGCTGAAAAGACTTTCGTAAAAATTTGTCGAACGGTTTTTTCAATATAGCAGTTTAAAAATATTGTGAAAATTTTGGTTGGTCGCAAATATCTCAGGAATGAATGATGTTATTGACTTTAAATAAATTTTCTTGTATGTAAAGTAATGTCAAACAGATTTGGTATAAATTTGGAAAAAGTTCAAAATTGAAAAACAAAACAAAAATTTGTCGCTAAAATACATATACAATTAAGAAAAAATGATATTATTTTCAAGACAATTTTCTACAGATGACGTCTTTGACATCTGATCAATTTAAAGAAAAAATCAATTGACAGATATCTTACAAGAAAGAAAAAAGTACAAAAAAATGATAAAAAATGTTTTTTGACTTGAATATCCCGACAATGAGCAATGACATTGATTTTAAATTTATTTAAGTTTATACAAAATACAACTATTAATGTTTTCTACAATTTTTAAAATTATCGAATTGACAGTTTTTGTACAAAAAATTAAAACTTAAAACTAAATTTTACCAAAAATTTTCAAAAGTTGTTTCTTGGACCTGAATAGCGGAGAGTGGTAAATCGTTTTAACTTTAAATTTATTTATTTTTTTTTGCATAATACAAAGAAAGTTATTTTACGAAAAATAAACAACTAACATTGAAATTCACCGAAAAGTGTCAAAAATTGTTTTTCGACTCAAATATCTGCACAAAAAGTAATGATGTTGACTTTAAATGTATTTTATTTTCAACAGAATCTATTTCTCAACAATACCTAAATGTGGTAAAATGTTGACTTCAATAAAAGTCAATTTTTTTAAGTAAAATGGGAAGTTATGAGTGTGGGTCGCAAGTCGCACCCAACCTCTTTTTTTAAGGAATAGATAATCGTTTTGGTTTTGGATTTAGTTTTTTTAGTAAATATGTAAGTACCTATAAAAACTAGGCGCCCCCGTCATGCTTATGCTGTTATGCGAAATTTTGATGCTCCGAGATTTGGTAATGGATGAGACTTCGTGTCACACAACCTGGCCGAAATATCATTAGCACCACTTTCTTACCAGGCGTAAGGAAGGGTGAAAATGTATTGATCACACGAATCCCAATAATTCTCACAGATCTGTCGTTTCAGTTTAAAAGGCTATAATTTCCTCTTGAGCTTAGTTTCGCAATGAACATTAACAAAGCGCAAGGTCGATGGGGTGAATTTAGAATTTGTATGTATGCCCAGAATCTTTTCATTCTAACCCCAAATGGAAAGGCATATAATATTGTCTACAGTAGCTTATTAAAATAATATATCTGTTGTGTTTTAAATCAGGAATGGGGAACCGTGTTACGATGAATTTAACGCGAGCGAAGCCGGGGGAAAATTCTAGTCTATACATATATAAAAATCAATACTACGTTTCATTGTAGTTTTATAACTCACCTATCCAAATCAAATGATAAGGCTTTGCTCGGACTACTAAGTAGATGGTTTATGTAGAGTTTGCACAAAATCGGTACGGTGGATTTAAACATAACACTTTTGGCTTACGGATATATGGCCAAAATTCGTTAGACGATGGGTCAATATTTTTTGGGATCAACGCTAACGAGGATTCAACGGACCTACACTACGGCTTCATGTGGAACATTATATATCATTAAGGACCTCGAAAATGAACAAATATTTTTGATAACTGCAGTTGCTACTATATTTTGTATCTAAACTATTATTATAATGACGAAAGATTTGATTGTTTGTTTGAATTGAATAGGTTCCGAAACTACTTGACCTATTTGATTTTTTTTCCGTTGGGAAGCTACACTATCTCCGATGGGAATAGGCCTTATTATATTTTTTTTTTAAATAGGGATCCTACCAGTGGCGTAGCGTGGGTTTCGGCCGCCCGGGGCGGATGGAAATTTTGCCGCCCTCTCATATGCATTTTAATTTTATGTGTACTACATTGACACCTCGATACTCGATTTTTTCATTTTCACAAAAATACTCACATCGACTCAGTCAAACGATGGTCACATAAAAACTGCGAGTCGAAAATGGCTGAAACTTCGTATGCTGCTGTCAAAAGATGCACAACTACATTCCCTGACTTTTATTGACGAGTACTGCCGTCTTCACATTGAGGTCGGAAACTTTTCAGACCACCCTCGTATACACGTAGATATAACTGCTACAATGCCGGCCCTAGCCAATCTTGAGCCCCGTGAAAGAGTTGTGTAAAGCGCCCCTTTTTTATATTTGCACACATGTAAACAGAATTTTACGACCTGTTCATTTGCACATTTTGCACACATGGTTGGTCCGTTACATAAATTTGTCAGTTTAATATTTCTAAGTAAAAATATTGGGGCACCATTTTTTAACTTGAGGAAAATGTGGGGGAAGGCCACTCGGGTTTAAAGAATTAAGAAACTCCTGTGTGTAATGACCTCATTTTCTTGATCCATTACATTATCTTGCCTTTCAACGCATCCATTGATAAATAATCTTTATTTTTTATTCCATCGATATCAGGGAAAAATTTCGATATTAAATCCTAATAGCTAGTCACTCTTTCTCCTAAATCACCGATCATTTCCAATTTTATTTTCAAAATAAGATAATTTCCAGTCTCCTATTAAAAGTAACTTTCAAGAAAAATTTATAGCACATAGGCTACTTCTTATCCCAGTGAAATGTATGGTTCCCGTGGAATTTTTCCAATCTCGTCAGAATGACTGAACGGATCTGGATACAATTTGGAACCAAGATGGATTAATAATATTTTGTGTAGAAAAAACTCTATGACAAATAATTGGCAATAATAGGTACATTAATTTCGACCAAATTCCATTATCATAAAAAAGGTTAAAGTGGGTCAATTTTTGAAACGTTAGACATACCTATACTATTAGCTTTACCTATTAGATATTAGTATATAGATTTCAGTCTACAGTCCCTTAAAACTGTGAAAAAAACTAAACTTGTAGATCAACGCGATCAGATGTGGCCATTTATGTTGTAAAAACTCACGATTTTTGTGATATCACAAGGCAATTAAAACCTACAGAATAATTTCCGTTGACCTATAAACATACAATTTTAACCGATTCAGGGAATGACCTTAAAACCGTAAACATTTTTACGGAACCCTGAGTAGATACGCGAGTGTAAAACCAGCTGTAAGAAGCCGTTTTTTTTTTACTTAAATAAAATTATAATTTAGACAACATAGGAGGACCATATCAGACAGTCCAACATACAATTGCATAAATAAAATACCTTTATAGGATACGCACACACGAAAAATCATAAAATCACTTCTTTACACAAAAAATACGATTTGAAAGCAATAAGCAAAACATAAATTATGATACGAAACAATGTTATAACAATCCAACAATATACATATCTTTCTTTAAATTTGTCAAAATCATTCGCGCTGATTGTTAGTAATAGAAAATCAAAGCGCAAAATAAAATACGGTAAGTCCGCATGAATATATGTATATAATATGTATTATAGATGTTGTTTTCAACAGTCGTTACAAAATATCATTCATAGAAAGGGGATTCGTCACAGAATAAGTAATGGAAAATTTGAAAAAATCCGTGCGATAAAAATATTATCAAATGATTCAAATATTTTTATTATTTCTTGTCAAATTTTGCCGCCCCTAAAAAGTGCCGCCCGGGGCGGGCCGCCCCCCCCGCACCCACTACGCTACGCCACTGGATCCTACTAAGGTAAAATTTTTATAAAAGAAAATTTATTCAAAAAATCTGAAAAAGTCGGGAAATTATTAAAACAGAAAAAACACCAAAAATTAGGAGATGTTTTGCATTTAATCACATGATTTAATGATTTTGAACGACGTAAAGCTGAAAGGTTCTGAATATTTCGGATAATTGTAAAATTCATAATTACGCTTTTGATCCGTTTTCGGTTCTCTCTCACATTAAAATTTGAACTATCTAGGTTTTATTACTATATAAGTTAACAACAAATATATTGATTCTCCCCACATCCAAATCCCATTGACATAGATAAGCGATATTCATCCACAGCCAATAAATAAACAAAAACAAACGATCGTAAAGAGATGTCATCACCAGATAAGATACACAGAAATCATCTCAGCGAGATCAACACCACAGAAGCCTACATACGTGACTTAAACTGCAAGTCAGCAAATATCGATCTTCAATTTCATCATCCCATAGCTACGCCATCAAATTGGTTGGTTAGCAGTGCATTAGCATTTAAGCTTAGAAATTAAAAAAAATAATTTAATTGTATTTTGAATTTTGAATGAGGCAGAACCTCTGCCCAAATAAATTTTTTAAAAAACCAAATTAGTAAAAACTAATTTAATTTATACTCCATATATAACGGATGATTTTTTAGCTGGTTTGGTTTTGGCAACACTGGTTTTGATAGCTGACGTGTGTTTAGTACCTTGTGTCACTGTCAAACAGCTTCAGTTTGGTTTGCAATTTAACCATGGATCGTCTTACAAATGAACAACACTTGCAAATTATTGAATTTTACTATCAAAATTCGTGCTCGGTTCGAAATGTTCATCGCGCGCTGCTTCCATTTTATGGTCGGCATTCTCGACCTTCTGAGCAGTCTATTCTGAAGATTGTGACCAAATTTCACACCAAATTTACATTATTGGACATTAAACCAACAAGTTTACTTACTGTGCGTAGTGAAGAAAATATTGCGGCCGTATCAGCTAGTGTGACAGAAGACCGCGAAATGTCGATTCGGCGCCGTTCCCAGCAGTTAGGCCTTTGTTACAGCACTACGTGGAAAATTTTGCGGAAGGATTTGGGTGTAAAGCCTTTTAAGATATAGCTGGTGCAAGAAATAAAGCCAGCCGACCTACCACAACGCCGAATTTTTGGTGAATGGGCTCTTGGAAAGCTGGCCGAGGATCCGCTTTTTTATCGAAAAATTGTGTTCAGCGATGAGGCTCATATTTGGTTGAATGGTTACGTAAATAAGCAAAATTGCCGCATTTGGAGTGAAGATCAGCCAGAAGCATTGCAACAGCTACCAATGCATCCCGAAAAAGCCACTGTTTGGTGCGGTTTATGGGCCGGCGGCATTATTGGGCCATATTTCTTCAAAGATGATGCGAATCGCAGCGTTACTGTCAATGGTGAACGCTACCGAGCGAGGATAACAAACTATTTTTTGCCCGAAATGGAAGTTCTTGACTTGCATGATATGTGGTTTCAACAAGACGGTGCCACATGCCACACAGCACGCGAAACAATGGCGCAATTGCGAGGCGAGTTTGGTGAACAGTTAATTTCACGTTTCGGGCCGGTCAATTGGCCGCCTAGATCGTGCGATTTGACACCATTAGACTATTTTTTGTGGGGGTATGTCATGGCTAATGTCTATAGGGACAAGCCCGCTTCGATTGATGCACTGGAAGCCAACATCCATGCATTCATTCGTGAGATACCGGCCGATATGTGTGAAAGACTATGCCAAAATTGGACTCAGCGGATGGGCTACCTGAGACGCAGCCGCGGTCAACATTTGCATGAAATTATCTTTAAACATTCAATTGCAAGGTTCAAACTATCGATTCAAATAAATATTTCATTCATTTTTTCGAATTTTTTGTGTTTTTTTTTAAAGTTCTAAACCTCTTCAAAAATAAAAAAAAAATTATAAATGTGTTTGCTTAAACCATTTTTTTTATTATTGACATTATTCAAAAATTATTTATGTATTTAATTTCAACTATTTAGTTATTGGTTCACCTGCTAACATATACTACACTTTTACTTATACCTTCTACTAGTCACAAGTTTTAAGATTTTCTCTTTTTTTTTCGTACCTTAAATTAAGGTTTTTATTGTATTTTCTTCTGAGCAAAATTATTTGAACTAAAAAACTATTTTTAACACATGTATAGTATTTATACTATTTTAGTTGAAAGCTTCATTGTATATAAAATGTAAAATATGCGGTAACTACCTATTGTAAAAAATGTATACATTAAAAAAACAAAACTTTTTAAATAATTTTTTTTTTTAAATTTAAATGTTTAAGAAAAAAAATTGCCCAAAAAAAAGCTTAAAAATAATTTTGAAGAGTAATTTTTCCAATTTAATAAAAAAAACATATAGTTTTTTGATTTACAATCCGTTGCTCTAATTAATTCTTAATCAAAAACTGAAAGTCGTATTAGTTACACTGTTTATAACCCAAGAACGGCTAAAACGATTTTGCTGATATTTGGCACAGAGACAGTTTGTATTCTGGGATAGTCTATAGGCTACTTTTTATCCCGGGAAAAAGTATGGTTGCTGATTTCTTTTAATTTTTCTAATCACGCCAGAATGGGTGAACGATGAAATTTGGCACAGAGATAGATTATAGTCTGGAAAAGCACATACCTAGTATGATTTTTATCCCGCTAAAATGTATTTTATTAGGATTAAACATGTAAGCAATCTGTTGTTATTGTTTTACATTCAGCATAACGCAACAGATGGTTTCAACAACTAGGACATGAACATCGATCGTTCATCCTGACGCTTGATCTATTTTTTAATAAACTTATGAAATACACCGGGCTTTCTAGAAACTATGAAAAAAATGCATGAAAAATTGAAGAAAAGCAACAACAATGTTTTTCTATAACTTGAGTTACTGCATTGAATGGGGGCTAGACGAAGTTTTCGGGGCTTAAACATTTTTTTTTAAATATGTACCTACAGCTTACTTAAATTCAAAAGGAACTTTGTAAACACCCACCCTCGCACCTCGTGTTTTGCAACGAAATGCGTTGTACAAATATGTTACATTTTTGTTTATAAAAACTTTCACAATTTTAATGCTGCAAATAAGTTTTATAAAGGTTATGATTTGTTTCGGAAAAAATTATAGTAACACTGTCGCTATATTTAAGCTGATAAACAAAAAGTTGTAGAGATGTTATTAAAACTACAATAGCCGCGTTTTGTTGTTCATTTTATCCTCAGGTTAGTAAAATTTTACATAGTAAACAACAACAAACGAAAACTGAGGAGAAAAAAGTTAGTAATCGAGCTTAGTAATTTACTAAGGATACATGTTGCGGCTATTTGACACTTTTTATTATTTTTATTTCAAAGCGATATTTTGTTTATTTCTCTGACAGGTTTTGACGTTTGATTTGATTTTTTTTTCCTTTTTTCTCTGAAAAGAGTTGACATTTGGCTCAAGGGGAAAGTCAGTTTAAAACTAAGGATAGCGTTTTATTGCGATTCCGATTACTAAGCTAACCTTAGTTTAACAATAAAACGCGCCTAATATAACAATTTTCTCTAGCAATTTACTAACTTGTACTGTTACTTGTAATAAACGTGTTTCATATATGTTTTTGAAATGATTTTGAAACTTTTTCAAAACTAATTATCATTTCTAAATGAATATACATATAAGAAGAACTTAAGTCAAACGTTTTAACAACAACTTATAAAGAAATTTTGTTTGTATTTATAATATTCGTAACCGTACATGTATGTAACAGCGAAAAGATAAATTGTTATAAAAATAAACATCACACATTCAATTAAATATGTGCAGTTTCGTGTTTAACCAAATTATTCAATAAATACATTTTAAAAAATATGTTCCAAAAAGTATCTCTCGCAACAAGCTCTTGGTTTTCGTTCATTTTTGCTTGTAACTCATTTATAACAAGCAATTTCAATTGAGTTACAAATTCGCAACTTAAATAATAACTTAATCATATGTACATGAATAACTATCTGCAACCATAAAGTAACGTAATTGCAACAGTTTTTTGTAAAGAGGAATTTTAAAACTGATCTATTTTCAAATTTCAACTATTTATGTAAGTGCATATGTAAGTAAGAAAAGAAACAAAACAAAAAGGATTCATTAGACATAAATTGATATATTTTTCAGTTGTTGATTAAGAATTATTTAGAGCAACGGATTTTAAATAAAAAAATTTGTGTTTTTCATTTAAAGATATTTTTGGGAAAAATTTGGCTTTATAGTTATTTTTTTTTTTTCAAAAACGATGATTTTTTTTCAATTTGTTTAAAAACAAGTTCATAGAATAGGGTATTGGCTTTTAAAAAAATGCGAATATTGCGGATATCTCCCATCATTGGTGAACCTTTCAGCGTACAATCTCTCTGCTTCCCGATTGGAACCATCTCCTGAAAACCACGTGTAAGGGTTTTTCGTGGGAAAATGGAAAAAAGTACTTTTCTTTTATTTTAATTTCTCGAAAACTAGGATACATTTTATGAATCTTTTTTAATTTTTTTTTTCTTCAAAATTTCGAGTTTGAAAATAAATTTTTGGAAACTTGACAAACTAACTTAATTTAAAATGAGAATTAATGAAAAGATGTCTGCCTTTCCAAAAAGACAAAACATGTTTTAAAGCAAGGTAAACCACCCTCCTCACCACCACCAGTTTTGTCTTATCTTAAACCAATCTAATCATTATTGCTCTTAGATGCATCTTGTGGAAATCAAAATGCTATATAATTTTTTGAATTTTAATAAAAACTTACCAAATGCGCAGATTGATTGATAATTGGGACAGCAAGTATTAAAAGTCTCGCACTTTTCATGACAATCACAAGACTTGTAAAATACACCTTTTTTATTAGTTACACCGAAATTTGAGAAATTTGTTTCACTGCAACGCCCTTCACATGATTGTACATCAAAAATAGCATAATCTGAAATAAATGGGAACTTTTATTACTGTTCATTTTCGTTTATAAGATTTTTAAGACTGCCTATTTCGGTAACTGAGTCATTTTGCATTCTTTTCTTCTACATTCAACAACTTAATTTGCGATCCAAGTCGTTCATTTAAATTTTCCCGACAAAATTAAAAGCAAATCAAAAACATTACAAACACGCATTTCAAAAGTTGGAATAAATTCTTGCTATTTGAACAATTTTGTATGGCTTCAAAATAAAAAGTTATATACAACGTTATTCATCCGCATAATTTTTGGTTGGGAATTCAAAATCTTTCTACAGAATCAATTACCAATCGAAAGAGTCTTTCAAATGTATTTTGTAACCTGTGTATTCGGGAGATTTTGTTATTCCATTTGAGGCAAGAGCAACGCATTCAGAATATTCCATTAGTCTTATATCATCAATGGCAATATCACTCAAGTGATTTATTCCAGCTGTACCTTCTATAACAATTTGGAAATCTTCTTTTAATTGTTTTATAATGAAAAGACCTTCTTTCCAGACATTTTTTTGATTCCCACTTATACTAAAGTGCTTGTATCTGCCAAAATAGGGTTATAAATATTATAAAAATATGTATTTTATTATCAATCAAACATAATGATTACAATAATATAGTGAATAGTGAAAGCAAATTAAACATATGCAAAACAATTTGTGCTCTTTATATTATATTATATATATTATGTATTATATACATATGTATAACTATTTGAATGATCTAAAAAAATATTGACTAAGTATTTCATCAAAAAACGACCTAATGTACAAGAAGTTTAAACGTCTACAATACCAACAATCTGAATATAGCTATTTGTTTAAATAAAAATAAAAAATCACCCAGGGTCCTGCAGCATTTGCTCCATATCCACGGATGCAGGCTTAACGTAGATATTCAAGCTACCAACCGCTGCTCCATACATAAAGTAGAAAAATTGAAAACATCCGTACATTTTTGTTATCGCCTTTGAATATATTGGGGAAACTAAACGTGCAGTAGAATAAGGTGATTGATCGAAACTTTCCATTAGCATATAATGCCCCGAATCAGCTGTGAATGTAGTGTGATCATGGTGTGGCCCTGTTCGGAACTGCTGATATATATTTGCCGCCATAACACGCTTCCAATCGAAATTGTGCGTTTCGTCATGAGACCAACCGCACAAGTCATCTGATTCAAAATCGCATGCTAATTCAATTTTATCACTTGTTTCTGAGAAAATAAAATAAGTAATTTTTTTTTGTTTTTATTTAAGTTTTTGATTCAAATAGTCCTTTTGTCTTTACCCTGACATTTGCCTAGAGGACGATCCCAATGAGTTCCATTGCAGTAGGTGACTCTGCCACCTATCAATTTGAAATTATCTTTACAGTAGATATTAGCTTTAAACCGTGTTTGCATTACTAATCCATTTGGAGGTGTTTCAGGCTTCGGACATCCTTCTTCTGTAAAAACATGCAAAATGTTGTGATAATAATGATAATGATTTATTGATGATTAACTTGTTCCAATAATATAAAGAATTCGGATCTCCAAATTGGGTTTTCTTTGTTCTTAAAAGGATATAGTTGCATTTTCTTTGCAACTATAAGTCTTACGGTTCTTTTAAACAAATTCAAATGGACAATTTGAAATGTCAGTTTCTCAATTACTTAAGCTGTGTTTAACAGTGTTTTTTCAGAAGCAGATTCGAGAATTTTGCTCACACAATTTTTTTTTTTCTTAAAAGTTCTATCGAAGATATTTCCGTTTAGATTAGTAGAATATTGTGTTACACTGTTAGACTGACGGAAAAAAGAATTAATTCTCGAAAGAGAAAGGAGGATTTTTAGAAAAAATAAATATTATCTTCTTTATTTCGAGAATCAATTCTTTTTTGTGTCTTAT
Organism: Scaeva pyrastri; assembly: GCA_905146935.1. Lineage (NCBI taxonomy): Eukaryota > Metazoa > Arthropoda > Insecta > Diptera > Syrphidae > Scaeva > Scaeva pyrastri. The sequence continues at coordinate 4,424,300 of LR989930.1, forward strand.
GTATGTGTAGTTTTGAAATGGTTTAAGATCATCTCGGGCAAGACCGCCCAAGTTGAAATACATTTCAGAAGATAAAATTTTGCTATTTGTTTCAATACATCAGTTTCATGCAAAAAAGAAAAAAAGAGAATCGTAGAGAATTTTTACCTCGAAAAGTAACAAAACAGCACATACTCGTATTACAGTACAATGATAAAAAGATAAAAATTTTAGTATAGAAATGAGAATGCTCACATTTAAATTAATTGAGCAATCGATTTTGCGAAAGTAGTAAGCAAATTGGAAATTTTTGAAAGAACCTACATAATTATGTACATATGTATATTTAGGTTCAAAAAACAAGAAACCAATGTATTTTCCATCTTTTTGGTGTTGTGCAGACCAAACAAGCAGTGTTGCCGATTCAGAAAGAAAAATATCATTATTTTAATAATGACATGATATTTCTAAAAAAGTCATGAGATTGCTTGGGCTTTTAAAAAACCAATTTAACTCTTAGCGGACACACGGGTTAATTAGTTACACCATGTTTAGAAAAAAAACGGAATTAGTCGTCTTTAACCTTTCAAATTAATGCAAAAACCACATCTACTGAGGGCAGACAAGAGTTCGAATTGACTTCACTGCATAGTTAGCCAAAAAAATACATGACGCCACTTAGATCGTTATTTTCTTGGCCTGAGTTATCCTGGGTGTAGCCGCTATGGTTAACAATGATTCGCAATTTTTTTTTGAAAAAATAAATTATAAAATACATACATACATATGTACAGTACATATGTATATACATACATGGGATTCCATTTCATTTTTTAAGTAAAAAGAGGCTGGGTGCGACCCACACTGATAACTTCGCATTTTGTATTTATTGTTAAAAAAATTTGATATCCGTCAATATTTTATAATTTTTTAGTTATTGACAAATGCCAACTCAATTTTTGAAGATGATATCATTTTTCCTTTATTGCATATTTGAGCGCCAAATTTTTCTTTTAGTTTTTACTTAAAAAAAAAAAAAATAATGGTATGTTGAACTATTTCCAAATTTATATCAAACCTGTATTACATTGGTATCAACACAATACAATTTATTTGAAGTCAATAGCATTATCCGTTCCTGAGATATATGCAACCAACTAAAATTTTCACTTTTTTTTAAACTGCTATGTATGTGCTGTACGTTGCATAAAACAAGTTTAATGCTTATAAATTTTTAAGAAATATTTATCAACAAATTTGTTTATGACTTTTAAGTCAAAACAACTTTGATTTTTGGCTAGTTAATTGAAATTGATAAGTCCAATTATTGAATCTACTTCAAGTCTATTATTGAAAATAATCATTCCATATTTGCTGACGAATGTGGCAGAGAAAATATTTAAAAACAAATTTAGATGAGTGTGAATAAAACAAGCTATATATTTACGGGCAGTTTAATTTCGCCAACATATTTCCAAAATACTTCAATGTCATTTACTTAATCAATTCCTATCTCTTGATAACAATATTTAGCCACTAAATTTGGAAAATGATTTATAATAAAGGAAATCCACGCAACACTTTAATTAAAGCCATTTGTTGGAGAGAAAACTTAAATAACTCTAAAGACTCTGTTGTTAAAGTTTAATTTCGAATATATTCGTTTAGTAAATTCAACTAAGAAGGATCAGCAACTGAAATGAAAACAATATTTGTGCAACATAGCAACTTTACAGTGACTAAGACTGTCATGACTTCATAATCATAATACATACTTCAATTTTAGGTTTTTCGGATTACATACATTTAGTTTTGTAAAGAATGGTAGCACAAAACTAGGAAAACATAAATACATGGGGATGGGAATAATGAACATAGATATTAAAAATTTTAAAAATAGTTCACTCCCATCATTACTGCAGCTCTATCAACAACAGAATCCATTAAATTGTTTTTTATATGATTTTCATTAAAACTAGTTACTTAAATATCATAAATTGTTTTAGGATCCGCTTTATGGAACGTTAACAAATTATAGCAGAAATCCTGAATCTCAAAATATTTCTTACAACTACACAGAACGACAACATTTTTGTCTTAAAAAGTATTGCAGAAACACGCTTGCAGCAGAAAAAGCAGCTTTATGTCCTATTCATAGATTTCAAGGCCGCCTTCGATACTATCGATAGAAGAGCCTTTTTTTACAAGCTGTACAACAAGGCGATGTCAACTAAATTTGGAAGAGGGCTAGAAACCTTTATGATGAAAATATAAATGCCATATGGCGAAAATATGAAACGGTTGAAAAATTACTAAGGTTTTATGTCAAAAGATGTTTCCAACTACCGAAAATCAAGCCAAATTACATGATCATCATTGAAATCGATCTGTCTCCACTTTTTATTAAAACGCTTAAACTACATATCGACTATCTTTTGGGAATATTTAATATGCCTAATGAAAGATTGCCAAAAATTATAGCTCTGCATGCTATTCAAATGGAGAACCTTTGGTTCGAGAAGTTAAAGGAACTGGCTGAATATTGCGATACGAATTTTACCCTCAACGTGCATTGGAAGAGTTGTCTAAAATGCACCATACGCACTCATCGCTAAAATAGACGAAAAATATAGGCTTGAATGTATCCATCAGGCTTCTTCATCTGTACATAGAGAAAGAAATTATTTTAGGATTGACTATAATGACTATAATCAAAAACTAATATCGGCTTTATTCAAGATAAGAGGAGAGTTGGTAAGATTGAACTTCATGCCACACTGTGACGATCTCTCAATAATTTGGCAAGCTTTGCAACATGTCGGTGAGAGAAGACATTATGCATTTCATCGGAAAGTGTCCAATCCTGAAGGAAGTGAGAACAACCTGCCTTGGCAGTGATGTATTAAACGATGCAGAGGTAATAGCTCTTCTTAACTGCGATGACGATGTTACACAGCTGTACTTCTACTATCAAAAAGCCCTATAGAATCCAAATCATTAATGAAGCCTTTTATTAAGAGTCTAGTCAAAGAATTAAATCCACTTTTTATTTCTATTTTCTTAGAAAAAAAAAATTGTATATATATATTTATATATATTTTAACTTCTAAAATACCATTAACTATAAGCGAATTATGTCAATCGGGCAGACAGCAAAACCATGCTTAACAAATTTTTGTTTCTAAATAATTGTTAATTAATATTTTAAAAATAAAATAAATCTAAAGCTAATCTAAATTTATTGTAGTACTGAATTCAGAATTTTATTTTCTAAGTTTGTCATCGTCATCATCATCTCCTTGGGTTCAATTTTGAATTGGTGATTTATACAATTTTAAAATAGAATGCTAAGCGATGCACTAAAGGACCAATAACGAGATTGAGGGTCTCAAAATTAGTACTCTTGTACGACAGACTGTTGCTTAACTATATATTTTATAATCAATGTAAATAAATATTGAAACATCTTGGTTTCCCTATCGTATGATCCTCCCGTTATTTAATTTAAGTCTACAACTCTAACGTATTTTTGTAAGCCTATAAATATAGCCCTCGATTGCTATTTTAGTCCGTTGTTTTTGCTAATAAATTGTCAAGAGAACAAGATCGAGACTTAGACTTTATTTAAATAACTTGCTCGCTGTCCTAAAAACAGTTTGAAGCTTAATATTTCATAAGTTTCTGAATAAAGTAAATTGAGGTTATGTGTTCTTCTCTCTTATAATTCAATGAGACAAAGTTAAACTGTTCTAAATAAATCCGTTATAAAATCTTATCGCCTGAGTCATCTTAATCCCCATTTTTTATTTTGACTTTGGAAACCTATAAAATTTGTTATATTTTCTCTTTTTTTAATAAAATAATCCAAATTTACTAAACTATATATTTTATATACATAAGTGTACACCACATTAGTGATTTAATTATTACCAAATCTATTATTGTTTTTTCCTTGAAATTAAACTTATTGCAATTACAACGCAATTATTTACGTTAAACTAAACTACATTTCTACCTTTTTGTAAAAAAAATTGTGATGAATTTAGGCTTAAATATGTTTTGAATCCCATTTGTTTTTTTTTTTTATTCACTGGTCGCTCTCATGTGAATAGTCCTTTATTGTTTTGGTTCTGATTTGTCAAAACAAAGCATTGCCAGAAACCATATTTTTCGTATTTTATTTAGTATTTTTCGTTTATATTGTTTTCAGCTAAAATAAATTTTTTTCAAACTTTTTGGAAGGCAATCATCCTTTAAGGGTCTCGAAATATGAAATCCAATAAGATTTAAATTTCACATGTATCATTCCCCTGTTACACCCCCTGAAACATTTTAATCGTATTCACATTTGCTCTTGTTAAATCTTTAATATTTTTGAAAGTTGAAACCTAAAGAAGTTGGATTATTATTAATGTTCGACTTTAAAAAGGGTACAACCAGCAGCTAAATTTACCAGAAAATCCTGAATTCGTAATAGATTTTTTTTTTAACTTTTTTGTTTTGGACGGTCATTATTTGTTTAAATATTTAAAGTACATTTATCAGAAAATTCTTGACTAATAATTTGTTTCAGTTACTAACATATTTTTCATAATAATCATCAATCAAAGTAAAAAATATGTATGTGGCTCGTAAAAGTTGAAATTTTGTTGACCAATGTAATTTACATATATAAAATTTTACTTTCAAAACATTAAGTACACAGTTTTTACCGACAGTGTTCTTGAATACGACCATCATTTGTTCTTATTTTAAACAATTGAATATACATTGCTTATGGCTCTAGGATGTAGAAAATTGTATTTATATCTAAACAACAATATTTGTTTTCTTTAACACTTTTGCCTGATTTGTACTTCTGACCCTTTTTCTTTTTTCTTTTGTAAGCGCATTTATTAAACATTTTTAAATGAGTATCGCTTATCATCACGTCAAATTACTTATGGCGATTAGGGATGTTGCCTCCTTTCACATTGAATTTTGTGTTATCAATTGCGCTGGAATTTACCATACCGGAATATATATTTATCGACCGAGCAACGTACCGGATATGCTATTTTAAACTGGAGATAATCGTTTTTATTTATCATTTTTTATAAACTATTGATTTCAGCATAATAATTTTGTTTTTCCAGATTTTAAGAGCAAACTTATAATTTTGGGGAAAATTCGAGTATTTTATAATTTGATAGTTTTACTGTCCAATTTAATATAGTAGTGAATTATATTTCAGTGTTTATATATTTAAAATTATTTATTTTTTTCCTTTTCAGGCAATAACTAAGTTTAACAACATATTTTTGAATTCTTACTTGCACAGACTGAAATTTCTGCATTCCATTTGCCATTTTCACATCCCACAATATTGCCTCCTTGCAAACTAAATCCTTGCATACAATTTATACGCATTATTTTATAATTATGCTTAAAACGCACAACAGCATTCGGCACATTTACTATTGAACATAAACGCAATCGTTGACCGCGTTGTGCTCTTTGTGAACTGACACCTCCAATTATAATAAAAAAATACGTTAAAAAAAAAATCACATATTGAAATATTGAAAACATTATGTCCCTAATTTAAAGAAATCGACTTTACTGGTTTGAGTGACTGTCTGACTCGTACTAAAACACAATATTTTGAATTGATTCGAAAATGCTGCCCAAGTGCCCATATCTTAATATGTTTTTTTTTTTCTTCAGTTTTATCAATTTAAGGAGAAAAAACTAAAGTATTATAATATGTAATTTAAATGAAAATAGTGTAGACCAAATTAGTTTCAACTTGTGAGACTTATGGTTGTTATGTAGGAGTGTAACATTCATTATCATATTTAGGAAAGGAACTGGATATAAGTTAGTATTTATAATTTATTTAAAAAATATGAATGTACATATATGACATTCGACTTTTTTTCCAAATTTCAATGCAAATTAAGTAACTGATTGCTAAATGATCACAAAAATTATGTTCAAATAATTTATCCGATTTATTTGCTTGTGGAATGCCATGGGTCCTGCTACCTATAATTTTACTTCAACCTTTGCATCCCAATTAATTCAAATAAAGATTTGAAAACCAATATTATTTTGGATAACGTATCAGCTATTATTAGTACCTGACCTATGTATTCCAAAATGCTTTTATTTCGGTCTAAATCATGTTACATATAAGACAACCAATATTCAGCCAAATTATTACTGATGTTATTGCAATAATTATTTTGAATTTTCAAACTCAAACACCGAACGCAGTGTTTTCAAATTAAGCCCTTTTTCTGGACTATAAGAATTATGGATGGATGGATTAAAATGGCAATGGCGCAGTTGTTATTGTGCTCGACTATCCACTTGACATAAGTAAACCACTTTTACTACTATAACATGCTTAACGGTAGAAAGTTCGTTGTCGAAAGTGCAACATAACGTCTACCAAAGTTTTTGACATCAAAATAGGATACAGCATACATTGTGATGATTGGGAGTTGAAAATCAACTATCAAAAAGTCAGAAACCATCTCATTTAGGACTCCATAGGCTTTAATTGGCGAGCAAAAATGTGGTGTAGTACCTACTTTCTTGGATCAGTCTGACGAGGACTATGGAAGGTATATTGCCCTTTATAAATTTTTGTTGTCTTTTAGCAGCCAATTTGACAGTAGGATGGATGTGATTAGGTTCATGGTCCTTATCAGGTCGATAATTGTCTACGGATTCCACGTAGCAGAAAATAAATATTTTTTTAAACTCAATTCTATACTCAAAATAACTAAGTTTCTTACTTAATTACCATAAAAACACATTATTTGATCTTGAACAAAATACTCTTTTATAAATTCACAATTTGGCTCGGCCCTATTGGTGATCTGTATAGATAAAGTCCGTTTTCCCCCCTCCGATTATAATTTCTTGTGGTATATAAAATCTAGGTATGTAAGGGGGGGCAATCCCCAAAATTGTTTTTCCACTCAAATACCTAAATGATAGAATAATGACGAATATGAAATTGACATTTTATACAATAAATAAAAACCACAAAAAGTTCTAAAAAAATGCTAAATATTGTTTTTCCGCTACAATATCTGGAGAAATTTTTTAAGTCTGATAATTGTTTTGTTAATAAAATTTGTATCATTCAACAACAAAAGTAAATCGATTAATATTAGGATTGCCAAATTTTCAAAGTATGCATAATGGGAAGTTATCAGTGTGCGTCGCACCCAACCTCTTTTTTTGGTTATAGTTTCCAAACGATAAAAAAACGAACAAGATAAATAATCTGAAAGTGTGCGTGTGAGCTTATGTGAAATGTAGATAAGAGTGGTTTCTTACAATATTAAATATTTATTAATATTGCGACTATAAATGTATTCGATTTTATATAACTCTGGTAGAAATATTCGTATGAATATGGTTCTTTTTAATTTCTCATAGGGAATTATTGTAATCGGTCCGATTTGTCAAATTGAAATTTTTGACAAATCTGGACGTTTTATGGTTCCTAGAATCTAAATTCGTCATTTGTAGAGAGATGTGTGTGTGTGTTCGTACGTGCGTATGTTCGAGATACCCTTTTTCATCCACGATATCTCAAGAACCAGTAGAGATATCGATTCCAATTGAACTTTGTTCGATATGTTATAACTTCGAAAGAATCTGAAAGGACTTTTATAAAAATTTGTCTAACGGTTTTTCCACTATAGCAGTTTAAAAAAAAAAAGTGAAAATTTTAGTTTGGCGATAATATCTCAGGAACGAATAATCCTATTGCCTTCAATCCTATTGCCTTCAAATAAATTTTATTGGGTAGACTGCAATGTGACACAGGTTCGGTGTAAATTTGAAAATTATTTAACATACCGTTATTTTTTAAAAAGTAAAAACTTAAAAAAAACTTTTTGGAACATACAATGAAGGAAAAATTAAATCATCTTTAAAACATTTTTTTTTATGTAGAATGTCTTTGACATCTAGTAAGATTTTTGAAAAAATTTAATTGACATTTTTTTTTTTTATAAAAAATAAAAAAGTGCAAAAAATTCTACCAAAAGTTGTTAAAAAATGTTTTTTGACTTGAATATCGCGATATTGACTTCAAATTTATTTTAGCTTAAATAAATGCAAGTATTAATATACGCTACAATTTTGAAAATTATAGAACCGTCAGTTTTTTTTACAAAACAAGAAACTTAAACAAAAATTAGCAGAAAAATGTCAAAAGTAGTTTTTTGACTTGAATATGTCCAGATTGGTAAATCATTTTAACTTCAAATTTATTATATTTTTTGCATAATACAATTGTCAACTTATGGTATATTTTCACAAATGTCGAAATGGCAGTTTTCCACTAAAATAAAATAAATAAAACTGAAATTTACAGAAAAGTATATCATAAATTGTTTTTCGGCTTAAATATCATCACTACAAGCAATGATATTGACTTCAAATGTATTTTTTCAACGTACTCGTAATGCATTTGTCAATACCTAAAAAATGGTAAAATATTGTAGAACATCAAATTGAAATTCTCACAAAAAATAGAAAACTACAAATATTTCTAAAAACATTGGTAAATATTGTTTCCAGATTCAATATATGTATCTGATATTTTTTATGTTAATAGAATTGTAACATCAAAATTAAATCAATAATAATTATCAGGAACACCAAGTTTATGCATAATGCGGGAAGTTATCGGTGTGGGTCGCACCAGCCTCTTTTTTTTATTTAAATTAATAAAATTTATAAACAAATTAGGACATTTTAATGTGACTTCCATCTCGATAGGTAGACGGGACATTAGCTCCGTTATAGGTGTCCTTACTGGTCACTCCTTAATAGGCAGACATTCCTTGCGACTTCTAGCTCCGACACACGATGGACGAGGAAGAAGAAGAGTCAGTTCCTCATCTTCTTTTTTATTGTCTTGCTCTTGCAAAAAAACGTAAAATACACCTCGTAGACTTCTATTACAAAGATCCCAATGATCTATTTAAAACAAACTTTGAAAGTCTCAACCGCTTTATTGTTAGCTCCAAATGGTTCAACGAGTGGGAGGATCTTATGATCCATGTGGTATCACAATGGACCATTGATGGTCTAAGTGTGCTGGCCTTCTTTCCAGCAGCCACCGTAACCGTAACCGTAACCTAACCTAAATTAATGTGACTTCCAAAAGCTAACAATAAGAGACAAATAAATTAAAAACAAACATTCTTTCATAGAGAAATTTTGGAATTCAATACAGTGGGCCACCTTCGTGCATGATACATGGATTTTCGCTCCAAATGTGAAGGTCATAACTATGGAAGTTGAAAATTAACTATCAGAAATCAGAAACCAAGGGAGAGAGAGATTATTTTTATTTTATTTATTTATTTACCTACAAGCATTTTACAGCTATCAGATTATGACTTAAAATTAATAATAAATGCGATAGTTATAAAATATAATGTACAATATTATACAAAGATAAATTAAAAAATAAATAAGAGTAAGATAATTTTAAAAGAATCTCTTGAATAGCTTAAATCAATATATTGGCAAACTTTGTTGAAGTGAGTTATAGCTCTAGAAAGTGGCTACCATAGCTTGTCCTGTGGTACCGCTCAAAAAGCAAATCTCTTGACCGAAATGATCTTAGCGGGGCATATATTGGTATCACTGTAGGGAGTTTAGGGCATCTTATATGATAACATAACACATCCCTCAAAAGCATCACATCATGAATGGTTCGTCTTGACTCAAGAGACTTAATTCCTAGCAATAGGGATCTAGCTCTATAATCTGGGGTTAAATTCCGACTTGAATGTTTATTCAAGCATTGTTAAATAGTTTTTGGAAATAATGGAATAATTGTTTTAAGTTTATGCACATACAATACAATACATGTAAAAACATATATCAGCACTTCAAATGAAGCTTTACGATTTTGTGCATATTTATACCAAATACAAACAAAAAATATGAGAAAATATAATTGTTTACTTTCAATTAAAAACCTGTCAATTTGATATTTGTCAAAATAGAATCATTTTAACAGCTGTACCACATAAAAAATTAAATTCGTTTGAAGTGAAAAGATATTCGAATGGAAAAAAAGTTTTTACCAATTTCTTTTACTTTATATTTTTTATAAAAAAGAAAACAAACTGATAATTGTTGTTTTACCAGATGTAAAAAACCTCATTTCACTTATTTATATATTTTGAAGATTGTAATATAATTTGTCCTTAATTTCAAATTTGAACACCAAAAATTTATTTAAAGTCAATAGTCTTCTGAATAGCGAGAAAAACGATCGAAATTTTTTTTTTTAAAATCCCTTGTACCTCTTTTGAAGTTGAAACCTGTTACAAAATTTAATTACAGTCGACATCTCTATTCGTTCTACATAATATCGTTGACAAAAATTGGTATATCGAACGCACAATGTTCGTACACGCAGACATCTCCTTAGAAATTATGGATTTATATCCTAGGGACCTCAAAAAGTCCAGACTTGTCAAAAAAAAGTTGATTCTGTATGATAAAGGAAAACGCTTCTTGCGACAGAAAAAGTATGCTTTGATGTTTTGTGCGAATTAAGATGATGGGAAGTACTCGTAGGTAGTGAAATTACTTTCTAAATATCTTATTATTGGACATAACATTATTTTGTTTGGTATAAAAATCCTATTTAGTTTGTTATATATAAACATGATAAATATACATTGCACCATTGTATAATGTACATATCGAGTTAATACCAAATAATAAAATGCAAGAACCGTACTTTTTATCTTTAGACCAAATAATTAATGTTATTTCTAGTGATGATACAGCTTTCAATTAGATATAGAATTAAAATATAGCCAAAAACAATCATTGGCAGTTCAAACAGAAAAAGTCAATTTTTTGACTTATCATATATGTATATACCAAAGGCTGCATATGTAGAATTGTAAAATGTAACTGACTCGTTACAAATCTTTAATTCAACTAATTGATTCGATTCACTATTTCAGTAATAAAATCTTTCGTCACAGTTAAATCCCTTTATTGTAAAGTCAAATTTATGTACGTGAAATTTGAATATTTATTTAAACATTGCTTATAGCATGTGAGATCTGCAAGGTAATTGGATATAGAATAAAAATAAAACAAAACGAAACTCGAAAAAAGGTGATAGGTTTTCCTCAAAAAAGGGTGAAGATTCGACAGATTATATAAATGCTCTGACAACCCAATTATACACATTGATATATGTAGGTATTGGACAAGACTATAGGGTGGCAATTGATGAGGAATAAATGCGAATTAAAAAAATGAACTTAGCACCTTAAGAAACCATTAAAGTGCGTAAGAAGAAACATAACTCAGAATGAAATTAATTGAAACGGATATCATCGCTTCGGATTACCCTTTGTTTGAACGAACACATCACAAATTCCTTTCATAATGACTTAACCTATGAACCAACAGACACGCCGTACTGAGGATGGTTATATAGATGATTACTCATACGCGTATTATATTCATAAATATAGCACAAAATTGCTTTCCACGAGGAAAATTTAATATGTTTGCTTTGTTTTTCATTTATTTAAAAACAACACTTTTTAGTATTTCATTGTTATTATTTCTACGGGCTTAAAAAATTAAATGATTATTTCAATTTTATTACAATTAAGAGCTAAAATTGAAATTTATTTTGCAAATAATACAAAATGCTGGAAAATATCCTATCGAATATTTAAAATTTTTGAAACAATCAAAAAATAAATAAAACATGAAAACATTATAATTACGTATTTCATAACAAAATACATACAATTGAAAACAATGTAATAGAAAAACAAGCCAATACAATTAAAATACCACACAATACAATATAATACATTAAAATGCTACATAATGCTACATAATGCAATACAATACAATGCAGTACAATACAATACAATACAATACAATACAATACAATACAATACAATACAATACAATACAATACAATACAATACAATACAATACAGTACAATACAATACAATACAATACAATACAATACAATACAATACAATACAATACAATACAATACAATACAATACAATACAATACAATACAATACAATACAATACAATACAATACAATACAATACAATACAATACAATACAATACAATACAATACAATACAATACAATACAATACAATACAATACAATACAATACAATACAATACAATACAATACAATACAATACAATACAATACAATACAATACAATACAATACAATACAATACAATACAATACAATACAATACAATACAATACAATACAATACAATACAATACAATACAATACAATACAATACAATACAATACAATACAATACAATACAATACAATACAATACAATACAATACAATACAATACAATACAATACAATACAATACAATACAATACAATACAATACAATACAATACAATACAATACAATACAATACAATACAATACAATACAATACAATACAATACAATACAATACAATACAATACAATACAATACAATACAATACAATACAATACAATACAATACAATACAATACAATACAATACAATACAATACAATACAATACAATACAATACAATACAATACAATACAATACAATACAATACAATACAATACAATACAATACAATACAATACAATACAATACAATACAATACAATACAATACAATACAATACAATACAATACAATACAATACAATACAATACAATACAATACAATACAATACAATACAATACAATACAATACAATACAATACAATACAATACAATACAATACAATACAATACAATACAATACAATACAATACAATACAATACAATACAATACAATACAATACAATACAATACAATACAATACAATACAATACAATACAATACAATACAATACAATACAATACAATACAATACAATACAATACAATACAATACAATACAATACAATACAATACAATACAATACAATACAATACAATACAATACAATACAATACAATACAATACAATACAATACAATACAATACAATACAATACAATACAATACAATACAATACAATACAATACAATACAATACAATACAATACAATACAATACAATACAATACAATACAATACAATACAATACAATACAATACAATACAATACAATACAATACAATACAATACAATACAATACAATACAATACAATACAATACAATACAATACAATACAATACAATACAATACAATACAATACAATACAATACAATACAATACAATACAATACAATACAATACAATACAATACAATACAATACAATACAATACAATACAATACAATACAATACAATACAATACAATACAATACAATACAATACAATACAATACAATACAATACAATACAATACAATACAATACAATACAATACAATACAATACAATACAATACAATACAATACAATACAATACAATACAATACAATACAATACAATACAATACAATACAATACAATACAATACAATACAATACAATACAATACAATACAATACAATACAATACAATACAATACAATACAATACAATACAATACAATACAATACAATACAATACAATACAATACAATACAATACAATACAATACAATACAATACAATACAATACAATACAATACAATACAATACAATACAATACAATACAATACAATACAATACAATACAATACAATACAATACAATACAATACAATACAATACAATACAATACAATACAATACAATACAATACAATACAATACAATACAATACAATACAATACAATACAATACAATACAATACAATACAATACAATACAATACAATACAATACAATACAATACAATACAATACAATACAATACAATACAATACAATACAATACAATACAATACAATACAATACAATACAATACAATACAATACAATACAATACAATACAATACAATACAATACAATACAATACAATACAATACAATACAATACAATACAATACAATACAATACAATACAATACAGTACAAATCCTTGCAAAACAAAATATTAATAAAAACAGCAATAAGAAGAACACTATTTTCAAAAAATGAATTCAAACTGCATTAAAAAAGGAACTGAGAAAAATCGTACCAAAACAAATTACATACATTAGAAAAGTAAGAGCCAATTAAAAAAAATGTTCATGTATTTCGTCAAATTTGGTTACCAAAAAGTCTATTCTACGAGCTTTAATTTTTATCACTTTTATTTTAAATCGACTTTGACACCCGACCTCGCTGGTAGTGTTGAACATAGGTTCCAATAATCATTAGTTTTATAAAGTGGGATTGTTGTTGTTGCATGCCCGTTGAGTGAAGTTTTTATCATCAAAATAAAAAACAGTATCGCAAGTTTGTTGCAAATGAAACGAAAAATACTTGCTATCAGTGCACAGGTTTTTGCCTTGCTGTTTTAATTTTTTTTTTTTAATTTTTAGACGATGCGGTCTTGTAGCCAAGCAGCAAAAGTCGTTGAGGAGAGTATTTGTTCGTATTTATTGCTGGTGCTACTTGCTAAAAGGCGTCCGCAAAAAACGAACCCAGTAGCCAGCCAGCAGCCAGTCAGCCAGTAAAACCCAGCCCATCATCATCAGCATGTTAATCTATTCACAGTTCGAATAAACATTGCCAGTTACCCCCGGCATTTCGAAGCGATCGGTTGTGTTTCTTGCAGAATTCTTGTCTAATTATTCTTGATTTTTATTCGGAATCCCTTAAACTTTAGATTCGAATGCAGAAGCATTGAGGCGCATTTTAATTCTTGAAATTATATCTAAAGTAAATAAAAACAAACAAACTAACGTAAAAGAATAATTTATCAAAGAGAACTTTTGATTAAAATCAGATTTTTTTCTGAGATGACGGAAAACGGGGCAAAAATGTTTTATGTTTTAAAAATATAACACTTAAATTAATTTTGTGTGTGTTTTTATTGTTTTATCTTTGTTCCTGTTGTTTCGCAAGTATCAAATCAGGCGAAAATAATATAACAACAAATGTAAAGTATGTACTCATATACATAGATACAATTTTAAATTTAAATCTGTCGCGCCTTTGAGCGATACCACACACATCTTGCGCAGAACAAAAATCGAACTGAACCTCAGACAAACATTAAATTGTTTGAAATGTGTTTGAATAATATGTAGATTGAATTTCTTTTCTGGTTGGTTGTTTCGGAATTGTTTTAAAATTTAAATTTTATATTTTATTATTTTGAATTTAGTGATTCCGTAATGTTTTTAAAAACACAAAAAAACTATACCACATACGTTTGCAAAAAAAAAAACAATTTTCAGAGCCAACGAGATCCCCTAATAATTTGATTTATTTGATTTATGAAATTGCTTTTCATTTGTATAAAAAAAAATTAATAAAAAAATTTAATAGGTACATTTATTTTCGATAGTGCGTTTAGAAAATTTTGTAGATCGTTTGTGCGTCTTCATCTTATTAAAGAACAAGGTCGGTCAATGAAAGAAAGGATCGCAAGTGGTGAGTCTGAGAATTTTTTTGTTTTGTTTGTTTGCTTTTATTTTCTTTAATTTTGAATTTCTTTTTCTGTGCTGTTACTTCTTTCTTTTAATATTTTTTACTCGAATTGTATGCATGAGGGTGTACATATTAGGTCAAAAATAATAATTTTTGTCTTGAACTCATTTTACGTTTTTAATGTTTTCATATATTTGTTTTAATATTGGATGAGAAATTTAAAAAAATAGTATGAAACTCAAGTGGAATGGGAAGAGTATTAAATTTAAAAAGTTCGTTACACTTGGTCTGATACTTTAGGAAATTATTTGTTTTTCGAAATATGTAGCACATTTGATGGGTACCTAATCAATTGTTTTTAAATATTTATACCAATTTCAAAATATACTGAAATATTATACATATTTATAACTCTAAGTGCATTTTATAACACGAATGTCGCTAGAAAAACAAAATTGATTCATTTTTGGAATTTTTAATCCCATGCTTATTTTGATTCGAATTATTTTTATTTGAATATATATTTCTATATCTATAAAAGTTGAATATAAATAGGGGCCTGTTTTAAGTTATTTCATACTAAGATGTTCTTAAAGATGTTTGAATTAATATTATTCCCATAGCAATCTGATTATAAGAACTAGTACCTATAACTTAATATTTCTGAAACATTGAAACCAGCGTTATACTTTTTACTCTTTTTTTAAAATATTGTTCGGATATAAAGTGATACTGTTCCCATGAAGTGAACAAAATTGTTAAATTAAGAAATACTCTTACACTCTAATAATTCAAAAGCTGTAATATAACATTAATGTTACTATTTTTATAATTTTTTCCGCTGGATTAGGTCAATACTGCTAACTTTTTTGAAACAATTTTCATGTCTTTTTTTGATTGTATGATGTATTTTTCTACTTCTATGGAGACCTATGTTATTTATTAATTAATTAAATAACAATTAAACATTTATAGCTCCATAAATTAAAGTAGGTACTTGTAACATGTTGTACAACAGGTGGGGAAAACATAAAGTAACTGTCATTTTGTTTGCTTAGTTTAAGAAACTATGTATTATCTATTGAAAACATACATAACTTACATTTTAATGACAGTTGAGGTTGAGTTTGTTTTTTGATGCAAAACGAAATTAATAATAAATCACTGAACCAAATAATTTTATTTTGATTTATATTTCAATGTGTACGTTTTAATATTCAAAATATATATTATTAAAACCAGGCGCTGATGTATATGAATTTCACAGTAATGTTTGAATAAATGAAAAAAGCATAAAATAAAAATAAATTTGAAATTTGATGACCATTATGAAACATACATACATATATATGGTATTTCATTGAGATTTCAGTGTTCTTTTTTTTAGCTAAAACTATTTTCGGAAATTCTTATGACAGTTTAAAAATTTTAACATACTATATAAAGAGGGGGAACTTAAGATTCATTCGTATATTTTTTTTTATATAACAGAACCCAATGATATTTCTGCAATTCGATAGTATTTGGAAAACTCGAATATAAAGATGTATTTCGATATTGTTAACGAGTTCTATTTTGCAAATTTTTAATCTTACCGCTTTACATTTATCGGAAATGAAAATTTAATAGATATAAAAAAATGTTGATTCAAATCAAATTTTTTATATTGTTTATTGGAAATAGAATTAACCATCAATGCATCACTGATGGCTTTAATTTATTTATAAAAGTCGAAGGTCATACAAATTTCGTAGAACGGGATGCCAGTGTTTATTGTTGATCATTTCAATTGGTGTTAGAATAACTGAAAATCATTTTTTGTTTAAATTAAAAAAGGAATATAAAAAGATCTTTATGGTTATTGTTTTCTGTGTGTTTGAGTTTATACAAAGCCGCAAGTGGGAAGAATGTTCTAATAATGATGAGATGATATTTCCATTTCATATGAAAATAGTGCAATGGCTCGGGTGCAAACATTTTTCTCAGGAGGAGGGGTTTTTATATTCCATGGTATAGTTGGCATTCAGCCTTCTTTCCTTGAAATTTAATCCCAATATACCTATGTATTATTTCAATGAAAAGAGTTTTGAAGAACTGTTGGAAAGTGTTTTAGATATTCTCACGCACAACTAGGGACTTTTTGTGTTTCCAATTACAAATTCTATACAATTCATTTGAAGATTTAAAGTATAACCGCTATTTACAAATTGTGTACCATCAGATAAAAATAATTATGTATTTCAAATTCGTTTTTCTTTTTCAATTACCATTTATTTTCTCTCAAATACCAATTTTATTTTCCGTACAAAATTCTTCAAAAACAAAATGTATCTACTTACAGAGAGAAAAAGGCTATGGCTCAACAGAACCTTTCTTAACCGACAAGACGAATAAAACATTACAAATATATAAAAAACAAAAAAACTATAAAATCAGAAATCATGACCCTTACTTTAGATGGAAGTGATTGCTTTCAGGTTATCGAGAGCAAGTACAAATGTAAACAATTTAAAACTATAAGAAGAAAAGACTTGGAAGACTGCTATGAACATTTTATTGGTTTTCGTCATGTCAAAGAAGAAATAGTCTTTCTAGATCAGATTCGTCAAATATCAACAAATCAACAGGAACAAGAACTCCAGACAAATGGCCATCTTGGTTTCGTTAAATACAGCAAGAAGCGATGTAACTGTAAGACTAAAAAAGTATCACCTGTAAAAAAACATGATGAACAAGAAAACAGCAACAGAGCCCATAAAATAAATAAAACCAGTAGCTGTCATTTTCGCGAGATAAGTTTTTTGACGTCAACATCATCTTCAGAAAAATGTACGTCAATTTTGGCAAGTGTGTGGCATTGGACGACATTTGCCTCACCTTCAGGGGATATTCGAGCTGCAACAAATTCATATAATATTAATCCATTCGCTGAAGCATTAGTCCCAAATATATTAGAATCATCTGTGCCGCCTTCCATCAATAGTAGTAATTTATCACCAACAAAATGTACAAAAATATTTCCTCATACAAATTTCAATTGGGGATCGCTACGGGCACCAACACAATCGACAGCAACTAATTTCAAATCAACTTCAATTTCAACATCTTGTGATAGTGTTTATGATTATTCAAATTTAAATTCAACTACGAGTTCATTTAATGCACTCACTAAACCGACTCTTTTAAAAAAGCAATCAATAGCAGCTGCAACGACTTCATCATTAAAATGTCAAAAGCAAGGACATCCTAAAATTAGTTGTAATTACATGCTGATGATATTCATTATGATAGTTAAAGAGCTAATTCGGCACTTAAGTGATACTATAAATTGCATGAGACGTAAAACTCAATTTTTTCTTCCTATACTCATACTTTTGCAATTGCTCATTACAGCACCATTTACTCATTGTACTAGTCCGCCAAATACGAATCAGTCTTTGTCTGCAGTCATATCTGCATCGACGTCATCGGCAGCAGAATTATCATCATCGACATCCACATCACCATCCACAACAACTACATCAACTGCAACTTCAAACAATTTAAGTATTCAAAATAGGAAAATAGCCGATCAAGAAAAATATTCTCAAAGTCAAATATCATCATCTTCATCACCATCGTCAGTTTTGCAGTCATCAGCAACAAAAATAAGTGAAATACCACACCGTCCAACAGGTGGCAGTAGTATAACAAGTTATATTGGCCACGAGGCGAACATTCGACGTGATCCTAGTTTAAGTTTTACCAATAGCGGATGTCACTCATGTCAAATGCGTGAACAAGTCAAAGCAGATAATTTAGAATCGATAAAGAGGCATATTTTGTTGCGTCTCGAGATGCAGACTTTGCCAAATATTACTGCACCACAGGTTCCGCGTACGATAATTGAAAACTTTTATAAAAGTCACAGTTTTAATGGAAATAAAAAAGGATCCTCTTCATCGTCATCGTCTGTTCATATTAGCCAGCAAGAAGGTTTACAATCCATTCCAGCAGGAACATCAGAAACTAATAATGGCTTAGCATATAAAACTTATCCAATGCCGCAATCGGATACGCTTGTCAATAATAACAACAATGCTAAGATCAATGAGGGATCCAAGAGAAACGATAATAATATGCAGGGTGATGATCCAAACATTTTTTCAAGCCTTGAACAAACTATACACCACGATGTTGATGATGATGAACACGACGAAGAAGAAGGTGACAAGGATGATGAACTGTCAAAGAATAATCTAGAGGATGATTTTTTTTCTGTGATCAATAGCGTGTATGTCTTTCCAACAAGTAAGTATATCACAATATTAAAACGACACCCGAAAGTATTTGACGTTTGGGTTTTTAATGAACGAATTTATTTTTCAAAGAGTCTTTTAAATGACACGACTTACAGATTGTGATGAACGAAAGTTTTTGACATTTCACATGCACATGTGGTCGATAGAGCAATTTGTCTTATATATAATTAATAATATATTTTTTGTTTTTAAGTTAAGCAATTAAATAGTACAACGCTATGGCATGTGTAAGCGACAGAATATTTTAAATCTAATCGCGCCTGCATTTTGTTGGCTTGTTCTTGTCTTTTTGCATTTTTAAATATTTCTTCTTTTTTAACACTAACTTTTAAAAATAAAACTTACATTAGAGAAGGAGTTTCTTGTAGAAGTGTCAAGAATCAACTTGATTTATTATAGGAGTGGGGATCTATCTCGCCCCATAGAAGGTATTGGCAATTAAAAAAAAATTATTAAGAAATAATTACAATAAGTTATAATATCTGTTCTATAATCCCAAATTTAAATTATTTATGTAAAGAGTTTTTTTAAATTTCGTATGTAAACTCAAAATTTTGATAAAAAAAAGTTGGTGGATGCTAACACTTATGCAAGCTAAAAACAAAAATCCCATAAAATGAAGTTCTAGTAATTTTCAATTTATTCTAAATGACATAAAACCATTCGGTTTTAAGTGTTCGATTAAGAATTGACAGTGACAGTGACAATGGCCACTTCATTTCGAAATTTTGAAAAAATGGTATTTTAAATATTTTGTTATCGAAATTTTGAATTTGAATCAAAATTTTTCGAAAACTGCTGACTTATTGTAAATGTTGCGGTTGTTTAAATTTTTTTTTTTTTTCAATTTGAGTCATTTTTCCCAAAATTGGCTCTACCTCCTAAACGGGGTGATATATGTAGGTACATTGTACATACATAGATCCCGTAGTGAAACATGCTTGTTTCTGTCCCTTCTGCTAGAAACCGTTATCAAATCTTGGAGAGCTAGTGATCGTACTCGTGCCTAAAAAAGCTTTGTTTTAATGTTCTTGCTTTCATGATTTTTAAAACTTAAATTCAGGAAACCTCGTAGCTCTATATTTGCATCCAGCTGGTCTGCTGGTCACCATGACCGTGTTTGTAAATACATACATATATTATTGATCTAATTTCGATTATAATCATTATGGACGCAGCAAAAAAAATAGTTTTGTCGATACATTTGTGAGATTTTAAAAATCGTTCCTTACACTAACCCATTGTTTTGTTTTAGCCTTCGGGTATAAAACTGTTCAATAAGAAGTAATCATTCCTTGATATTTTCAGTGCCACGTGTGCGACACAATCGCAAAGCTGAGATTCTCAATTTTAAATTCAAAGGAAACGAACATTCAACTATTTCACAAGCTCTATTGCACGTCTATATTCGTGGCCATGATTGGATTCGTGAAAACGAGCAAGATCTATTCGATCAAAAGAATATAAACAATGATCATCATGAGATCGTTTTAACTATTCACAGAGTTATACGTCGAATAAATAGCACAATAGCAACACACACTATAAATATAAACGAATCCAAGCATAACATTCCAAACGGGCCAGGACAGTGGGTTTCGATTGATGTTACACAATTGGTACAAGGATGGGTGAGAAATACGACCACCAATCAAGGAATTGTGATAAAAGCCGCCGAAGCTTGGATGAGGCCATTCATTATAACAGGAGACTTGCCTAACAATAAAGCATTCGTGAGTATTGGTTTTGTTTTTGATCATTTATTAATTTCCCATAGGGACGTTTTGCTATCGGACCGATTTGTCAAATTGAAATTTTTTACAAATCTGGACGTTTTAAGGTTCCTAAAATCATAATCTGTCATTTTTACAGAGATGTGTCTGTTTGCGTGTGAAAATACCTTCGCACGTTTGTACGTTTGTACGTTCGTACGTTCAAAATATCTTTCTTCGTCCAGGTTATCTTAAGAACGAATAGAGATATTAACTCCAATTGATTTTTTTTTTGACAGACTATAACTGCAAAAGACGCAGAAAGGACTTTGCCAAAAAATTTTTAACCGGTTTTTTAATAGCAATTCAAAAAAAAAAGATGAAAATTTTGGTTGGTCGCAAATATCTCAGGAACGGATAATGCTATTGACTTCAAATAAATTTTATTGTATACATTATTATAGTGTGATACAAATTTGGTATAAATTTAAAGAAAATTTAAGATATCGTAATTTTTTTAAATTTAATAATTAAAAAGAAAAAACGAGCGTGAACTGAAGTAAAACTTCTTTAGCTCCATCCATATGTATGTAATCTTAATATATATAAATTACGTGTCACGTTGATTGTCCGCGATGGACACCTAAACTACTCAGCCGATTTTAATCAAATTTGCACACGGCGTGCAGTTTGATCCAACTTAAAAGATAGGATAGCTTACATCTCAATTTATGATCATAACATTATTTGATTGCAAACTATTTGTCTATTATTTGATAGTCCCAATTATATGTTAGCTCGAAACGATTTTATCAGATAGCGACATCTGTGCACTGGATTGAATAAGTTAAGAATTCAATAGATGGCGCTATGTCAAACGTCTAAACGTTCCATATAAGCTACAACTTGATAGCATAACCACCACATGTTCCTGAGGCTAAAGTACAGGTTAAATTTAGTTTGTAGTAAACCGAAATACAGTGAATTTTACATTTTCAATTTTTGGTGTTAGCGTTAAGTATTATCAAATAATTACATATTTGAAATATATATATATATAAATGTTTATATAGGAACGCTGTATATGACGCTACGACATGCCAGCAACTAGTATGAGGTATGCGCATTCACCTTCGGGATTCATTATCAGTTGATTGGGTCTTACTAGGTTTAAAATCTTACCTTGCATATTTTGTCACACACTTTTTATTCACAAATTCCGTACGTAATTTCTTCTTAGTTAATGGTCCTGGAGCACCGCTTTCATATTCAGAGTCTATGTCACTTCCTGTCATAATTTGTTATTATTCACCCGAAAATTCACAAAATATGAACTTTAAAATTAATTTACAACTTTATTTAACTTTAAAAGTAAAATATTTATTGTATTGAACAGAATATTAATATATAAAATTGTTCAAGAATGAAAAATCACCATTCGCGTAATGCCAGTAAACTCGCAAACCATACCAGTTGATCTACTATGTATACTTCATGCGCTGGCAACGAGAGCAAGAGAGAAAGAAAATGTGAGCGTGCACTTAAACTAAAGTGTATAGAAAAGTTGTTTTTCTGCTAAAATATCTTCACAAGACTTCAAATTTATTTTATTTTCATTATAATGCATTTGTCAATACCTAATTAATAAAATATTGACAATTATCAATTAGAATTTTTTAAATAAATTAAAAACTACAAAAAGTTCTACAAAAACTTGGTAAATATTGTTTTACCGCTACAATATCTATAGAAATTTTTTTTAAATCTCATAATTTTTTTGTTAATAAAATTGTTATCAATCAACACTCAGCCTCTTTTTTACTATATTATTTTGAATTGATCGAATAGTGTAGTAATAAATGATAAAAATAAATAAATACCTAATCGTATTAAAATAAAGTACATTATTGGAATGTAGATAGTTTTTTTTTTATAAAAATTGAAACATTTAACTAAAAAAGCAAATTTCTTGCAATGACCATTAGGGCACAACTCTCCGCGTAACTTAAAAATCATTGTACGAACTACTGCTTCTTATTGTATGTGTATGTTTCTTCTGTCCCGCTTCCAAAGGAACTGCTTCAACCAAATGTAATTGGTTTAATCTTCATAGATAGTGTCAGATAAATGTGAAAATTATATATGTACATTATGTCTGTTGTCAAAAATGTTTGTTGTACAGAAATTTTAATAACGGCACCTGGAATGCAAGTGCGCATTCGATTGAATTTATTACTCCGTAAGAAACAAAATATTTTAATTTAGAAAAAACATCAGTAAGAAATAATAATATTTACTATTCTATAGATTTTTAAAAGCTATAGTTGTCCGGACAACGCACGTGGTAGACTGTCATGTCTAAACAGTGAAAAATGTGCTAATAAATGATTCATTACGTGAAATGGACTGTATCCCATAACAATTAACTGTTTTAAATTTCACTTTATAAATGCAAGTATGATCCAGACGACTAGCTAAATTCTATAATAAGCAACGAACGGTATTATACTTATTAAATAAGATTTCTTTGCAATCGATCATTGACGTGTGAGTGCTTGTGCAACCATACAAAAAATTATTTATTTCTGAATTTGTGAATTTAACAAAATTTTATTCCACTCTGAATTAAAACTAAATAGTATCGGTTTTATAATGGACGAGAAATGTTTATAATTTATTACAATAAATATTCTTAAAACGTTGAATGGAAATTACATTAATTCCATTTAGAAACCAAATTCTAATTAATAATCCTATAAGATAATACTCTTATTTACTCCGTAATAACAAAGAAAAAATATTAATTTAAATTTTGCAGGTTGACATATCAATTGCTTACAATATTTCTTTTCTTTTTTTGTTTTTTTTTTTTTTTTGTTTCCTCTCTTCCCTTATAGACAGTTTATATCGAAATGCTGACAAAAGACAATAGAAAACGTAGAACAAAACGTAATACATCAATGAACTGCTCCGAGAGTGACAATGAAGAACGTTGCTGTCGCTATCCGTTGGTTGTCAATTTCATTGAATTCGATTGGACATGGGTTGTCGCACCCACACAATTCAATGCCTACTTCTGCAATGGCGAATGCAAGCTTGGATTTTTGGAAAAGTATCCACACACTCATTTAATGCAACTGAGTACAGCGCCACAACCGTGTTGTTCACCAACCAAAATGAGTCCATTAAGATTATTGTATTTCAATACGGAGAACACACTGGTTATGAGCACGATACCAAATATGGCGGTGGAGAAATGTAGTTGCTCCTAGTGCTTCAACCGCTCCGTAAAAATGATCGTTATTTACTACATACATATGTTTGTATGTACAATACAGAAATACCTAATGATAAAGCACAATAACAAAATCGATGGTGATATATGATAACACTAAAGACAAAATAATGCACTCATCAAATGAAACAAGAACAACCTGACAGTGTATGAAAAGTTATTCTTATTATACTCGTAAATTAAAGATGACAACCTCTCCCATATCAACAGTACTTTGTAAATGTGTAAATCTTAACGTCGTCGGCTTATACATTTAATTTTGCTTGTAAATGTTTCTTATTTTCTTTTTACTATTTTTATAAATAATGTTGGTTATTTTGTAAGCTTTAAAATTACTTTTTGTTTTTTTTTTATTGAAAAAATATTGATTTAAAAATAATTAATATGTATATTTTACTTTAAATTGTTTATGTTTAAAACTTGTTAATAAGTTTATTCTAAGTAACGAAACACTTGATATGCCATTTTTTTTAAGCATTAATAATATACAATTAAAATATTTTTTTTGGTCATCTTACTGTGAATAAAATTTTCACCTGTAAGATAATCTTATAATTATTTTGGTTTTCGCTTTCACTTGAAAGTCTGTTCCAATTAATATTTGTGGGGTTATTTTTCAATTTCCGCTTTCTAACACAAGGCACCGGATATATATGTCAAACTTACTTTTATCTACATATGTATTTATAATAGAAATTGTTTGAATATGAACTCGAAACGGAATATGAAAACATTTGGAATATCAAAAATATACATTTTCAAAAAAAAAAAAAATAATAATAATATTTAGTTATGACATATTGCGTTACACATGTTTGCACATTGGATCCCAGAAACAGCAGGATTTCCATTAAGTCTTACTGTCCAGTCCAGCCTGTTGTTTGACATAAATTATATCACTTTATCAGATATAATGAGTAATATCCTATCCTCGTGGGGATGTATTCACGTTAAGCAGTGACAGTTATAGCTTTAAATGAAAATCTTAACTTAATTGAATAAAAATGAAAGTGAAAATTTTTGAATGCGAAATTAGAGAATGCTTTTAAGTTGAATTCTTATTTAAGTATATAGATTCTGACATTTTGTATTTTGAAATACAATACAGCCAAAGGAATCAACCAAACAGTAGTGTTAATAACTTTTTTTTAGGATAAATCTCATTATATACTCGTATACCACTATTATAAGATGCACAAACCAAAAAAATAACAGTAAACAATATATTATTTGCTAAAACACCACGCAGCCGTCCAACTCACTGATTTGGAATTCTTAAAGCATTGTTTATTTGCTTTAGTAAACCTTTTACCTCACTCAAACACGCCTTAGGCCTGGAGTCCACTTTGCAACTTCAAGTTATTTTTCGAAATTCTTACTTTGTTTTTTATGTCTTGCATGAAGACAAAGAGTATTTTAAATTTTCAAGTTAAACAATTTTAATGTTTGATGAAAACATTTTTAATTTCACATTGAATTTAGTAATACTTGGAGGGAAACCTTAAGTTGGTTAGTGGGGGGAAACATCTTAGATACTATGCACATATATTAAGTGTAGGTCACACTCTTTTTATTTCGATCGGTGTACGAAAAAATTTGAAGAAAATCCTATTTATTTCAACACGAACGATTTATTTTTGACGAATTCCCTTTAATGTTTTGTTCGACGCGCGTTCGTGAATGTATGTAAGTAAAATACTCTGAACAGTTTTTTTAAAAAAAAGATATCGTTACTGAAGACAAGAACTCAAACCAAACGTCAAAAATGAATTGATTGGACTTGCAACTCTTTGATGTATTTAGTCATATACTGGCAATGATGTATTTATAATTAACTATATAATAACGGGAAAACGATTCCGGGCATTTCGTTTACTGCATTTATGTAAAAAATAAAACAATATTAAAATTAGATTTTAGGTATTTTGTTTGCGTTTTATTTAATTCTATAAATGTGTTTTTGAATCAACTTGATAAAGGCTACCAGTTTCCTTTGTTTTTGTAAATGACAAACTATAGACAAAACATTTAAAATATTTTTAACTATGACATTCTATTAGATAACAATTGTTTAAAATGAAATGAGTATAAATGCTTTGTTAATAAAAGTAAGTCATATATTTTGAAAAAGATCTTGTAAGAATATAAAATATTGCTAAAACATTTTTTTTAAATAAATAGGTTATACCTAAATTCTTTGAATAAAAATTGTATATATACATATATGTATATATATAAAAATATAAATATTTAAAAGTAACGATTTATTTATTAGTTCTGTGTTTAAATATTATTTATTTGCTTTTGTATTTTTGTCGTCAGATTTAATAACAATTTTAAAGAAATTGTAAAACAATTATAACTATTCTTAATATATTTATAAATATGACAAACAAAATATTTTTTTTTGTAATTTTAATTATTAATTGAATAAATCAAGCATGTTAAAGAGAAAATTTAGATTTAAAAAGTATTAACTTCAGAAAATGATCAAATAAAAATTTTTATGAAAGATAAATATGTATATCACTCTCTTTATGATATATAAACTTTTGTAAAAAAAAAAAAAAACATGAATGTTTGCTGAAATTTTAAAGTCTTGTCATATGATCTCAAGACAAAATCCTATAAATTTAATAAATCTTCTAATTTGTATAAAATTGATTATAATACAACATACGAAAATAATTAATGAATTTTAACATTAATATCTACTCTAACGGCGAAAAAAGTTTATTGCAATTTATATCAATTATTGAGTAGATATATTTTTTGTAATATAAACAAACACTCAACTTTGTTATTCTATGATTAAAGAAAGTTTGAAGACTGAGTAAAAAAACGATGAAAAAATAATTTTGATTGATATTGTAACTGATAACTTTAATATATGTGGAGTTAATGCACTGTAAGTACATATGTACATATGAACAAATATTCCTAAAGTTCCTTTAAATATAATAAAAAAGTTAACTTGATAAAAAAGAAAATTTATAAACCATTCTAAATTTGCGTATTTATTCCTCTTTGGTATGCGAGTACTAATATTCAGTTGGTATCAACGTGAGCAGTAGTTGGCAAGAAAAAAAAATGTCCTTGAATTTACATACACTTTTACATTTAGATACAGCCAAGTAGAAGTGCAACCGTAAGTGAAAAGTTCATAAATAAAAACATGCAGCAGGCATGCAATCTTTGCGTTCATAAATGTTGATAGACTGCATTGTCTTCGCATTACAATTGTCGGTAACTGTGTTCATAAAAGCAAACTGATAGTCTGAATGCGATCAAGTTTGCAGTAGTTTTTGTTTTGCTGCCGCTATGCAGGTAAATGGCTGGTGAAAATATGTTAGTAAAATAATTGAATATTTTACTTATTTTGTGAAAAATTGAAGTGTTTTTTTATAAAATGGTTTAAAAAAAATAATTTATATTTTATAGGAATGAAAGTGACCTGAAAGTGATCTGACTTCGGGATTTCAGCAAATCTAAATGAAACCCTCAGACATTCCTAAGACAGCCTTCTTCACCATGAATGGCAAGTATGAGTTCTTGAGATTGCCGTTCGGTCTTAAAAATACTCCGGCGCTATTTCAAAGTACGAATGATAATGTGCTGAAGCCATTTATAGGAAAGATATGCTACGTGTATATCAACGATATAATCGTCTTTAGCAAAAATGAAGAACAACAACATGGTCATTAAGAGGCTTAACGAAGCACACTTAAAAGTGACTCTCGAAAAGACTCATTTCTTGGACACTACTTAAGAGTTTCTCGGCTACTTTGTAACAGCTTATTGTGTACTACCGGACAAGAAAAAAGAACAGGCTATCCAAAACATACAACCCCCAATTAATCTAAAAGAACTCAAATCATTTCTCGAACTAACCTCATACTACAGAAAATTTATTCGGGATTATGCCAAGGTCGCTAAGCCATTGACTAACTAAACAAGAGGCGAAAATGCCCAAGTTAAAGCCAACCTGTCAAGGAAAATCCCGATAACATTAGATGTACACGCTGTGAAAGCCTTCGATAACAACTTAAAAGAACTCCTTACTTTTGCTGAAGTCCTGGCATTCCCAGACTTCAACACACCGTTTTTTCTCACTACTGATGCTTCGAACATAGCTGTTGCTTTAATTTTGTCCCAAGGAGGTGGAGGCAAGGAAAGACCCATTGCCTTCATTTCAAGGTCCCTTAGTAGTTGTGAGGAAAACTATGCCACAAATGAAAAAGAAATGGCTTTAGTTTGGGCATTAGATAACCTTAGATCTTATCTATATGGAGCAAAACAAATAAAAATATGTATTCACCGATTATAAGCCGCTTACTAATGCTCTGGGCAACCGCAATTACAACGCGAAACTGAAGCGCTGGAAGGCTAAAATAGAGTATAGAGTAGAGAACATAATTGTGAACTTATTTTCAAATCGGGAAAGTCAAACATTGAAGCGGAGAAACGGACTCGCTTTTTAGACTTAAAACTGATAACGAACACTCAACCGTCTCAGTGACAGCTGAAACGGAATGTGAAGTGAATGCTTTACATAGCGACTCTTCCACAGAATGTGCCTCTGAAAAAATTCTATCACAGGCGAGGACAAATCTCAAACCGATACAGCCTTAGAGCACGTCCCATCTATACAGAACCTCCCTTTGACGAATCAGCTTCCACTGAATAGGCCAACGAAACAAAAATAGTGCGGAGCAGGATGTAACCGATCTGATTACATATGTGGAGGTTCCTATTAACGTTTTTCGGAACCAAATAATTATTAACATAGAAAATGTAACCGTTGATTCTTATGAGGAACCATATCCCGGTTACGTTAAACACTATTTTGCAACCCTCTCAAAATTCCAGAACTTTGCATGGAATTACTGTAGAAAATCATTTTGGAAAATTGTTCAGGGTATAAAATTAGATTGACCCAAAGTTTGGTGGAAAATGTCACGGACGAGAATCAAGTGTGGGAACTCATTAGTAAGGAACATAATCGAGCACATAGAAATGCTCGGGACAATAAAAACAGCTCCTCGAAAAATATTACTTCCCGAAAATTAATAGCTTGATAATACAAAATCGACATCCAGCAACTCCAATGTTTCAGCCTGCCCTAGTTCCGTCTTATCCTTGCGAAATACAACACATGGACATTATGGAAATCCAGGGGGAAAAATTGATTTCATGCATCGATAAATTTTCGAAATTCGCCAAACTATTTCATATTTCATATAAAAAATAAGACTAAGAGACAAAGTGATAAAAATCCTTCACTACTTCACTGTTCCAAAAATATTAGCCACTGATAATGAGAGACGCTTTCTAAGTCAATTTTTCAATGGTCAATTTTATAATGTAGACTCCCGTCAGCCGAAGCGAAGCTAATCGGGAAGTCGAGAGATTTCATTCGACGATCCTAGAAATCTAACGATGCTTGAAGTCTGAATACAAGGAGTTAAAGCTTAGAGAACTACTTAACATTTCTGTCGGGATAACAACAGAGTCCACTCTGTTACTGAAAGGAAACCATCTACTTGTTCATAAACAGAAGCACAAGAGTAAATTTCCAAAATACATATGTCTTATTTTAGAATAAGGGATAATCAAGAACTAAGAGGGAAAATACGACAGAAACAAAAAATGAAAAACCCATGGTACAATAACAATAAGTCAACTCTAAAGAAATATAAAAAGGGCTATGTCATTTTACACTTCCTTTAAAAGGATCCAGGATAAGCATAAGCCATTGTAATATTGTATCGAAAGTAAGTTGTGGCCAAAGATATTTAATAAGGTCACTATCATAAGGGACACAGGTCGCAAGATTCATAAGTCACATCTTAAAAATATATAGTTACAGTTATCAAGCACAATGTATCAATTGATCAATTTTGCATTATCTATATTCGACCTCTTTATTAACCAACCACCAAGGAGGCAACAATTAAATGTTGATGTTTGGTATAGAAATAAGACTTTGAAAATGTGATTGTATTAAGAAGTTGGGACGATCAAATCGCTTTTCAAGTTTCTCCCTAGCATCAGTGAAATTTGAATCAGAAACTTTGATATCGCGGATTAGATTTGATGGATCGCCGCGCAAGAATGATTTCAAATAATGAAATTTTTGTGTCAGAGTTAATTCGGCATTGCTAGGCCATTCTTTATAATCTCCCGAAAAACCGATATGGAAAGCTTATGCAATGCTATGGAGCAAGCGGACTTTTTTGGTTCATTTATTTTCTTTAAAAATATAGCCTCTTGGGTTGGGGTTAGCTGGCCTATCTACCACCGATTCTGGAGCACTAGGTGAAGCAGGTGTATTTTCTAATTTTCTTTCGCGAATAACCTTTTTCAATGTCGAATGAGCCAAGATATATTTATTTTCCTAGTCCCAGAAATCATCATTTGGATCTAAAGATCATCTATCAACATTACGAATTTCGTCTAAGCCTCTTCAAGATTCTCTAAACGAGTCTCAAGAAGCTCCAATGACATACGATCGTCCAAATTCTACACGAAAGATGCTGGCCGAGTGAAAAGACCTTTCACGTGACCACGCTTTGCCTTTATAGCATTCATTTTATTGATTTGTATGAAAATAAATCTCAAATCAACCCAGTTACGAATAAATTAAAATAAATTCAATTAAAATAATAGAATTGCACGTGGTTATGTGCACCATAATTCACAATTTTATGATACGCCGAAAGGCATTTGCATTAAGATATTAGTTTAACTTAGAGCGTCCGCATAGGGCAGTAAGTTAGTTGTAAGTTATTGTTATATGATGCTAGTTTTAAGAATTTTTGTCTAGCTTTAAGTAGTTGTAAGATAAAATAAAATAAATAAATAAATAAAATACAAAATGAATTAAAAAAAAAAAAACAATTTTATGATAAGCCTTATTGTTTGCACTTCATATCAAAAAAAAAAAAACAAGTCATACATACGTACCTATGTCCAATTTAGGATTTATAACGTACATCAAATAAAAATCGCGAAAAGGTTCATTAATTTTGGCTACCGAAGGACCATGAAAAAATTAGTGAATTAACCGATTATAAAACACGAGAATAATTTTTATTTTGCACAGTATTTTTATTAACTTCCCATAGGGAGTTATTGTAATCGGTCCGATTTGTCAAATTGAAATTTTTGACAAATCTGGACGTTTTATGGTTCGTAGAATCTAAATTCGTCATTTGTAGAGAGATGTCTGTGTGTGTGTGTGTATACGTACGTTCGTACGTATGTACGTATGTACGTTCGTACGTTCGGGACCCCTTTTTTTGCTAACGGTATCTCGAGAATGAATAAAGATATCAATTAAATTTTGTTCAATACGTTATAACTTCATGAAATGCAGAAAAGACTTTTATAAAAATTTGTCTAACGGTTTTTTTCACAATAGCAGTTTTTAAAAAAAAGTGAAAATTTTAGTTTGTCGCAAACATCTCAGGAACGAATAATGCTATTGACTTCAAATAAATTTTATTGTGTAGATTGCAATGTGACACAAGTTTGGTATACATTTGAAAATAATTTAACATACCGTTATTTTTAAAAAAGTAAAAATTAAAAAAAAATGTTGGCTCGAAAATATACAATGAAGGAAAAATGATATCATCTTCAAAACAATTTTTAACTATGTGAAATGTGATATTTGACATCTGGTAAAATTTTTGAAAAAATTGAATTGACAGTTTTTTTACAAAAATAAAAAAGTGCAAAAAATTCTACCAAAAGTTGGTAAAAAATGATTTTTGACTTGAATATCACGAGAATAGGCAACTATATTGACTTCAATTTTATTTTAGCTTAAGCAAAATACAATTATTAATATACGTTACAATTTTGAAAAATATATACTGACAGTTTTTTTTACAAAAAATAAATTTGCCGAAAAATGTCAAAAGTAGTTTCTTGACTTGAATATGTCCAGAGTAGTCAATCATTTTAACTTTGAATTTGTTTTATTTTTTGTATAATAGAATTGTAAACTTATGGTATATTTTTGACAAATGTCGAAATGACAGTTTTTTTACTTAAATAAAAAACTTAAACTGAAATTTACAGAAAAGTATATCATAAATTGTTTTTCGGCTTAAATATCATCCCAACAATTAATAATATTGACTTCAAACGTATTTTATTTTCAACCTACTCGTAATGCATTTGTCAATACCTAAAAAGTGGTAAAATATTGACGAATATCAGATTGCAATTCTCACAATAAATACAAAACTACAAATATTTCTAAGAAAATTGGTAAATTATGTTTTCAGATTCAATATCTCTGATATTTTTTATGTTAATAAAATTGTTATCAACTAACATCAAAAGTGAATGAAAGTTTTCAAATTATGCATAATGGGAAGTTATCAGTGTGGGTCGCACCCAGCCTCTTTTTCGTTTTAATATTTAGCTGTTATAGCATTTAACACGTTTAATGTACAATCTCTTCGCGGATTTGACTCCTTAGGAGCCACCTGGCGACACCCTTGGGTCATTTATCTTCTGATGTTAAAATTAGGTCAGGATACTAAAGAAGCTTGGGCACTTAAGCATCCTCAGCAAGGACAAAAGCCTCCATCGATTTATTTTTAGTGTTTTTGAACTAGCGTTGTGATGCTTTAGAAGTTGTTCAATCGCTTTCTCGTCCAACTACATCCCGTGTAAAAAATCCAAAGACTATTCAATCCCACTTCTTGGAATCGAGAGTCGAGACCAAGTTGTAAGTCAGAACACTTCTTAAGCCAATGTCCATAGTTCTTGTCACTCGCGACATCACGCTCGTTCACATCCAATCTCCGTCAAACGTTACTACAGCCCCAGTTTCTTCTGGTATTCTGCGGGCAGTTCATCAACATCAAATTCTGTACCTACAACAAAATCACCTATCTCGCTTTGCTCGTCAGTAGCTCAGGCCAATATAGCTCGTTTTCTTTCGTTTCTTCACAACAAACGCTTTGGCCCACAGCTGTAGCTCACATTCATGATAAGCAAGGAACATTACAAAATATTTGCTTGTTGCTAGACTCAGGATCACATTGTCTTATTCGTTACTAAGAATACAGTTCAGAGATTAGGATTGGTTCGCAAGAACGCACAGATACCCAGGTCAGAGTAGTGTTCGACGGCTCGGCTAGGGCGTCAATTATTTATCCGTCTTTAAATGAATCACTACTAGTTGGTAAATCTTATCAACGAGATCTCTTTGCAATATGCCTTCGTTTTCGTCGTCACCGCTATACGATATCCGGTGATATCGAAAAAATGTTTCATCAGGTCAGAGTCGCTAAAGAATATGCTGACTTGCAAAGAATTCTTTGAAGAAAACCCAGTCATCTTCCGTTGAAGCATTATATAGGCTCTTGACAGTAACTTATGGCACTGCGTGTGCTCCGTTTTTAGCTGTACGTACCTTGTATCAACTTGCAATCGACTCAGCCCATACACATCCTCGGGCGTCAGAAGTTTTGCTGAACGACTGTTATGGAGCTGATTCTATCGAAGAAGTTACCTCATCCCGTCTACTCATCCCGTTAGTCTACCCAAGTCAGCTGGCTTGAAAATCTTCGAAAGTGGTCAGCAAATTGTCGGCCTTTTCTTCTCAGCTTGCCAGAAGAACAGCGTAAAATTGAAATGTCACCTAAGGATTTTGAAGACTAAAGCTCTGTCAAACTTCTCGGTTTGCAATGGTCACCCGAGAATGATTCGTTTTCGTATAGAGTACACTTAAATGACAAACCATCGTCAAGAAAGCGGCAAATACTTTCAGAGTCTTTGAGGATATTTGATCCTATCGGTTTTCTTACTCCTGTCGTCATCGGTATTAAAACATTATTCCAAGAGCTCTGGCGAAAAAAGTATAACTGGGATGACGTCATATCTTCAAAGCATGCCAAGAATTGGCACTGCATTCGCTATGAGTTTCCAACTCTCGAAAAAATAAATATTCCACGAATCATGTGGACTTCGAAAAAAGACATTGAATACCTCGGGTATTGTGTTGCATCCCTCGATGCTTACGCAGCGCGGCGGTCATATATTGCAGAAGTATCGATTCGCCCGGAAATATAACTAGCAACATTGTTGCCGCAAAAAGCAAAGTGGCTCCTATCAAAATCGTTTCTCTCGCGCGTCTCGAGCTCTGTGGAGCAGTTTTACTAACGCGTTTAGTAACTAAACTTCGCCTGGACTGACTCTGCAATCTTTCTACATTGGCTCTCGGCCTTGCTAAAGAGGTGGTCAGTTTTCATCGGGAACCGTACATCGGAGATTCTTTCTACAATACCTAGGAGATCATGGAATAATGTACGATCCGAACACAATCCAGCTGATTGTGCCTCTCGCGAAGTTCTACCCTCACATTTGATTCAAAATTAGTTTTGGTGGAACGGTCGATAATATTCAATCAGGAACCTTTGAAGTCCAAAAAAAGATAACGATAAGAATAACATCCTAAAAGCGTTTTTTGCAATTGATGATTCGTCTAGTTTTCTGAAATCTGTTCGTGTACTCGCTTCAATAATTCGATGTATGTCAAATTGTCGTAAAATCATTGACGTAAAGAAAAAACTTGCAAACGATGATAGTGCTTATCAAAAATCGCTATTCGAAAATTTGAAAAACCTTTCTTCTAAAAACCAATCCTTAGCTTTGTCGTCTCTCGAACTTTCTACGGCAAAGTCGAAACTTATCAGATCTCACCAAATGCTTAGTTTTTCATCGAAAGTAAACTATATAAAAAGTATCAAAGGTCTCAAAGAGGGGAATAACTTGGCGTCGTTAGCGCCGTTTGTGGATGAACAAGGACTCTTACATTGTCATGCAGGTGTTTCTCTTTTGTTTGACATTTTTAGACAAGAATATTTCATAATTGGTTATAGGAATCTGCTGCGAAAAGTAGTCCATGGGTGTGTTTCGTGCTTTCGAAAACAAAGGACGGTTTCTACCCAACTAATGGGTAACCTGCCGGCAGAGCGTGTATTTTTTTCGCGTCCGTTTAGCAAGGTTGGTGTGGACTACGCAGACTCGTGGACGAAATCCGAAATTTACCAAGGCTCACATTGCGTTACTCGTCTGTTTTACAACAAAGGTCATACATGTCGAACTGGTAAGTTACCTCTCTACAAACCGTCGGAAATCTGGAGCGATAATGGGACCAATTTTCATGGAGCTAAACGGTGTCTGAATGAAATGTTCGAACTTCTCTTAGTCAGCAGCATAATGACATCGTAATCGATCATCTTTCTAAGGACAGAATTTCGTCGAATTGCATTCCCCCTTCCTCGCCTCACTTTGGTGGACTGTGGGAGGCGGGATTAAGGTCTGTAAAATTTCATTTAAATCGAGTTAGGATCATAGGCTGATTTATGAGCAAATGTACACTCTCCTACCACAGATAGAGGTATTGCCGACATCGGATATGGATCCGATAGCTCTGAGTCCGGATCACTTTCTGATTGGTGAACCCATCACTTCTATTCCTCATCCTTTTACTCATGATCAGAATATTTTTACTAATTGGTGTCTTTTACAGTCACTCAAACAAGGTTTTTGTAAACGATGGCATTCCGAGTATTTAACCTCCATGCAGCAACGACCAAAATGGCAAGGTGTCAAACCTGACCTTAGACTCGGTGATGTAGTCATACTCAAAGACTCAAATCTTCCACCCGTTGAGTGCTACATAGATGACATTCTTATAAATGGTTCGACTAGAGATGTATGTCAAGCACTCAAGCAGACCTTTTGAAGGTTTTAGAAAGGATTTACAAATACAGAGTTACGGTCAAAAATAGAAAAATTTAAGTTTTTCGAAAGCAAGATTGACTAGGTAGGTCACAAAATTTGTGCGAGACTACATAAGCTTTATTTTATAGGGTCCCAAAGAATGATTACTTTTTAAATGGTCACAGCAGAGGTCTATAAAAAAGTTTTTAGTAAAAGCAAGTAACTAATTATGTCACATTACGTCTTAGCACATTATGTGATGCGAATAAAGAAATGTTGTTGCACGTATACTAGCCATGTTTTATTGGTAATTGAAAATACTAGCTAATAAAATTGTACATGGAAAACAACAACACCTCATTAGTGAACAAAAATAAGCTAGTATTTATCCAAAGTATTTTAGTGAAGATAGAGTTTCATCTACATATGTAGTTAAATTTAGGAGGCAGTCAAGAAGTGCAAGAAATATACAAATGTTTGGAAACATGAGGGTGTGTTCGGTAATAAACAGAATTTTTTTACACTTCGCCTGCATTGCAAAGTGCAAGCGTTCCACAAATTTCAATGCAAACATCTATTTGGGTTGAAATTATGAAAATTTACTAAAATCAATCCTTCATATAATTGGTAGGACTTATATTTATCAATTCCTATAAGATAAAATAATTTTCTTTAGAATAAGTGTACCTATTTAACCATAACATATTATGGACAAATTATTGAAATGTGCCTGTTCTCATTACAAGCTGACAAAGGATGCTTCCATAAATGGTTGCGAAAGTCTGAAGAATGCATACCTACCTTTCATAAATGCAAAGGTGGCGACAAAAAACGTAGGTATACGGTTTGAGAAAAATTATATTCTACTCAAACCAGTGGCGGACTGACAGATTTGTCGCCTGAAGGCTTTTTAATTTTTGCCGCCTCTGCTCTCTGTGAAATTCGATACCTTAGTTCACAATTGCAAAATTATATTTATATTTATCGATAAAATTCCCACTTATGACTTAAATATATAAACAAAAATATAAACATTTGCAAGAAAATAATTTTCTTAGACTAAAAATCACAAAACCTGCCCAATTCGAAACTTTGATTGAGATTCAACAGCAGAAACAGGAGCTGGCCAGAGGCAAAGGACAATTCGGTTCGACAAAAAAAAACGCTGTGGTTGTTTCAAATAATCTTTGATTTCGTTTAGCACATAAACAAATGCGTCTTTGTTGAGTCTAAAATAACTTATAAATCTACAACAAAACGGATACATTAAAGCAACACTTCTCATCAAAGAATTTTTAAACAAATAATACTTTTTGTTTCGAAGGTCCAATAGATTGAAGTGATCTCGAATATTTTTTCTCATCAGCCAGCGCAACATTGAGGGGATTTTCTTCTTCCGAATTTACAAAAAAAAACAAATCAATAGAATTCTCCATTTCGTATTAGTTTGTCTTTTTAATAAAATTTTGTAATGAATTCAAAACTTCGGGGCCTATCTAAGTACTCAGCTAATAGCCATGTCAAAAAACTTTTTCTATAATGATATATGAGTACCTATTATATATTCTTTATTGCACAAAAAAAATATTACTTGAATCAACGAAAGTTATAGATATTAATCGCGCAAAAGGCGACCTTATTACTGTGGAAGCAATCCTTCCACACCTTGGCTAAGAGAGAAACCGAAATAGGGATATGTATCAGAATTTTATACGACACAGGGAAATTCCCGTTCCGTTTCATAAACGCGCACATAGATTGATTGGTCCCAGGGTTGCCATTATTGCCAACCTTATGGTAGTTCTTTTTTTAATTTTATATTTTTTTTGCGTGATAACGTTTTGTATATCGATGAACGCCGGCAGCAAGCACGAAAAAGTATGACACATTGTCATTTATTCAAAAATATATGTAGATTTAAAATTTCAAGCTAAAATTTGTATTCGTTCAGAAGTTATAAGCGATTTAGTAAGTGCCCTTCGGTACAGCACTTTTTTCTTAACGCGTTTTTTAAGCTTTTTCAAGACGGTGTACCTTCTGGCTTAAAATTTGGTTTATAATTTCCTTTCCTTGCGCTGAATATGAGCCTCAATCAGAAGCGATATTTTTATTTTTACACAATACATAAAAAAAATAGTAAAGTAAACATGACTTATTTTAATAGCCTTCTAAAAAATGCAAATTTTAATTTTTTTTATTGAAGTTTATATTGAAGGCACACATATAAAAGAAAGTATTTTTTCTGTGCCATTGTTTTCGGATACAAATTGTGGCTTCCATCGTGCTAAGTCTAACTGGTATCTTCGCTACTTTTTAAGTTATATGAAGAAAAAAACTCATTAATATATGTATACAATAACCTAATATTTTGAATAAATAATATTCATTTTTTATACTTTAAAAAATTAATGAAAATCAGCATGAAAACATCCTTACACTTATTTCCTCCTTAAATCAATTCATTTGGTAGAAGCATGCAATTTTTCATCAATGTTTTTTTTATGACGTTATCACGTAAAAATATCGTCAGTAAACCGAATTTATTTTTTAAATTTAAATTATTGCCTATTGTTTTAGCGGGGTTTGGGGGCCCCTGGTAACCTCGGGACCCTGGGCTGCAACCCAAGCAGCCCTTTGGTAGATCCGGCCCTGGTTGTCTTGATACTTGATTACAACTCAACTAAGTTGAGTTGTGATCCATTATAGCCCCTTTAATTTCCACACCACCAAGCGGTAAGATAATAAGCGCGTTTTGTATGGACCATATTACACGTGCTCCAAAAATACTACGGGAAAATGCAGTAGATAGTGGTTTAGGGATCTTTTTGTATGTACACTAATCTTTTTGATCTTATGAGTAGAAATTTTGAAGTCAATTTTTTTAATGCCTTGCTTTTCACAAATCCTAATAAAATAGGTAGGTTCTATATTCGATCTTACATAATCAAATTTGTTTAATAAAAATGGCTTGGGTAAATGAAAAGAATAAATAAATTGTATTAGTATTAGTACAACCTTCACCCCCTCTATATTTGAGAAAAAAAAACCCTACTAGACTTTTGTATTTGATATAAAAAGGCATGGTTATGAAAAAAATGAACTTATATTTGAAGCCCGGTTGGCAACTGCAAGACATTCGGGAGTTAGCATCAGTCTTAATTTTTTTGAATAGCCATATTTTAAACTTCCCAAAGAAAGTTATTGTTTATGGTTCGATTTGTTAAATTGAATTTTTTGACAAATGTGGACGTTGCAAGGTCCCTAGTATCTAAATCCGTCATTTGTAGAGTGATGCCTGCGTGCGTTTGCGTACGTATGTTCGTTCGTTTGTAACGTCGGGATAACATTTTCCGCCCACGATATCTCAAGAACGAATAGAGAATGTAACACACCGACTCCACTAGACATTTGTATCTCCAACTCAATGTCTGACGTCTCGATCTCTTCATTTTCTCATTTCTTTGACGGGCAAATTATGTCAAGATATTTCATATCTTTTCAATACTTCACCACGGGAGGTCGACAGCATAAAGTATTCGGTTGTGTTGTTAATTATTTGCAAATACACATGGCTTACAAATTGAAACGAAAAATAAATTGTCTACGGAAATAAAAGGTCAAACCTCTCGAGAAGACACAAAATTATGGGAATAAAATGTCATATGTAGAGAAAAAGCAACAAAAAAAACATCTGTCAAATTTCATGTCAGACATCTACATATATCAAGACAAAACCGCTGACATAGATCGCTGAAATCATGTCATAAGATGTAATATCGCTACTCCATTGGAGATTTCATGTCATGATCGAGCCTCATGAGATAAATTATGTCCTGTGGAGTCGGCCTGGTAAAGACTAACAAAATACAATGGGTCATTAGTTTCATAGAAGATTTTTTATTTCATCCAGTAAATCAAAGTGCTAAACACTACTTAACTTTAAAGCACTACACATTGATATTCTCTTTTTTTCAAATTGATAACTTAACAATTTAAACAGTGATTCATTTAGCATAGCTTTTTTCGATAAATGGATATTTCAACTGTAATTCTTAATTTTGTTCATGTTTTTGTGGAGCTATTTGTTTTATTTAATTTTTTTTTGTCTGGATGTGAGGTGGGATCTCGAATATGTATTAAAAAAGCATACCTATGAATTTACTTAAAAGAAAATATTAAGTTTTGCGTTAAATAAATATAAAAGTATATAAATGCATACACAAAAATGTATATAGGTAGTTTTAATAATATTAGAATTTAAAAGTATTTTATATTTTCGCTAAATATAAAATCACAACTCATATCCGACCGAAGCTTTAACTCTGATCATCTTAGGGCGATTACTTGAATTGGATTTCAGACATCAAAAGACCCACAAGTCGCGAGTTGTTTTTCTGAAATTTTTCCTCAGTTTTAGGCAATTTTCTGTAATTACAAATCGCAGATTAATATACATAAATGGTTTTATGATTAAAGCTTCCCGTTCAGACAAAATAAAATGGATTTTGACATTTATAGATTTAATTATGCAAACAAAAATAATTCTCTTTAAAATTATGTCAATGACAGTTGTGTATGTTTTTAAAAGCATTATTAATTTTGATTGAAATCTCCATGGATTTTCATAATGAATTCACAATATAAGGTGAGTATATAATATACTATCTGACAAGGTGCTAGTTTTGCACCACCATGTTTACATTTACAAGTGTTCTTCGTTCAAAAACTTAAAGCTACTTTATGAGTTTAAAAAAATAAACATGCATTCGGTCGGACACTTAAGTTACAACCCATTTATTTTATAAAGAAAAGGCTATGTGTGAAAATGTATTATTTTAAGAACGTTTGTTATAGGTTTGATACATCATTACTGTATTATTGGTTTTATTTACTTTTTTATCAAACATATAAACTTGATCTCCTCAGAAAAAGGATTGAAATATTTGTGTGTGTATTTTTATTTTTTTGATACTCGAACATATGAAATGAAATCCCTAAATAATGTTATTGTTTTGTATTTTATTTTCTTCTGTATTAAACAATTAATGTACTTTCTTTTTTTTCGAATTACATATCCAAGTATTATTTATGTAATTTTGCTTGTTTGTTTGGAATAACCAACCTAAATATTTATTGTTATATTTAAAGATATTCAATTCACAATTATTGCTGCTAAGTGATTAGAGTCTTGTAACTATGTAAATAAAATGTAAACAAACCACTCTTACTGGTGATTTTTAATTGTGGATAAGATATTCCTTTTAAAATTATTGGTATTAGTTGTAGTTTTTTTTTTTTGGTATTTGCGTAATGGTATTCTATTAACTTCTCAATAATAAAAAAATAAATTTTTGATAATTTTAAATGTTTTTAAAAATTATTCTATTCAGTTAAAAGTTCATATAGAATATTTTTTAAGGTTCTGCCTTTTTATTTGTAGTGAATAAGAGTAAGTGTAATTCTGTATGTATGTATTAGTGTATATGTCCGTTTATGTGTTTTTGTTTTTGTAGCATTAGAATATGTTTGCGTGTGTTTGTCAAAGGAGATTATTTTAAACCGCATAATTCTTTTTAGTTATCTTAAACGAAAGTATTTAATATTAATAATTTTTGTACAAATATAATTGTATACACGTTGTACTTGTATAATACATGCAAACAAATTTAATTCAATTTAGTTTTTGTTTATGTTCTTATATTATTAAGCACTTTTCTTAACTTTTATGTTTGATTTTAATTAGTTTCATTTTACAATTTAATAAGTTACATTATACATAATAACTATTTTACACAGGTATATAACAAATATGCAATACTAAGGTGGGTTGAATTTTCGATTTACATTTTAAGTTTTTTCCATTATTAATTTAAATTCATTTCCATAATATAATCTAACAGAATACTTATTATAATAATCATTATTATCATCCTTAAAAATAAGATAATAATATTGATATCAATAATATTAATAATATTTATAATATAATATTATATTATTATAACTATTAATGTATTAAAGTATTAATTATTATTATTATTTTGTTGTTATATGTAATATAGTTGCAGTTC
This sequence comes from Scaeva pyrastri, assembly GCA_905146935.1. Taxonomy (NCBI): domain Eukaryota; kingdom Metazoa; phylum Arthropoda; class Insecta; order Diptera; family Syrphidae; genus Scaeva; species Scaeva pyrastri. Next base: position 4,466,966 of record LR989930.1, read on the forward strand.
TTATTATTATTATTATTATTATTATTATTATTATTATTATTATTATTATTATTATTATTATTATTATTATTATTATTATTATTATTATTATTATTATTATTATTATTATTATTATTATTATTATTATTATTATTATTATTATTATTATTATTATTATTATTATTATTATTATTATTATTATTATTATTATTATTATTATTATTATTATTATTATTATTATTATTATTATTATTATTATTATTATTATTATTATTATTATTATTATTATTATTATTATTATTATTATTATTATTATTATTATTATTATTATTATTATTATTATTATTATTATTATTATTATTATTATTATTATTATTATTATTATTATTATTATTATTATTATTATTATTATTATTATTATTATTATTATTATTATTATTATTATTATTATTATTATTATTATTATTATTATTATTATTATTATTATTATTATTATTATTATTATTATTATTATTATTATTATTATTATTATTATTATTATTATTATTATTATTATTATTATTATTATTATTATTATTATTATTATTATTATTATTATTATTATTATTATTATTATTATTATTATTATTATTATTATTATTATTATTATTATTATTATTATTATTATTATTATTATTATTATTATTATTATTATTATTATTATTATTATTATTATTATTATTATTATTATTATTATTATTATTATTATTATTATTATTATTATTATTATTATTATTATTATTATTATTATTATTATTATTATTATTATTATTATTATTATTATTATTATTATTATTATTATTATTATTATTATTATTATTATTATTATTATTATTATTATTATTATTATTATTATTATTATTATTATTATTATTATTATTATTATTATTATTATTATTATTATTATTATTATTATTATTATTATTATTATTATTATTATTATTATTATTATTATTATTATTATTATTATTATTATTATTATTATTATTATTATTATTATTATTATTATTATTATTATTATTATTATTATTATTATTATTATTATTATTATTATTATTATTATTATTATTATTATTATTATTATTATTATTATTATTATTATTATTATTATTATTATTATTATTATTATTATTATTATTATTATTATTATTATTATTATTATTATTATTATTATTATTATTATTATTATTATTATTATTATTATTATTATTATTATTATTATTATTATTATTATTATTATTATTATTATTATTATTATTATTATTATTATTATTATTATTATTATTATTATTATTATTATTATTATTATTATTATTATTATTATTATTATTATTATTATTATTATTATTATTATTATTATTATTATTATTATTATTATTATTATTATTATTATTATTATTATTATTATTATTATTATTATTATTATTATTATTATTATTATTATTATTATTATTATTATTATTATTATTATTATTATTATTATTATTATTATTATTATTATTATTATTATTATTATTATTATTATTATTATTATTATTATTATTATTATTATTATTATTATTATTATTATTATTATTATTATTATTATTATTATTATTATTATTATTATTATTATTATTATTATTATTATTATTATTATTATTATTATTATTATTATTATTATTATTATTATTATTATTATTATTATTATTATTATTATTATTATTATTATTATTATTATTATTATTATTATTATTATTATTATTATTATTATTATTATTATTATTATTATTATTATTATTATTATTATTATTATTATTATTATTATTATTATTATTATTATTATTATTATTATTATTATTATTATTATTATTATTATTATTATTATTATTATTATTATTATTATTATTATTATTATTGTTATTATTATTGTTATTATTATTGCATGATTATTATTGCATGATTATTATTTTTATTACTTTTGTTTTTCTTTTACTTTGAATTATTAATTGTTCTATTTATCTGTAATTTTTCTCATTTCCATTTTTTTACAGAAATTCGGCAATTCGTCCATTATTTAAGTTCTTATTTTTTCAATGTTCATTTAGTGTCAAGACATGTTTTAAGTTTTCTTCCAGACATGTTATCTTTAATTATGTTTATGTTTGAAATTTATTTAACATAAGGCCCTGTAAGCTTTTTTGTTCATATAAGGTTATCTTTAAGTTTTTTTACATCGAATGTAAGTATTAACCAAAATTTTGTTTAAGAAAATCTAAAATTTGTGATTTCAATCAACCATATTCCTAATCAGCCAATTTCTGGTGATATAAGTCATTAGTCAGTGAAAAACGGATTTAACTTATTATGAACGAAATAACCATGTACTATATTTTATTTTGTTTCGTTGAAAAACATAAGAATACAAATTTTATTTACCCAGGTCTGATTTAACATTCTTTTTTTTCCCTCTTACCATAAATAAAAAATCCTTTATTATAAGCAATTTTATTTTTTTTTAATTTTGATTTATTTACACTTTATTAGTAACTGTTATGTTTTATACTCTTAAATACCTTCCCAGGTATTTCGAAAACGATATCAAGGTGTATTTGGTTCGTTTTTTAATTTGAGTTTTAAAATTAATGTTTGAAATGTTAAGTTTTTTTTTACTTTATCAGTGGAAACACGATGCGCATCTGATTTTATTCGTCGTTTTAATTTATTTCTGCTGTTGAGCAATTGAAATTTATAGTTAAAAAAATTGATAAATATTGAATAGATACAAATACAAAATTGCTCACATGTAGTATTATCACCGTTATTTGTGTAGAAATTAAATTTTGTCATGAGAATTACTTTGATTAAGAGCTTTTACTTTTACTTTTACTTTTACTTTTACTTTTACTTTTACTTTTACTTTTACTTTTACTTTTACTTTTACTTTTACTTTTACTTTTACTTTTACTTTTACTTTTACTTTTACTTTTACTTTTACTTTTACTTTTACTTTTACTTTTACTTTTACTTTTACTTTTACTTTTACTTTTACTTTTACTTTTACTTTTACTTTTACTTTTACTTTTACTTTTACTTTTACTTTTACTTTTACTTTTACTTTTACTTTTACTTTTACTTTTACTTTTACTTTTACTTTTACTTTTACTTTTACTTTTACTTTTACTTTTACTTTTACTTTTACTTTTACTTTTACTTTTACTTTTACTTTTACTTTTTCTTTTACTTTTACTTTTACTTTTTCTTTTACTTTTTCTTTTACTTTTACTTTTACTTTTACTTTTACTTTTACTTTTACTTTTACTTTTACTTTTACTTTTACTTTTACTTTTACTTTTACTTTTACTTTTAGAGCTTTTACTTTTACTTTTACTTTTACTTTTACTTTTACTTTTACTTTTACTTTACTTTTACTTTTACTTTTACTTTTACTTTTACTTTTACTTTTACTTTACTTTTACTTTTACTTTTACTTTTACTTTTACTTTTACTTTTACTTTTACTTTTACTTTTACTTTTACTTTTTACTTTTACTTTTACTTTTACTTTACTTTTACTTTTACTTTTACTTTTACTTTTACTTTTACTTTTACTTTTACTTTACTTTTACTTTTTTACTTTTACTTTTACTTTTACTTTTACTTTTACTTTTACTTTTACTTTTACTTTTACTTTTACTTTTACTTTTACTTTTACTTTTACTTTTACTTTTACTTTACTTTACTTTTACTTTTACTTTTACTTTTACTTTTACTTTTACTTTTACTTTTACTTTTACTTTTACTTTTACTTTTACTTTTACTTTTTACTTTTACTTTTACTTTTACTTTTACTTTTACTTTTACTTTTACTTTACTTTTACTTTTACTTTTACTTTTACTTTTACTTTTACTTTTACTTTTACTTTTACTTTTACTTTTACTTTTACTTTTACTTTTACTTTTACTTTTACTTTTACTTTTACTTTACTTTTACTTTTACTTTTACTTTTACTTTTACTTTTACTTTTACTTTTACTTTTACTTTTACTTTTACTTTTACTTTTACTTTTACTTTTACTTTTACTTTTACTTTACTTTTACTTTTACTTTTACTTTTACTTTTACTTTTACTTTTACTTTTACTTTTACTTTTACTTTACTTTTACTTTTACTTTTACTTTTACTTTTACTTTTACTTTTACTTTTACTTTACTTTTACTTTTACTTTTACTTTTACTTTACTTTTACTTTTACTTTTTACTTTTACTTTTACTTTTACTTTTACTTTACTTTTACTTTTACTTTTACTTTTACTTTTACTTTTACTTTTACTTTTACTTTTACTTTTACTTTTACTTTTACTTTTACTTTACTTTTACTTTTACTTTTACTTTTACTTTTACTTTTACTTTTACTTTTACTTTTACTTTTACTTTTACTTTTACTTTTACTTTTACTTTTACTTTTACTTTTACTTTTACTTTTACTTTTACTTTTACTTTTACTTTTACTTTTACTTTTACTTTTACTTTTACTTTTTACTTTTACTTTTACTTTTACTTTTACTTTTACTTTTACTTTTACTTTTACTTTTACTTTTACTTTTACTTTTACTTTTACTTTTACTTTTACTTTTACTTTTACTTTTACTTTTACTTTTACTTTTACTTTTACTTTTACTTTTACTTTTACTTTTACTTTTACTTTTACTTTTACTTTTACTTTTACTTTTACTTTTACTTTTACTTTTACTTTTACTTTTACTTTTACTTTTACTTTTACTTTTACTTTTACTTTTACTTTTACTTTACTTTTACTTTTACTTTTACTTTTACTTTTACTTTTACTTTTACTTTTACTTTTACTTTTACTTTACTTTTACTTTTACTTTTACTTTTACTTTTACTTTTACTTTTACTTTTACTTTTACTTTTACTTTTACTTTTACTTTTACTTTTACTTTTACTTTTACTTTACTTTACTTTTACTTTACTTTTACTTTTACTTTTACTTTTACTTTTACTTTACTTTTACTTTTACTTTTACTTTTACTTTTACTTTACTTTTACTTTTACTTTACTTTTACTTTTACTTTTACTTTTACTTTTACTTTTACTTTTACTTTTACTTTTACTTTTACTTTTACTTTACTTTTACTTTTACTTTTACTTTTACTTTTACTTTTACTTTTACTTTACTTTTACTTTTACTTTTACTTTTACTTTTACTTTTACTTTTACTTTTACTTTTACTTTACTTTTACTTTTACTTTTACTTTTACTTTTACTTTTACTTTTACTTTTACTTTACTTTTACTTTACTTTTACTTTTACTTTTACTTTTACTTTACTTTTACTTTTACTTTTACTTTTACTTTTACTTTTACTTTTACTTTTACTTTACTTTTACTTTTACTTTTACTTTTACTTTTACTTTTACTTTTACTTTTACTTTTACTTTTACTTTTACTTTTACTTTTACTTTTACTTTTACTTTTACTTTTACTTTACTTTTTACTTTTACTTTTACTTTTACTTTTACTTTTACTTTACTTTTACTTTTACTTTTTACTTTTACTTTACTTTACTTTTACTTTTACTTTTACTTTTACTTTTACTTTTACTTTTACTTTTACTTTTACTTTACTTTTACTTTTACTTTTACTTTTACTTTTACTTTTACTTTTACTTTTACTTTTACTTTTACTTTTACTTTACTTTTACTTTTACTTTTACTTTTACTTTTACTTTTACTTTTACTTTTACTTTTACTTTTACTTTTACTTTTACTTTTACTTTTACTTTTACTTTTACTTTTACTTTTACTTTTACTTTTACTTTTACTTTTACTTTTACTTTTACTTTTACTTTTACTTTTACTTTTACTTTTACTTTTACTTTTACTTTTACTAAAAAATCTAAATCTTTACTTTTACTTTTCTTGGCGTTTAGGATTGAAATTATAATGTGAGTTTGTGCTCGAAACTTACGACGATAGATAGAAGTTTGGTTTAAGGAAAAGCGGAAACAAGTTTTTTTTTATTTAGTCATGTGGAAAGAAGAAAAGTAACAATTTAACAAAAACATGTTTTAACAATGAATATTATTTATATGAGAGTTAAGCTTTCTTATATCACATGTTAAATTATAAAAGAATAAACAACGTAGTAATCTAGTAAGGTTCTTATCATTCCAAGAAATGTTCGGGAATTTTGTTTGCTTTTTATATTTTTTGAAGGGAAACCTAAGGCATATACAATAATGTAACAGATTTTTATCTGAAACTTTAATGGCACGTTACTTAAGGCGATTAAAAATGTTTCCTTATTTTTTATTATTTTATTTTCTTGTTTTAATTTTATTTAATTATGAAGATAGACAAATATTTTGGTTAATTTTTTTGGTTTAAAATAGTATGCTGTGATTTTTAATATTTTTAAGGAAATGTGGAGATTGCTTTTGATTGAGTTTATTGATGATTTTGTATTTTTCGTTACTTAATTTTTTTGTTTAACAAAGGAAGCATCTTGAATAAATGAAATAAAATATTTATGGGCATAGTAAAATAATTGAAAATAAAAATATACTTCGCTTTCTTTATTCCCAAATTAATATCAAAACATAATAAATTGCATAAAAATTAGTGTTAGCTTAATGCATTGTGGAGTGCTTATTTTATTTTAACGGGTACAAATAAGGAATAATAAGTTATAATAAAGTTAACTTTGATTTAAACGTTTTATTTATTCGATACCCATGTTCATAAAAAATCGCACAGTTTGGAGACAAAACCTTGATTATTATTATTTGTTGTATACTTTTAAATTTTGTGCTCACCGAGATTCCTGATTATTTGTTATCAAAATAAATGAAGTCCAGTAAAATTTACGTTTATACGATTAAGATCGTTTTTTTTATTTTGCTCATGACCGAGCTTCTTACCTTTCGGTATCTTCCCTCCCGTTCTCCCTTAGGTCTTATTTGTTTTTTTTTTTTTTTTTTTATAGAAACACCAATTATTTTCGGGATACGTACCTACTTTTTGAAAATATCTGACAACATATTTGTATTTCTGCTGCATTGGGTTGAAATTGGGGCAAAATACAAATCGGTTTGAAAATATGTCAGGCCAGTGTTGTGAACGAACATCTGTGGGCCTTTTGTTCAGCAAATGGACGGCTATTATTTAATTGCTAAGTGATAGATAGAAAATTATTAAGTATAATTTTCTTTGGCTTGAAAAATTTGCAAAATGTGAGATAAATTTCTTTAGAAATTTTATAAGCTGTAATTTTTACCGAAAAATGCTCAATTGAAATCAGATCTAATAAATTCATCATATTGTTTTAAGCATTACTTTGTTAATAATAGCAACACATGTACTTAATAAAATTACAAATCTATGTGCCTACATAATATCTAGGTCTTAATTGTGCGACTGCTACTCATGATATACATAATCGCATTTACTTCAATTCAATTCTAATAAAAACCCTTAAAAAATGTTTTTAGCTTCTAGCTACTGAAATTATATTGAAAAATTCGATGAATAAAAATATCTTTGGAGTTCAAAGTTCTTTTAAACCTAGCCATTAGAGTTTCATCAAATTATGTTTGTGGGTTAAACCGATTTCATGAAACAGGTCCACCATGGGTTCCTCTTTCAATTAAATGAAGTTGAAGTCAGTCCCGAAGGGTTTGAAGCTCAGTTATATAATCAGCACATTAAAAAAAATTTTAAATTGGGACAAATTCTCGGGTCAAATGTTCATTTAACAAGATTTGTAAGGGTAGCATTATATTTAAGGATTAAAATATAGAAACATATGCATATACATATATGTATGTAATTATTTTACATATGTATATACCAATTAGTTAATAATATAATATTTATCTAATATGTCTCAAATTCAGTGCTTTTTTTTGTTAAATATTTTTTGGTTTGTTATAATTTCAGCAATATATTTTTATTTAATATAAATTTTCATTGAGCAACGTAAACATCTACATATACAACACATATTTGTATACATTTTATTAAATATATATTAATATATTATTTAGAATTTGCAAATTTACGATATTATATAAGTTAACAAACATTTAAGAGAAAATAACAACTTAATTTATGGTTATGGCGTTTTTATGTAGAAAGCCATTCAATTTTATTCCACTGCTTAAAAAAAAAAAAAAACATTAAAAATATAAGTATAGATATTGTAAAAAAAATGGATGAATGGCAAAAACTGCTATTGCTTATATTTTAGAATTCAGAAAAAGGTAAATGTGTGTTTAAGAATTAAAATGATCTATTTGTTGTTTTTTCTGTAAGTGTAGATAGATTTGTAGTTTTAGTAGATAGTGTGTTCTGTTCAAAAATACCCTTTTCGTTTGATAATAATAATTTTGTAATTTCTTTTGTATGCTCATAGAGAAAGTATTTAGTGATATTACCTCCTAACTTGAAACAAAAGTCCCCTGTTCTTACATACCTATATGATAGAGTTGTGTATGTGTTGGAAGACCTAACATAGGGTGTTACTATCTGAACACAATTAAGTACTGTAAACGGGACTCCCTGCTAAGCTTTTAAAAATATCGTTCCTATCGGGTTCGATAGGGTAAAAAAGATACCATTGGATCTGATATGATTGCAAATGACAAAAGGATAACTAAAAAGACAAAAAAACTCAACTTCTACCTTATAACTTTAATTCTTGTATCAAATTTTTTGAAAGTTTGAAAGCAACTACTGCTGAGATTTGAATTGCACAATTGCTCCCTCCATATTTTGTTCAGGCAGCAAAAAGTAAAAATTGTTGCAATACTTACTTACTTACTTAGCTCCTCAGACCTATGTACGTAGTCCATTTGTTGTAATGCAAAATCTAAAAACAAAAATTAACCAACTGTGTCTGCAGAATGCGTGTCATTGTGTTCGTATTTTTGAATTTGTGTGTATTCAATATATTAACAACTGCAGTTGTTTTTGGCAGTTATTCTAAGTACGAATTTGAACGCCATGGTTTAAATCAGTCATTTCACAAAATATAAGTCGCCTTAATCTGCAATTTTAATATCCCTGCTAAAATTTACCTAAGTTCGAAATGTTCTGCAAAATAAGTTCCTTGTCAAAAAAGGTACACGTAATACACTTGATTACAAAAAATTTGTTTGTGCGAATAGTTGTATAAAATAAGTGTAATAAGTTTACATTAAATCAAAAAACTTTAAAAATATATGGAAACGTACTATGTATGTATATATATATACTATGCCTTGATTGCTTATGAATTCTATCATGTTTCTAGAATGTACCAAATGAATGGGACTAGCCAAATCAATAACATTGTTCATAAAAGTATGTATATGTACGTGTAAGTGCGTAGATATAGGTACCATCTACTCGGAAGTTCTGTAAATTAAGGTGAATTAACCTAATAGATATATAAAAATATGTAAAATGAGCAATAACTTTGAAAATTACATATGTATATATACCGTCTGAAGAAGAAGAAGAATACATTAAAGTAAAAAAAATTATTTAGTTTAAAATGAGCGCCAATCTTTTAATTTTTAAAATAGCACTTAGAAAATGAGATTTTGTTTTTTAACACATTTATTTTTATAAAAAGCTTTGACGATTCTTAAATCGTTAAGGAAAGGCCAATTTAAACCAGGGGATCTAAATTGCACGGCTGTTACTTGACTATTTAATTTTAACTTAGATTTGAATGTAAATGCGACACCTCTAGATTCTTTATAAAATGTATTTATCGTATGTGAATGGCTATGATCACCAATTAAAAAAAAAAAAAAAAAAAAAAAAACTATTGTATTTATATTGTATATTATTATCTATCCTATCCATATTTTCATTTATAAAAGATCTTTTTCCCTAGGTCTGAAGCAGAAGCTTTAAAAATTTTTCAACAAACCTTACATTGGTTATATATGTATGTTTGTAATAGTTTAAGGTTGTTGACTAACTTGTCGATTTTATAGGGAAAAGTCAAGTATTTTTGTTTGAACATACCGAAGGAAATACACATTTAAAAAGTGTTTCTTATTCTCTCAACATAGACATTTTGCTGTTCATATTTCTTCCTTTCCGTATAAATGTGTTTCTTAAAATGTTTAAGAATGACATACTAAAAAATATTAGAACTACAAAAACGTCACTATTTTTCAGTGTTATTTAGTTTTTTTTTTTTTTAATTTTCTGATACGTATGGTATTATGTACATATATTTTTCTTCCTATTTTCTTCTTCTTTTTTTAATGCTTTGATCCGAATTATAGATAAAGGTTGGTATTAAAGGCAACCACGTTTCTAGTAACAACTTTAAACTTTAACAAGATAATATTTATTTTATTAACACAGATAAAAATAATTTATATTTTACTATTTTTAAATTTGTCTTATGTTTATGTTTCCGTTAAATTAATTATTCTTTTAATATTGCAATTAATTTTGGTGTTGATTGATTTTTTTTCTTTTTTGTTTGCTTCTTGTCTAACCAACATAATCGGCGCTGTCAAAATATTCGTATTTCATTTTTAATTTTGTTGTTGTATGTAGTTTTTTCACTTCTATTTACGCTAAAGCTGGTTTATGTGTATATACCTACTGTTTTATTTAATTTAGAATCTTTTTTAACAATAGTTAGACATGAAATTGTATTTTTATTTTTTTTTTGTATGTATGTATGTATTCATATTAAGATTTTTTTTTGCCTACTAATCCTTTAGGGATATGGTGTTGCTGGTGGGAAGGTTCGATTTTCTAATACACCTTGGAGTGTACAAAATATCTTAGAAAATTGTAATTAAAAATGAAATACTCAATTACTTTGCATACTTAGATTGATATTGTAAATAGGTATATAGTAAAATGATATTCTGGTTTAAAAATATTTTTTCTAGCTCCTCCCAAAAAAAAAAAAAAGTTTCATGCAAAAATATTTGAGGTACCTACCTATCTACATAATTTCATTGATATAAAATGGAAAAATTATTTAAAATTTAATATAAAATTTATGATAAAGAAAAACTTATTACAAGGTGACACCTTGAAGACACCGACTATAAACACAAGTTTTTGAGAAGAGAACTGGGGTAAAAGAAAGTGAAGCTTATTCGAAATTATTATAACCGCAAGATATTTTAAAATCAGACTGGAATAAAGCATTCATCTAGCGACTCAAGGATATAAGATAATACGTGCAGATATTAATTTAATGTTCATCTTTTAAAATAAAATTGATTTTTTTACTCAACAGTCGTTTTTGAAAAATAAACAGCATTGAAGGTGAGGTATACAAATATGGAACAGTTTTTTTTTTTTTAAATATAGATAGACTTTTGTGGAAACTTTCATGAACGCGGTTTAAAGGTGAAAAAATGTAGTTAGGTACCTCAATAAATTTCCTTATTTGATAAAAATAAAAAAAAAACTGTGCAGTCTGTCTTAGATAAAATTAAACTTATCAAAATGGATTCTCTATTCAAGAGATAAAATATTTAAAGCCTTGGTCACTGATTGTAGAATTTAAAAAAAATTTGCACCTGATCAAGCACTTCTGCTTTGGGTAATAAGACTTCGCTGTTAATTCAAATGGATATTTTTATTTTGAGTGTCATTTTATTGTTTTCTTTTTGTAAAAAATATCAGAAAAACGCATTTAGTAAAATGATAGATTTGGAATTCTATAATGCGACCACGACTGTTAACTTTTTTTGTTTTTGTTTAACTATCAAATGTAGGGAATATATTTGTTGGATACACCAGAAATAAATAGGTATGTATGTTTAATCTGAGGAAATTGTAGGAATAAGTATACTGTAACAAGATCTTTCGAATATGTATAATATGCATATACATACACATGTATGCAACTATCATAAATTTTAAACTTCCCATTGGGAGTTATTTTTTCTCGTTATATAATTCAATTTCTACTATTTTCAATACTTTTTAATTTCTTTTAATTTTTTTTTTTAATGTACACATATTTGTATATCTTATAGTTGTCGCTCTTTTACAGATTAGTTTTACGTGTTTATTACTTTTATTTTATTGTTTCTTTTTATTTAACGGTCTTTGATGCTTATGAAAAACCAACAACAATATTAACAAAAATATTTTAAATCTATGGTATGTTTACATATTTATATAGATATACGATCACATATGCATACACTTACATGTGTATAGATGCATAAATATATACAAACATACACATATAGATATATTCTGTTCTTTAAGTTTAGCTTCTTCCTTTTATCTTCTTTGTTTCTGTACTACGTAAATATTTTTGTAACTTTTTCAATATCACTATAATCAAAATGAGGATATATAAATCTGATATTACATATTTTTAATAAATATAATACTTTATATAGTTATGTATATAAATATTTTATATGTATCTGTTTAGTTTTTTGTTTTTTGTTTGTTATTTGTTATTTATTGTGTTGCTTGTTCGGTTTTTCTTTCACTTTTTTTGTCAAGTGCACGCAAATATCTATACAAATACATACACAATTACGAAAATGTGGTTGTAGTTATAATGAAATTTGTCTCCTTGATGTGTATAGTTTGTTGCATTTGAATTTTAAAGTGCGTTTAGATTTTGTTCGTTTTTCCGAGAGTGTAGGGATGTTTTCTGTGTGTGTTGCTTCATTTAATGTGCGTGTAAAGTGTTTTTATCACTGCTGTAACTTATAGTTTTTATTCCGGCTTTAGTCGATGCCACTGAACAATTGTCTGTCTTGGTTTCGATATCATATCTTGCCAATGTTTAGTTTCAGATGCCCCAGATCCGTTCTTTCCTGTAAATGTATACTTTAATTTAAAATCAACCAGAAGTTAACTAAACATAAATTACAAATTAGACGTGCATTTTTGTTTTAAAAACATAGAAGTTATTTAATTGGGGAAGTACATAATATAAGATGTGTTTTTTGGCAATCCAAAAGTTTATTTATCTAAGTTAACTCATGTTATAATTCCTAAGGTCTCAGAATCAGAAATGCCTCTGAGTATTTTTGTGACAAATGTCAAAACAGATCAAGGAGTCTGTTCGCAGACTTTGGTTGGTTTTGGATTTACACTTACTGATTTTTTTCTTGAAGACGAACGCCAAATATTAGATGCAGAATATTAATTTACGTCAAAATTCTACCCGTAGTGGGATCCTACTTCTACTTTTACTGGCAGTGAGGTTGTTGTATTTGTAACACGAGTAAAATCTTACTTCACTATGGATAGCATTGCCAACAAAACACACCTATTATTATAATTTTAATAAATATTTCACAAAACTTTTTACATCTATTAATTATAATTGATAAATTTTTTTTATATAAACCAAATATACTGCGTAAGTTGTTCAAATTATAGCACAAGGTACGATTATTGCCACTATATTATTTAAGACTAAGAGTGCTAATTACTTAATCAACTGACCTTTACAGTTTTCTGTTTTACAAAACGCAACCAGAAACTCAGAAGCATAACGAAACTGTTTTCTTTTTTTTATTAAACTAGTTGCAAAAAAAAACTAGAGCCTGAAAATTAGCATTTTTTTTTTAAGTTGTTATGTCTTTAATTTTGGGTTTGTCAATAGTTGTTGTAGTCGGATTCACCCTTTCCACATTTTACTACAAAAATAAGCACAAATTTTGATTGAATAATTTAAATTTTGTTAAATTGCTTGAAACAAGCTTGTTTTGCTTTTAGCTTTTAAAGTACAAAATTTTATTTGAATTTGCATTTGTAGTCAAAATATTTTATATTGGCTTTTGAATATTTTAAGTTTCGATGAATTTTAATTGTAAATTAAAGTTACAACAAACATTTTTCCCATAAAAAATAAAAAAAAAATATTAAAATTTAACTTACAGCCTTATTACGGTTGTCAAAGATCAATACGATATTTGATATTTATCAATAAAATTAATGAATCGGTATTATTGTTGTCAAAAATTTAAATTTTTGATAAACTGTGAATGCTCTTCAGAAATTAGATCTATTGTGAATGATTTAAATTGACAGTCTTGGTATTATGGTTGTCAAAATGTTTGTTGATTTATCAAATTTGCAGTCAATCACAAATTCCTTGTTGATAAAATATTTTACGGATCGCGAAAGCCAAAAGCATGTCTACTATATAGAACTATTTTTCGGTGAAAATGAAATTGAAGACGAAAATACTTTGGAGCAAGCAAAGATTCGAAGAAAATTACGCGATGCTTCAAATCTGATGGATTTGGCTGAACATATCGTCGTCTTAGTGCCACAAAAACGTAAGCCAATATTTCCTAACTTTCAGGAATCAGGAGAGTCGATTCTGTGATTTCTTGTTCAGTTGTCTTATGAAAGAAAGTTGGTTTGACAAGTGATAACTCCTAATATAGATCACTTAAAGGTAAAATTTTGTGCCATAAAATAGAATGCTAAACTTGCAAGTAATTCGCACATCCTGGTAAAAATGTAGTTACCTTTTTGTGGATCTAGGGCAACGATATATATGTAGATAAAAGATCTTTTTTAATTACATTACAAAAACTAATTTGGATCGCTTCTAGATTCATTCAAAACTTTAGACTTTTGAAAGAAGCCTTCCTTAATATATTTTTAGATATCAACGACAAGTTAAAGCCAACGAAAAGGCAACAATCCATCCCAAACATACTAAAATTTGCAGCTGTCTTAAGTAAAAAGGTACTATTCACAATAGATTTTTGATCTTTGTTCACAATGGATCAAAAGATGATCAACTCGGGTTCATAATAACAATGTATCAATTGATTGACAAAATATTTCAATTTTCAATTAATTGATCTTTGACAACCGTAATAAGGCTGTTAATCTCCTTAAAAAAAATAATAAGAACTTCAGTCATAGAAAAAATATATGAGGCGTTTGAAACGAAGGTGAAAATGACTACAAAATTATAGTTTGTTACACACTAATTTTTATTTCATAAATGTATATCATTTGAAATGACATCCAGCCTGAAGATTTCTAACTTTAAAAAAAATCTTAAAAAACGAAATTCTCTGTTGAAGTTTTCCAAGCAGACTTGTAACAGCAACTCAAACATAAAATGTCTATTTTAATTTGAAAACTATTGACATTTTAAGATGAAAAGTTGACAATAACTGTAGCCATTACGCTAAGCGACAGTAAAATATTTTAAATGGATAATGGATATGTCTATATATGTATGCATATACATATATATATATACATACATATGTATATACATTCATACATAAATATATTATATACATATGGTATACATATACATATGTATATAGTATACTTAAAATAATATAAAAATCAATTTCTGTTCGTTTGTCTCGCAGATTTTGGTTTTGAAATGTTTGTCGTAGTCCAAGTAATAAAGTTGCCTGTCATTCTACCACCATTATACATTTATTAAGAGTATTATTATCATCAATTTGTCAGTGCTTGAGATTTTTCCTGGTCTTAAAACTTTATTGGCGTTTTTCTTTTTAAGCTCAGAGCTGTGAAAAAAATAAATAAAAAAGAAAAATTCCTTATATGAAACTAGATAGTATAACCGAAAAAGTTCTTTTTATAATTGCAATTGAAAAATTAGTGAATATTCTTTTAAATGCCATTGTTTATCTGAACAAAAAAAAAAAATCAATTATAGCTATTTGGTTTTTCCTATCAAACATGCTAAACATAATATGGAAAATTGTTTTAAGTCAAAAATTAATTTTAACCAAAACGTAGATTACATATAAAGAGTAGTAAGACTGGAAATTATTATAAATAAACTCAGAATTGATATGTTAATTGTTTTCTTAGTGGTGATTTTGTTATCATTCAAGATTATGCGTTTGGAAATTCTAGTTTTTATATTTAAGAATTTGAAGAAATTAATAAAATTAAAATTAAATACACAAACCACACACAACAATGTAGGTATACGAAATATGTAGTCAAAAAAATAGCCTTTTATCTTGATCTGATAAAAAGGGAAAAATTAGCGACTAAATACAATTTGAATTTAAAACTCTTCATTCTGTGTAGCGTAGCTTTCCAACGTTGTTAAAAAAAATCTCTATTACTAAAACATATTTTGCATATTAAACATATTAAGGATAATTGTTCGTATTTATTAAAATGTTTATAATTTTTCAAAATTAGGCCCGCTTCTGTCGTGCCGCATCCGCATCTGCTTTAGTTTCAATTTAAATTTTGGTTATGGTTGGCGCAATTATTTTAGTATTTTCTGTTACCGTAATCGTGTTGGTTTTTTGTTTGGAAGAAACCTAAGCAATCTGACAAAAAGCGTCGCGACAAAAGAGGGTGTTTCAATGTGGACGCTCTAAATCTTTCTTTTTTTTTGTATTTGTTTGTTTAATTACCATTAAAAAATTAAGTACTTTTGAATAACTTTTTTATGGTTTTCATAGATATTATGACAATTTTAGACAATATGAGAATGTAAGAATATTTTGTAATTTGGTTGTTGTTTTGTTGTTGTTGTTGGGCATACACTACTCACCGGCTAACAATATTCTTCCAATTAACTCATTTCGTCCAATATTATCAAAATCCATTACCATAACATCTAAGGAGCATTCGCGGATCTTCTCCCACGGCACATTGAAACTAAATGATTCATTAAAAACAGGATTAAGTGTGCAATTAAAAATTGGAGTCTTTCGCTTTTCGACGCGCTTATCACCAAATTGTAGCCAGACTTTAACGTATGGATCTGAAATATTGTATAAATTTGTGTTTTTTGGTTTTTGTTTTTGTATTGTTAATAAGGCTTCGGCCACGCAATGAGTGACGAGCGACGAGTCTGTCTACTTAAAAAAAATCGCAAGTCGCTCAGGGTTTATGTGGCCACCTCATCGCTCAGTCGCTCGTCGTCGTCATCCCTCATGTCGTGGCTGAAGCCTAAGAAGTTTCTTCATTTATTTTAATAAATTTACTCCTACAGTGCGGTTCCCTTTGTAAGACGAAAATATTTATTTAATTCTTATTTAATAAAAATTGAGTATAAAATGAATGTGTAGGTAGTGTAGTTTAGTACACAGCTCGTGCTAAACTTTAGCTTGCATTCAAAATTCTCTCGAAAATTAAGCTAAGCTAAAATTTGGCCAAGCATTTGAGCCGATTCGTATGGAGCTCCAGCTAACAAATCAAATTTTCGATTCGAACTGTATATCACTTAGGTATCTGTCGTTTAGTGCGTCGAATAGGTGACATATTCCGGATTAAGACCTCTTGCAAACAAACTCGAAACATTCGGGACGACGACGGGAAAACTTTATTTTGCAGGCAGATAAAAGCATTTACCAAACAACTGACGAAAGTTTCGTCATCGTTACCGAATGTTTCGTGCGGA
This sequence comes from Scaeva pyrastri, assembly GCA_905146935.1. NCBI lineage: Eukaryota > Metazoa > Arthropoda > Insecta > Diptera > Syrphidae > Scaeva > Scaeva pyrastri. Next base: position 4,484,366 of record LR989930.1, read on the forward strand.
TTTGAGAGAGCGTTTGCTCTGATTTTTGACTAATTTTTCCAGTGCTGAAAACAAAAATTGTTAAAATTTGAAAGAAACTGATTAGTTGTGACTTAAAATATCACACGATTTCAGCAATAAGGAAAAATCAGCCTTAGAATAACGGGCAATGCTAATGTCGATGAGAAATGAGAAATTAAAAATTAATTTTATATTTTGCGAAGAGATTGTGATGAGTGAATGATGAGTGGCATGTAGATGTAGAAATATTAAACACATATGTATCTACATTACATATATACATATGAATAAAACTTCGAGAGGGAGCCGGACCAAGCATATGTGCACAATGAGCAAATTCACAGGCATATTATCAGCAGAGAGAAATTATAAACAAACTTGTATGCAAACATATTTGTTTGTACGAGTAACTAATGATTATTCCCAAAAAGTATAGATCAATAAATGCCCTGGCGTGGCATCAATACAGATAAATTCATTTAAAAACTAAGACCTACTGCTGGGACTACTCATCAGCAACTGAGACGTTAGACTGATATTTAGTAACAAACAATAGAACGGCAGAGTGAAAAATCAAGCCAAACCAAAATTACATTTAAAATAAAATAAACAATTAGGTAATCAGCTTGAGAACGCTCTTCTCTTTGAATAATTTAAGGTACAATACCTTACAAATAAATAAACTTTTACCAGTATTCAGAGCTTAGGCTCTTTAACTCATCTTAAAATTTATATTAGCCGGGAAAATAATTTACAGGATAGATTATCAACAAATTAAACGTACATGTATACAATGTATGCAGTTGTACGAAAATGTAAATTATTACAATTATTATTAACGGGCAACCAACGGTTAAATTAATTAGAAATAATTTATCCAATAATAAATATGGTGCTTTGGTAAAATTATATAAACAAAGTTAAGCGACCAAGAAAGCACGGACAAAAACATTTCACCACAAAATTTCGTTACAAATATTTGAACGCAGGCAATGAACCATCTAATATTTATAAAGTTTTTATGGATTTTCCAACAAGTATAACAACAAACTTTCCACTTAACATTTCTTCCATGAATAATTTTTTTTTTCATATATTGTATGGTCGAAAGAAAGGGACTGACCGTTAGCTCCGTATTGAAAGGAAATGGAGAAATACGACAACTGGCCGTAGAGAACGGGTAACATAATGTTAAATGCTCAAGGTAGTCATTGGAATTTTCTGAATGCAGCTTTGGCACCACTTCAAAAGTAACAACTTAGGAAATAAATTTAAGTGAAAATTGAACTCCAAATACATAGGTACTCTAAGAAGCCTAGGCAAGAACTAAGCCAGTTGAATAGGGCACGCACGGTAATGCCAACCTAAAGTGAAGTCAAGCAGATGATAATTATAGCCTCTCAATGGTTGAACCGCACTGTAGGTTTGACAAAAGGTGCGGTTTCTCAGTGATGACGCACCATATCTTTTTCCGGATAGTTTTGTATGAAATCATCTTACCTGACTTTCCGTTTATGTCTTTAGCTTTAAGATTTCTAGCTTTTATCAATGTCAATGTTAATACTGAATTTGATGGATGATAACAAAGAGATGATAACAGTTCGCCGCATTTATCTTTAGCTGGTGGCTTAAGGGCTTTCCAAAATGATTGCTTACCAGCAAAATCGACCTAGTTTTGTTGTATATATTAAGTGTTTAATTGTTTTTAATCAAAAAGAAGACAAATAATTATGTAAAATTAAAAATATAAATAATTGTTAAGAGTGTTCAAGCATATAAAAGTATAGAAATACCTGACATAGTGGCAGAAAAACCTCTCCAATCGAATCATCACGAGAGAATCGATCGTAATCAAATACGTGTAAATGCAATACCTGAACGTTCGAAAAATATAAAAGAAGGTGCATGAAATAATAGCATAATCACTATTGCATAATGACACTTTGATTTGTCTCGAGATATTTTAGTTATTATTTTGATCTCTAGGGTAAAATTTTAACTGTCATTATGTATATGTTATATGAAAAGATTTGTTTAGAATCTTTTGCTTTATTTTATTCTCCAAAGTATAGCGATAAAACTATACGTATAGTTTTCCTCTTCGAAAGACAATAAATAAATAGCAAACGTTTTTAACTTCCCATACGGAGTTATTGTTATCGGTCCGACTTGCTAAATTTAAATTGTTGAAAAATATAGATGTTTTATTAACTTCCCATAGTTTTTAATTGTATCGAGCCACTTTAGTTTACCTCTCACAGTTAAAGTTTTACATTGAGCAGAGCTCCTTAGTGCATATTGATTTGCTTCGACATTGTTACTTCAAACCAATATCAATTTAAAAGTGTCATGTTGCAATCATCGTGTTAAACAAAAAACAAAACTGAACCAAAATTCAAAACTATACAAAAGTACTCACTCTCGATTGAAGTTTTTGGATGGGGAATCCTTCAAAGTAAAATGTCTCATTCCATCGCGGATTCAATGTTCGCCTTTTAATTTTGGTTTCAAGACGATGTTTTTTGTCGGGTAGGAGGGTCACCCGGACATATGGATCCGAAGTGCCGCTAAGATCTTTCGCTGGCAGTTCTTTACCCTGAAGAACTTTCAGTATGAGGGTGGTATTTTGGAAGTCATATTCCAATGAAAAATGTATTTGGCCAACATTTTCGCTGGGTTCTGTATTGTCCACGTACATGTCAACCATAGATATACTGCGATTCTAAAAAATAAAACACAAAACAAAGTGATTTGATATTAGATTACGGCAAATATTTGGTGGTTTGTATGATGTGTCATAGGACTAGGACCTGGTGGGGCATTCTGGTGGTTTTATTTTTAATTAAGGCAACTGTCTTAATTAAAAGTGACAGAAAGTTTTGGACATATCCGTCAAATATTCTTCATGGAAAGCATGAAACTGATTGGAAAGTTTGGGGAGGATATAAGAAAGTCTCCTTGTCCCACAAGTGTCACATTTAATACGAATTACCGTAAATTTACTGATTTTAAAAATTATTTAAATAGGTAAGTAAGCACGAAAATATAGTTATTATTACCGCAACATTATCCTTCCCGCCCGTGTCGCGTTCAACACCTGAATTTGAACCGCCTGGTGACTTTGTCTGTGGTGTCTGTGTCGTCGTCCTAAACGGTTCAGTGAAACTTTATTAAAGATAAATAATAACTCATTATAACATTTTGTTTTTGAAGTAAAGCTTATACATTATTTTAAACATACTTAAAATATTTAAATATTTTTAAAAATAGCGTTTTTGATAGTAGTTACTGGTTACGATTTAATATAAATTAATTACAAAAAGATATAGGTACATATAAATTTACTTTTTTGTTTTTATTATTATTAGAATTTACCTAGCTAAAAAAAATATAAAATTTGTTAATTCAAGCCATTAACAAAAGTTTTTATTTTACTTCTTCTCAAATTAAACCTTTCCATTTTCTACGAACTTCATAGTTTATAATTTTTTTCTGAAAAATTTGTGAAGAACTTGAAATCTTAATAAAGCTAGAAACAAATTATTTTTTTTTTCTTTTTGACGATTCTCATTGTGAGAACATTGTGTTTGAAATTATTTTGTGAAAGCTAAGAAATTAACAAACGAACAAAACCACAAAGAACTTTTAGGAAACCATTATAATACGAGTATGCATATGTATAATGTAAGTTTGAAAATATGTAATTAAAAAGTAGATAATAATAATAATAATGTAATTTTGTTTCTGTAGGGTCGTATGAAGAAAAATTATCTCATCAGTGTACAGTGCACATGTACAGTGTTTAGAAAAACATTTGAAAATCATCTTAAAAAAAACTCCACCACTTACTCGCTAAAAATATACATATTTTTATGTTTAATAAATAAAAATATCTACGAATTATTGATTTGTTACCTACATACTTTTATTGAATTAGTTTACAGCTGTGAAGACTGAATAAACAAGCTGTGGGATTTTGAATTTTTGAAATCATCGATGCAAAATGAAGGAAAGTAAGTAAAGTTGAGATTTGTTACATTTTTCGGGTCAAATTTTTAACGCAATGTTGTTTCAGCAATATATTGTAAGAACCATGGAGAATTTTTTTGAGTGAATTTAAATAAAAGTGATGTTTGGATGAAATGTTTCATTAGGTATTTACACGTTGTATAATTTTTGAAAACAAATTATAAAATTAATTATTACATTATAAAAATTTACAATTTTTGGTTTTTTAAAACCATAACTAAGTATAACAACGTTTATTGTGATAAAATCGTTTCTTCAACTTTTTTTTTCAAACAAAAAAATTAGTACAAAAAAAAAAAAAAACTGTTTACTCTAAAGTCAACGCTATTTTGGAATCTTCGGAAGGAGTAGTCCTTTTACTTTTTCGGGAGAGGATGAACCAAAGCAATAAAATCATATTAAGTGTTAAATTCAACTTATCAACTTATTTAGTATAGTACACAGAGATCCATATTTAAATTCGTACATAGTAAGAAAACGTTGGCTTAATTTAATTTGTCGATTAGTTACAATCTTCATAGACTTTTTTATCAATAATATTTTTTTCCTTACTATACTGACAATCATTATATTTTAAAGGAGAAGTTACTTCATTATAAAAAAAGATATAAAAAAAAAAATAATAGTGGTTTTAGAATAAGTAGAAGGATAGGCGGTGTACTGATTTATCAAACCAGCGGTCAAATCGTCGCACCTGTTCACGGAACGATAAATGTCCGAAAGACAACTACGTGATACGTTAAACGTGCACAAGGATTGGGATGATGGCATACGTTAGCAAACGGTATACGTAATTTTACAAATTGTAGTAGAACTGAATCTGTAAATATAATAGCTTAAATGTTATAAATCATTTGTTTTTAAAAATAAATTTGATATTTTACAAAATCATCAATTATGAATTCCGGAATTTTATTTTATTTTGATCTGATGAGAGCGAATAATTTAAAGAAAATTAAATTAAGTCTGCCATTGCACTTTTTTGGTGAAAATTTATTTTGTTGATATTTTCCCTAAATATATATTATATTTGTATGTTTTTGTAATTTTGAACAGTTTAATTAATGTTAATAAGATATTACTTACATTTTCTTTAATTTCTTGGCCTATTATCAATTAGCATCAGACCAAACGAATGACATTTCGTTAAGTTGAATACCCGAACTTGTCACGTAATTCCAAATTACGTATAAGTCGTATGCTGACGTATGACATCATGCCAAATAAACAGATTCCGTTTACGAGTTACTCGTTAACGTATGCAACGATTGGAGCCCAGGCTTTTACAATAGATACTCGTATCAAATAACATCATAAGCAGATACAATGTTAACAAAAATATATAATAAATAAATAAATAAAATAAAGAAACAAAAAAAGAAAACATTTAAATAAATATGAACAAAAACATGCATATAATAATAAATATATTAAGTAAGAAGACAAAAAAGAAATACAAATAATAATAAGTCCTGGCTTGAATTGCACATTTCTTGAAAACTTAAGCTATATGGAGTTACAAGTGAAGCAAAGTAAAAATGGATTTATGGAAGTTTTTTAAAATATCGTGTTGTTAATTTTTTTTTTCAAAATTTTATGTTATTAAGTACCTATATTTTTTTTCAAAATTCAATTATAATTTTTTAATAAAAAAAAAAAAATGATTACTTAAATGTATCTTAGTTTTTGAGAAATTTAATACCTAAATATCAAAACTACTTTCCCAATAATAAAGTAGAAAACTTATTGGAACTTAAGATTGAGTACGTAACTTGTAAAGCATTTTTTCATGCCAAATGTACAAACTTGAAAAAAAAAAAAGAGATTGAATATTATGACAAGAGTGCTCAAGGGTACAAGTGTTAACATATGTGCAGAAAATCAAGTTTGGTAGACGATCCGATAAAACTTTGGCGACAAGATTCGATAACGGGATCTTGTAGAGGGGTTTAAAATTAGCATTTTTTACTATGAGAGTGGGGTGCGTCTATCTCCCCCCGTTTAGGCGGTAGGGGCAATTTAAAATAAAAAAAAGTAATACTTACAATTAAGAATGCTACATTTTTTAAAGCGTGTACTCTATTCTAGCAGCCTTTTGATAAATCAGGTTAAGAAAGTTCATAGTTTGAAGAGTAATTTATCAAATTTTTCATGAAATATAAAAAGCTTTTGATTTACAATTCATTGCTCTAATTAATTCTTAATCAAAAACTGAAAACTATATGAATTTATGTCTAACAGTACATAAATATTTTAATTTAATTAATTTTATTTGATGAAAATACAATATAGGATAAATTAATTTTTTAATTACAGCTTACTCAAAAGAAACTTTGCTTACAAGTTAAAATCACATTTCTGCGTTTCTTGGGAAGGTAAAATGCTTAATTGCAATAATGCCCTTTTCATTTCCCACGAAGCTAATTCTGGGAATTGAAACAAAAACAACAAAAACTTTTTCACTTTGTATTTGCAATCGGAAAAAATATTTTTTTTCGTGCGTTTCCACGATTCTCCTTAAATAAAAAAAATGATATAAATCTATTAAAGGTAAAAAACAGACTTAATAAAAATTGCAAATCCAAATAACCACCCATACAACAACTTAATCCATCTCAACCTAATCCCTCTCCTCAGATGCTGAACATTAATCAAAATGATTTAGTACAAATTGTCACAAGACTAATAAAAGAAACGCTTCGCGTACAGGGACAAGAAATATTTAACTCAATTATGAATAACGCAGCGGATATCAATAACGAGATAGACCAACCATTAAATTTACCAGAAAATAACTTGAACGATTTAGATAAGATACCAAAGATACAATGATCAATCTGAGAAAATTCTCTGGGCAGACCCACGAATTTAATTCATGGAAGAAAAGTGTCGAAATTAATTCTAAAAATGTATGAGCACCTCAAGGATACCCCTAGATACTACGGTATCTTATCTGTTATTCGTAATAAGATAACAGGACACTCTGACGTGGTTCTATTTAGAAACCTATAACACGCCACTTGATTGCGAGAAAATTTCAAAATGCCTTAATCTGATGCATTATACAGATAAGAGGGATTTGGGTACCCACCCTCGAATACCAGATGACTACTCTGGTTCAAGGTAATAGTACAATTCCTGAATTCTATCAGGTCGTCGATCACCATTTGTCTTCAATCCTCAATAAACTGGGATCTAATTGAAATCGGTAAGTCAGGATTCCATGAATAACATGACTCAGTGTTATCGGGACAAAGCTCTAGATACCTTAGATACCATTGTCAGAGGCCTGAAATGAGGTCTACCTCTGTTACTCAGTATAAGAGAACCTATTGATCTTGCCCAGGTGTGTATTTGTGCTTAAAACTGCAAAATGTAGATTTTCAAGCTCATAATTCACATAACTCTATTCAAAAAAATGCAATCACCAATAAATTCCTCCTAGAAGAGAAAGCTTTCCAACACCATCGCCAATACCGGCTCCCAGACGTGAATTTTATCCCCAGTTAGTTCACACCCCAGTACTCCGCAATACCCACAGTTTAATAGGAAGGCACAATATCAACCCCCCTTCCACCGAAACCGATGTCCATTGATTAATATCTTAGAACTCAATAAGTAAACTACCAAAATAGACCAAGGAATCAACAATTTAGTCAAAAACGTCAGCATTCACAGCTAACTCATGAACCAGAAAAGGCATGAAAAATCAAAATCTTTAGAGGAGTATAAAGCAGAAATCGCTAACGAAGACCAAAACTGCGACGAATCTAGACGAATATATCGAGCGAGAGGATAACAATAATCTTGACCAACCCGATGAACTAGAATATATTTTTTTAAGAGAGTTACTCTTAGGAATTTCCTATACCCATCCCTAAACATTTTTTACGGATCACCACTCTTAGTAACAAAAATACAAATTCCAAAATGAAGAGATGGATAGCCATTTTGGAGGAGTATAATTATGAGCTAAAATACAAACCAGGGAAGGAAAACGTCGTTGCAGATTCCCTCTCTAGACCTCCAAAAAATTAAATTAATTCAATGACCCCGTCAGAGTATAATGCTGACAGCTCATCCCAAAATTCAATTCCTTCTGTTGAAATCCCTATGAGCATTTTCCGAAATCAGCTGCTACTGAAAATAGGAAACGAAAGTAGCTATCAAATCAGATAACCCTTTGACTATTACACTAGACATATCATAAAACGACCAGACAATTCCCAAAATAGCATCATCTTCTTACTAATTACAGACGAAATGACAATGAGACGTGTACAAGAAATCTATCCCTTAAATTTCAAAGACTATCGCATCCGATTCACACAAAAAATCGTTGAAGACATACCCAACCAAAGAGAACAAGAAGAGAAAATCCTAAAGGTACACTACACCAGGCGGCCGGCGCGGTGGCGCGGCCGGCGTGCTCATCGCAATGCTGAAGAAAACCGAGTTCAACTTTTAGAGAACTTCTATTTTCCAAAAATAAGTTGCATGAAGTGCAAAATAAATGTCTGGTCCTTACTGCACTTGACAAGTTTACTAAATTTGCACTGGCAAAAATAATTTCATCAAGATCAATCGAAGACGACCCTTACGAGACATACTATTTTAACACGCTTAGTAGGTACATACTAGTGAAGCTAATACACTAGTATGTACCTACATATTCCTTTACACTCGATTTTGACCCACTTTACACGAACCGATTTTATTAAATTTCCTAATTTTATCTCATTATCCTTATCAGGATTACCAGGATTAAATATTTTCCTCCCACAGCTTTTGTTTCTACCTGTTTTTATTATAAGCTAATAAATATTATTAGACTATCATAATTCTAAGCGTGGTCACGTTTCATTTTTGGTGTCAGATTCGACAAGGGTCGTGGGTTCAAATCCCAAACAAGGCTGATCATTTTTTTTTTTTTTTAAATTACCCAAGTCGCGTATGATTCACATTCTAACCAAAACTAATTTTTTTGAGACGGGTGGTACGCTTAATTGATATTAATGATATATATAATATATATTTACATGTATAAATTCAACACCTAACGAAAGATTATAAATAATTTTGTATACCTGTTTAGTGTTGTGTTGCCATCATCGGTTGGATTAGCCGCCGAATAATATTCAAATAGCGCGACAATCATTTCGAATGATCTTGCCATAGCAGCCCACATTTCGCGTTCTCTAATTAAACTAATTTTATTTAAATCAATTTATACAAAAAGATTTTAATATTGTCTTTTTTGTACTATCTATATATTTCACTTAGTTGCATACTAGGGATCTATATATTATTGTATAGCCTTTTCATTGCATACAAATTGTTTATTTCTTAGCGTTTGGCAGAGGTTTTAAGTATTTTTTTTATTTTGTACGTCATGTATCACATTGTGCTTCCATTAGATTCAATATTATTCTAAAAATGCATTTAATCCTTTGAGTACATTAATATCAAGTGACCGCTTGGATTCCAACCTAAAATTTTCTTAATTTCTCATTCCAATAAACCTTAGTTTTACCAACAAACCAGCCTTTGTTATACAATAAGTGAAATGGAGTCCCCTATTTAAACCTCAATAAATAGAATACATTAGAGAGAGCAAACTGTCCCAAATTGCAGCAGGGTTCAAATATTTGGACTTTTTACCGACCCGATGTATGTGTAATTTTATGGATTATTATGCTGAAATTTTATCAAATGTTCTTTAATCCAGTTTTTTTTTTTATGAAAAATTATGAAGTAACAATTCAAAAAGTACATATTTCTTAATAAAAATGGAGAAAGTTCAATTTAATTATATTTAACATTTTTAATTTACAATTGGCATGCAATAATTTATAATTAAAAAGCATAAGCTACAACGTCTGTTGCAGTAAAGGCCGGACCGACCGACCTTATGTGCAAGATATAAAAATGCACAGGGGCGCATTACCAGGAGCAAATGTATGTAAATTGATATTACGCAAATAAATACATTTGTAGTAATATTTGCATTTAAACCACAAACATTCTTTAAACAATCTTAAAATAACATACAACACAACTGTGCCAAGTTATTTCTTCCACACTAACTATCATCACACTCCAAGCATTTTTTACAAAGGCGAGGTGGGTCTATCTCCCCCTGTTTAGACGGTAGGTTCAATTTAATATAAAAATGCTTTGAACGAATAAAGAGTTGTCAAAAAATAACGGTAATACTTGCAATTAAGTATGATACATTTTTTTTTAAAGCGTTTCTATCAGCCTGTTTTTAAATCAAGTGAAAAAAGGTAATAGTTTTAGTTTTAAAACCAAAATTTGCTCAATTAATAGCTTAAAAATAATTTTGAAGAGTGATTTTTCCAATTTTTCATGAAATATAAGAAGTTTTTGATTTACAATTCGCTGATCTAATTAATTTTTAATCAAAAACTGAAAAGTTTATGAACTTATGTCTTGTTATTTGCGAGAAAATTGAAAATAACTAAAATTACTTTTTAGCAGATTTTTTTTTTTACTTAATAATAAATACTTGTGATTGAAAAAAAGATTAGTATTAGCTCTCAGTGTTATAGTGTATAAACAGTAAGGTATGTAAGGGGGCCATGCTGCCCCCTGCAACCCCCCTGCTTGTACACTATAGGATTTGGGGTAGGTGCGAAGTGTGCAAATCTGGATTAAAATTAACTCAGAATTAATCTCTATTCATATACATACAAACACTGAGTTACAAAAAAAGTGGCACACCTTGAAATGTTGCTATAATTTAATAAAAGATGGACAAAAAAATATGTTTTTAATGATGTCTTGTTTTTTGCGATAAAAATGAGTAATTCACATAAAAAAAAGGAAACAAAAGGAATAAATTAATTAATTTTTTTACGAGTCTTGTTTCCTTCCTAGTATTGAGTATTTCAACCCTAAACATGTAACAAATCTAAAGTTCGCTTGGTTGTTCCTTGGATGTGATTTCTTAAGCTTCTTAATCATTTGTCCCAGCATGTCCCAAACATGTTTGATGGGATTCATGTCCGGGCTCATCACAGGCCAAGCCATACGTGAAATTCGATTTCCGAATTGATCAACGCATGCGGAGCAATTATTTCCTGCCGTGCCTTGCTAGATTCTGGATCATAAATCACACCAAGATTTGTTATGTGTCAAAAACCGAGAAGAACTGAATTACCATGCCTTTTCTGATAGCAGCATGTCTGCACTTGGAGTATGTGTACATATATGTCAGATGCATTGACGAATCAGGTAATATTTCTAGCAAATTACTTTGTTTAAAATCTGGGATAGTTCCGATGAAAACTACAACAATAGCTCACCTTGAACTTCAAGCAGCAGAGATCTTAGTCGAACTTGTAAAGAGAATACTTCAAACTTTTAACATATACATATGTATATTCACAAGATTGCATATTATACTGACTCAACAACTTGGATTAATCCTCCCTCTTATGTATGGGACAGCTTCGTAGCAAATAGGGTATAGCCAAAATCCAAACTGAAAAACAAATTTCACAGTGAAACAATATTAAGGGAGAAATAAATCCCGCTGATTTTATAACGAGAGGTGAAAACCTTTCCACTTCCTTGCAATGGTTAGAAGGTCCGGCATTTCTTAAATTGGATAAATTCTTTTGGAAAGTAAGTACACCATTCCACAGGTAGTGCCGGAATTAAAGAAAATCTTGACTGATATAAATCTTTTTATTCGTTACAGAAAATATTCTCTTATTGCATTCGATTTCTAAGAAACGTTCGTTCCTGAACTGCGTGAAGGAACTCGCCTGATACAATACAATAGGGGGGTTCACATTATCAAATACGTATGACAAACATGCTTGATTGACTGGAATTTGAGAATGTGAACTCTACATCAAACGGCTTGTCAAACATGCTTGATGAAAATCAAAAAATTTTGATATTTCGGTGGCTTGAGAAACATATTTGATAATGTGAACGCACGTTTGTCAAACCAGGAGGAAATTTCATTCTTAAAAAGATGTCGATATGCGTTGATCTACAACAGGAGAACAAATTAATAAAAATAAAGAGGTGAATGTGTTGAAAAAAGAATATTTTGGGTGTTTTATACATTCTTTTATCCATATTCTTTTTCTTGCCATTGCTTTTCTTCTCGTTCCTCACATTCAATAAAAAGTAGAGCCGCTATAAGTACATACATCCGCCGTGATCAAAATTCTAAAAAGAAGTGATGTTTGACAACACGTTTGATGAATGCGAACGCTAAGGCATCAAACCATCAAATTATCATCAAGCAAATTTGTCAAACATATTTGATAGTGTGAACCCCCCTAATGAATACAAGGCTTTAAACATCATGAAGGTGTGGGTACAAAATCAAATTTAATAACATTAACACCGTATTTCGATAATAAACTTAATTTGATCCGAGTTGGAGGCCGATTAGTTAATTCAATTCTTCTTCCGGATGCAAAAAATCAAAAGCTACTTCCAAAAAATTATTAGAACAATTACACAAAATAAGTCTTCATGTATCTCATAGAACACTAATTGCAATTTCACGACAACAACACTGGATATTGAGCGTCGGTAGACAAGCAAAATCAGTGATCAGAAGGTGCATTGTCTGTGCAAAATCTAAACCGAACTCCATCAACCAGCTGATGGGCAACCTGCCATTTGAACGAGTAACATCACCCCGTCCATTTTATTACACCGGAGTAGACTTCGCCGGACCCATAAAATCTCATTATAAAATCAGAGGTAAGATTCCTACAAAGTCTTATTTGTCAATTTTTGTGTGTTTTTCCACTAAAAGGCGATCCATATTGAGGTCGTAGAGACCTCTCCACAGAATCGTTTATAAATTTTCTTAAGAGGTTCATTATGGTCGACGAGGATTATGTCACACTATTTTCTGCGATAACGCGACTAATTTCGTCGGTGCAAGTAACCAACTATAAAAGAAAGAAGGTGGGAATTAATTTTAATTGCATTCCTCCTCGCTCACCACACTTTTTGGTGGACTCTGGGAGTCAACCGTGAAATCAGCTAAGAACCTGTTAGTTCGAATTCTCGGAGAAGCAACGTTATGAGGAACTTACCACACTAACAAGTCAAATTGAAGCTATATTAAATTCGAGACCATTAACTCCACTTACTTCAGATCTCAACGATTTAGAAGCTCTTACACCCGGACATTTTTTAATAGGAGCACCACTTCTTGCAATAGCTGAATACGATGTTACTGACAAAGGTATAAGCTCCCTCAATAGTTATAGACAGATGCAACATGTTCAACAGTCATTTTGGAAGAGATGGTCCGGTGAGTATTTGCATTTCTTACAACAACGAGCAAAATGGAAAACAGAATCTCAAAACCTCAAGCCGCAAATACGCTTGTGTTGTTGGAGGAATCCAACATGCCCCCAACAAAATGAAAACTGGGTCGTGTAGTTGATGTAATTAAGGGAAGTGATCACATCGGAGAGTTCCCCAATTTCATTCAATTTGAAAAGCCTTTTCGGAAGAATACCTCAGAGCAATATAGGAGAACTTTCCGATACTTCGCTAAGGCCAGTAATCTTAAATCTAAATCGAGTATAATTTCTGTGTACACTTGGAGTTAATGTTTTCTTACAATAAACCCCCGTCAGCGCCAGCACGATCTGTGTATTGGCGCATAGCAGAATCCCATAAAAGTGAGCTATTACCCAGAATTACAGAGTTATAAACAGTGAGGTGTGCTGCCCCGCTGCAACCTCCCTGCTTGCACGCTATAGGAATTGGATTAAAAAAAATTTGTTCGTTCAAAGCATTTTTATTTTAAATTTATGTCAAAATGTCTACATGAATTATACTTGATATTTCAAATTTCCAGTTTAGTCATCCTTGGAAAAACTCGATAAACCTCATAAACCATAGATAATTTAACTTCCGCAGAAAAGAACTGTTATAATTTGTATGGGGTAAATAAATGTAACTTACTGAATTGATGCGCAAAGTGGTACTATGTATAAATCTGACAAACTTAGAAACTTAGAACTTCTGACTTTAAAAAAAAAAAAATTGAAATGAAAATTGAAAATAAGTACCTGAATATAAATTTAATTTCAAAAGTTTTTTTTTTACCTCTAATGACAAAAATGTATTTCGTTGTATTAAAAAATGGAATTAATAATATTAGGTAAGTGGAATTCTTTTACAACAATAAATATGTAGTACTGTGTCATTTTTCAGTGCTAAAGAAGAACATTTGTATTCTGAGGAAAAAGATGCAGAATCTTCATACAAAATTTTTTTTTTTTTTTTAATAATCTGGTGCAACTTCCGGGATCCATCTATTTTCCCAAAAAAGTTTAAAAATTATTTTTATCACACATTTTTGTTTGAAAAGTTTTAGTTCTAGGAAAGCGAAAGAGAAAGGAAGAAGCATTTTCTAATTTTTTCTCATTTCAATGTTTTATTACTCGTTTCTTTAAGTTTTTAATGTTGAAGCTAAAACGAAAAACGATTTTTTCTAAATTTCACATCCATTTCATTATTTTTATTTTATGTATTTCTGACGTATTTTGCTTTGCTTTTTGAATGTGAGCAGGAGCACTGAAAAATTAAAATTTTTGAATGAGCATCCGTAATTTTTGTATTTAGCTTCATTTCTTACTGCACTACTTAACGACTTTATTGGTGGTCACGTAAATATAAGTATTCTAAGTGAAATCAGTTTTAATTAAATCAATCACAAACTTATAAGTTAATATTAAATAAAACTCACTAAATGTAGGTAAATCTAGTTTCCTGTTTTCCGAATCTGTGAATGATCACGATCGAGTTCAGTGTCAAAACAAAGCAGTATCAGAGGACTTAAGTTATTAAATGTATGTATATTATTTTGTTGTTATCAAGATTTCATTAAGTTTTTTATAGAAATCTTTTCTTCAAAAAATTAATGTCGTTAAGAAGTTAACTAAATCGAAGTGAAATAAACACCTGAGACGCATTTTTTTGGACAAAGTTTTTAACAAATCGTTATAGATAATTTTACAAATGTATAATAAAATGTTTTATCAAATTCGATTTTCATTTTAAAAAATAATACAAAAAAAAAATACTATTTGTCAATAATATTTACTCCTTTTAAACTCTAGTTAAAACTACATTGGGCGCTGATAGATAATAAACCCAAACCACTCTTACATCTACATGATAGCGGTTTTTTTTTATTAGAACCTCTAATTTCGTACTCAAGTCTCCAAGTTTATAGGTAAAAAAATTGTATTCTTCAGATCCATTAGATTTGAACGAACCCTTCTCTCCCAATTAAAACAATTACATCGGATATAAACAACTCTTAGTTTACATCAAAATGTTTTCAAATCTGTTTACTATGTATGCGAATACAGAGTATATAAATATGTACGTAATTCAACAGCAAGCATCCTACTAAGAGCAAGAATTCATTTTTGTATCTTGTTAACGGTCAATTAAATACGTTAGTATTTTTTTTTTTTTCATTTGTTTTAATGGCATACAATTATATCCTTTTTTAGTTATAGATAAGTTTACATTGTTCACACGGAATATTTATGCTCCTAGTATAGATATTATTGGCAGATTCGAACAAAACACACGTTTTTACACAAGAACTTCATTAATTTGGATCACTCAATAATAAGTCAATTATTTAAAATTAATAAAATGTCGTTTTTAAGATAAAAGAGCCAATAAAATTTAATCAAATGTGTTTACATATATGTATATGAGATTTAGAAACTTTTTCTTATTTTATGTCAAAAAGTGTAATGAAAAGTCAACAACACTGGCCACAACACGCGAGACTAACTGTTGCTGCTGCTGATGCCTAGGTTTTTCCAAAGCTACATACACCAAGGAAAAGTATTTCAGCTACATATTAAGTTTATGTTACACATACACACAAACATTTTCATTTATAGCTTTTCGCTAAGGGAGTGTTGTGTTTTTTTTTATAATGAAGGATGAAGGAGCGAGAAGTATTGTGTATGTGTATCCACTATCCAGCACATAAAAGCTGTTGCCGGGATGTGTTGGGCACAAAAATAAACTCAAAAATGTGAAATCCAGTCACGGATTGCTGTAAGGTTATGTGAGAGAAAAAATTTATATACATTCCAGCAAAAAATTGAGCTCACAATTAGTTGTGTCCTTTGTTGTGTTCTGTTTTCTCTTACATACGCCATCTATCCACGGTATCTACATCTGTATCTGTATGTACATTATAAAATTACAAAAAAAAAAATTGCAGGCAGAAATGGGTAATGGGCGATGAATTAGGAAGGTTTCGCCCACTCTCCACTCAGTGCAAGAGTAAAATTATTATTGTCATCCTCGTCCTTCGTCCATCTCCACATCGTCTCCTTCGAGGCACAGGACTAGACCAAGCGCAGTAAAAACCATTACCACCACAAGTGCCTATAGAACGATTCTCACGAATTCTATCCCTGATGGTGAGCATTTAGACCCACATCCGAAAACACAAAAAATAAAAACAGGAAGAAGCTTACCTATACCTACCAATCATTTTATTTAAGGAGTCCCTAGAGAGATTTAGCATAATGTAGGTACATAGGTACACTGGGTAACAATAAGGAAAACAAATTAAAAGTTTCATGTCGACACTCGACAAAATACACCATACGAGTAAAACTACTTACATCACACGTTTTCTGTTTCTATAACAAACAAATAATTATGAAGTGGAATTTTAATAATATACATACATACATATATATGTATGTACATAGGTATGAATGTTTGTACGTTGTAACTGATCGCTAAGAAGAATGTTGCAAGTTGCAACTACAATACGGAGCTGAAGCTACACTCTTGCGTGAATACTTTTATATATATTATTTAGAATGTAGTTTCCTATTTCGGGTGACAATGCAATGGTGCAGTGGATGTAGTACTCGGCTGATA
This sequence comes from Scaeva pyrastri, assembly GCA_905146935.1. NCBI lineage: Eukaryota > Metazoa > Arthropoda > Insecta > Diptera > Syrphidae > Scaeva > Scaeva pyrastri. Next base: position 4,501,343 of record LR989930.1, read on the forward strand.
ATCTAGACTCTGGATTCTAAAGGATGTGAGTTAAGTTTAAAATAATAATTGTCCACTGCACAGAAATTTTCTATCCTTAAGTTGTGTGTGTAGACGGTTGGTAGAAAATCTACCAATTTCATACAAAAGAAAAGAAAATTTACTTTCTTATAGTTGGCCAAATGCCTACCAATTAATAACAAAGATTAAATTGACACTTGTCATGTTAGTTGCAGCTATCAAACATAACAATTTTGTCACGAAGCAGTTAGGTACGTAAAAGTTATTATTAATGAAATTGCAAAATATAATAGCAATCGCGAAGGTAAGGTACTGAAATAGGTAGATATAATTAACAATCATAGCAACTTCATCCATTATCTCATTAAACGCACGGTTCAATTTCCACCTGCAGGATTTCAGTTTTTTTTTTAATTTTGTTTTGAAGATAGTTGGGTTTAATTGCACGATAGGCTGAAAGTTGCATCCATCGGTTGCTACCTAGTTCGATTTTCACTTTTGGCAGCCCCATTTTGTTTTCTATAAAATAAATACAATAAATTGTTAAATGAAATAAATTTTAGAAAATTTACCTGAATAACCTCAAATCAAAATTTACTACAAATTGCTTGACAATGCAAAACTTATAAGATGATTTATAATTGAAAAAAGTACGTTCATACATGTGTACATACATATATCTTACAACTTCTTCACTGTCCGAAACGTCAGACAACGAAAAAACTTACAGGTCTGACAGTAAATTTTCTGCATACATGATTATCAAATACCTCACAATTTATCGTCTAACATATAATTGTCAATTTCATTTTCTAGCAATTAATTGCAAGATTACGATGTTGTCAGGTAGCGTACACATTATTGTTAGATTTCTTACAATTATTTGTCGTCAATGATCTAACAACTGATTGCCAGACAAATTTACTGACAATTAATTGTAAGACAACAAGGTTACATATATAAATATAAGACAATGTATGTTTTTCACTGACAGATTTGACAATATTATAAGATCTAACAATCGTGTAAACTTAGCTTTAAGCTGGCATGTGGTCATAAAGATCTTTAAAAGGGTATGAAGACCCCATGAATGCAGACAATGAACGAGAGGAGAGTATAATTTGTACTCCATAAGGAACTAGTGGAGTAAAGTAGATAAATATTTTACCTGTAAAAATAACAAAAAACAAAAACTATCCCATCGTTTTGGTGCCATACGAAATTTAAGCCAAGGACGTTTTTTTTTTTGTGATGTTTATATGAAATTTTTGTATACGAACAGAAAAGAAATCTGAAAGGGATGCTTGCGTCCGTCATCGCCGTCGTCGTCGCACATTGGAACGAATGTATGGGAAAAACGGCAAAATTAATATCTTGTGAATAAAAAAGGAAATCAACCAAATATGCTTGAAATAGTAGGTATTTTAGCACTTACTTATGACTGATAGATACATACACCCAAATATTCTTCCATTTTTTTTTATTTGGAACGTTCAATATTGGTTATTGGACACAAACCATACCTAATTTTTTTTAAGGCTTTTGTTATTTATTATCCTGAGTTCAAATAATTTTTTTGAGTGTAAGAAATCTCGAAAAACTTGAATGTATGTATCCATGCATGATAAAAAAAAACAAGTTTTAGAGTCAGCTTGTAGGTTGTAGCTCAAATATGAAAAGTTTTCGTTTTTAACACCATTTTTGGTTTAAAAAAAAATATTTGTATAAGTATGTATGTACATAATATTTTATGTACCTGTATCTTCTTTAGACAACGTTTGGACGACTTTTTTGGTTCGTCCCAAAAACCTATTTCAAGAACAAAATATGTTATTGACATGAAATAAATATTTATTCCATTCACTGGAAAATTTTCAACGTAGGTACTGTTATTTTTTTTTAAATAGAAAAACTAAAAAAAAAATGTTTGGCGCTCAAATATAGGTACAATAAAGGAAAGCTGGTGAAAGTTTGAAAAAAATTCAATTGACAGTTTTTTTACAAAAAATAAAAAGCCAAACAAATTCTATCAAGAATTAAAAAAAAATGTTTTTTGACTCAAATATCTCAAGAACGGGTTACGAAAAACTTATTTTTATTATACAACTAGCTGACCCCAAAGACGTTGATCTGCTCTGTATTTTAAATTGTGATGTGAAAGAAATTGCTTTAAATCTTCATATTCAAGTCCTAATAAAGTTTTGGCATTCATAACTTAACCAATGAGCGCAATTTTTAATCTCAATTCGATTAATGACTTTTGAAATTCTGGAAACGTCATTAATTTTTTGTTTGCAAAATAAAAGCGTCCCCTAGATCTTTTCTCTTCACATACAGGACCACATCATAGGACCATGAACAATAGCAACTTAGATGAAATTATTAGATTTTAAGATTCAAAAAGCCTTTACAGAATAGTTGGCATGAAAATACCAGCTCCAATCCAGCATAAAAACCAATAAATGAACCTTATATTTTGTTCACTATGTTTCCCTTGTATTTCTCTTAAACACAATCTTGAGGCACTATTTTCTGCTTCTTTCCATATCCAATTTATCACAAATATGTAGCTAGCTTTCTATTGATAAAAGAATTTTAAAAATCGGTTCAGTATAGATCTAGAGATTACCTAATACAGTCTTAAAAATGTTACCAACTCTTTCGAGAAACGATGAATTAAGGTACTGTGGCCGTTTTGTCAAAAATTCAATTCGACCATTCTAAACTTCAATCTTCAATATTTTGACTGTCTTGTAAACAGTGCTATCTGGCAAGTCTAAATTATTTCAATAAAGAAATTCAGATTTGAAAAGTGGCAACCGTTTATCTTGATCATACTTCCAGGAGGACACTTTTTGTATTTTCTTATCGATAAAAATAAATATTGATGTTTAATGTCGACTGTGACTATTAACTGTCAGTTAATTAGTTCGAAATAAGACTTGTAAGACTTTTAATTTTGTAAGCAATTTAATTTAAAATATTGAAGGAAAAAACATTTTTTAAATATATTATTTGGCATAGTACAGTGTTCAATAGTCCGGAGACAAAAATGAGCCATAGTGTGTTAATTTTGATTGTTTTTAAGATGTATTCTGCTATTCGGAGTGGAGACAAATCCAACGAATCAATAACCATGATAAGTATTGTAACAAACCCGTCTTTGTTTTATAATTATAGATATACAACTATTAAAATATCGTATAATTTTGGCAATTGTATTATATTGTATATTTTTATTAAAAATTCATTTTTGGTAGGTAGGTACATTAAATAAATTAAAAAATTAGAATTAAGAAAACCAGTGAAAAATTATTATTTACAAAAAAATAATATTAAAAAGGCAAAATATAAAACAATTTTCAAAAATAATTATATTATAGTGATCTTCCTAATAACAACTTTGTACATACATATATGTCCCTGTTGTTATTATAAAATATACATATATATATATTTATATACATTTGTAGATTCTAAGTAATAACAAGTTAAAATGATTAATAAAGTTAGTCGTGATAAAACTCTTAACGCGAAAGGTTGACTCTTTCTTTCTTTAAATACAGTCCGCTTACTACATCCGTACCCGTAAAACAAATTAAGAGACACTCTTTAGCGAAGCTTAAAGCCAGAGCTAGTGGCGAATATGTTCAAAATAAAAAAATCAACATAGTTGTGTGCAAGGTGAAGAGAAAGGAGAAAAAGGAGAAAAAGGAAGGGAAATGTTTTTTTTTTTTTTTTAGAAATATATATTATATTAGGTAATTAAGGACAATAAATTTTCAATTTGAACATGATCGTATCCAAAAAGCCATGATTTAACATTTTGTAAAAAAGAAGACAAAACTCTAAGACTTCTAACGGAGTAAGGCAATCTATTGTAAGAAATCTTCGAAAATGTCGTGGATTATTTCTCGTTGAAAGATATCCACTTCTCATAAATACCTTTCCACTTCTTATAAATACCTTTAAAACTTCGTTAAATCCTGAAACAAAATGAAACTGTGTAGTATTATGAAATCGATTTTTGTTACAAATGATTTGTACAACATGTTTTTGAAGAAAAAGAAGAGGAATAATCTTTTTTGATAGGAAGCCCCCCCAACAAGTTATTCCATACTGAATTTTAGAATGAACAATACCATAGTAAATCATAACTGGATAGATAAAGATTTGAAAGTTCTTTTACAAAAAATAAGAAACTAAAACTAAAATTTACTAAAAAGTATTAAAAATTGGTTTTCGACTCAAATATCTTCACATCATCATATCATTGACTTCAAGTGTATTTTATTTTCAACATACATACATACACACATAATTGTCAATAAATTATTAAATGTTGACAAAAATCAAATTGACATTTTTTACAAAGAATAAAAAACTACAAGAAGTTATAAGAACAATTGTATAAATGTCTCGAGAAATTTCTTAAGTCTGATAGTAATTTTTTTATCATTACAACATCAAGAGTAAATCGATTAATATCAACAATACATCAATTATGTAGTTATATGTATAAATTTACATGAAGAAACAATATTGTGTTTTGTTTGAAGACTGCAAAAGAAAACCTGATACATTTCCTTTGATTGGCGATTTATTGTAACACAAAAACTTCAATAAAGCGAAGTTTTCAAATTATAATGGGAAGTTATCAGTGTGCGTACCTAGCACCCAACTTCTTTTTTTATTTTTACAAACCTAGGGTGGAATCGCGTAAGGCGATAGGTGATTGTGACTGTTTTGATACTCAATTTTGAATATCAACTTCTCTTTGCTCTGTGTAAAGCGATTTCCTTGGTAGCACTTACCTAAGTTTGGGAAACTTAGTTCGAATTTTAAATTATCAAACAGGAACAAGTCATTTCGATCAACTGTTGTGTTTTATTATGGAATTTGTTGTCAATATACAATACATACAGTACCTACGTCTATTTATTCCCGGTGGTAAATCTAGCAATTGCAAAATATACACATAGAGAAAAATGTTTAATGTATGGCTGTTAGAGAACATGCCTTCTTAAACGAAATAATTTCTGAGTTTTGCAAAATATGTAAAAGGAAAACTAAATATTACCTACATATGTAACAATGAAAATTTTGAAACGATTTGGAATACAAAGTAGCTACTTCTTGACTTCAAGTCAGTGGCGGACTAAGAGGCAGTGACACCCGGGGCGGTAAAGCAAGCTTACACCCCTTGAAAAATTTAAGAAAAAAACACGAACAAAGATTTTATTTAAAGGTGCTTACGAGCTTTTATTGTACTGAATGTTTCGATTATATCATTAAAATCTATATTTTTTGTGTGCTCCGTTTCGATTGAAAGTATAGCCAAATTAGTCAACCTATTTTGGCTCATCGTTGATCTTAGATAAGTCTTTATTAATTTTAATTTGGAAAAGCTTCGTTCACACGATGCCACTGAGACGCAAATTGTTAAATAAATTCTCATCGCCAATGACAGACTCGGTAAAGAGTCTGAAAAATCCCACTTAACAATGAAGCTTAAAAATTCAAAGGCTGTCCAAATTACTGCATCTTTTAAATTTATCTTTGAAGCTACCATGTGACGCCAAATTCGCTGGATTTCCAATATGATACTGTTGTCTGTAAGTTCTGTAAATGTCGAGGTAAGCATTGGAACCACAGCCCGCAGTTCTTCTTCCGTTCCATACAGCAATATTTTCGGTTGAAGAGCTGAGAAAACTGACGCAATATCTTTCATGGCCTTAGATCGATGCACAAGTTCAGTATAAAATGTATCCTGACATTCTAACATGGCTCTTCGTGTTTCCTCTTCCAACGTCAAACCAGCATCTTGAGCCTTTTGGCCTGGCATAATTTTCTTCTTTTCTCTTCTTCCCGCCTTTCAATTGAAATTTCTAGCTCGGTGAATTGTTCTCTTGCGTATATTACGGCCTTTTTCACGGATTCATCACGGTGTCCACGAAGTTTTATTACACCGGATTTTTGCAAGTATTTCTGTGCTGAATCAACTTCTTCGAAAATATAGAAACAGAATGAAAGATAACATAAAAACGTAAAGTCGCATACATTAGATAAGAGTATGGTTGCAGCACCTCTTGTATCTAAATTTAAATTATATGCCATAAAAAATGCGTACCGTTATTTAAAAACGAAACGAAGAAAAATACTCATATCAGTAAAGAAAGAAGAACTGAACACAGAACTGCGACGCTTGGTAAATGCTTGGTTGTTGCTCTTGGGCGATAAATATTTTATTTCCATATTACTTATATTAAGAGAATAGGCCAGTAACGAAATTCATGCGCACATATATATAGGTAGGTATTTGGGAAACAAATGTATTGTTTTATTTGTGTTTTTATTTTTTGTAGTGTGCAAAGTTATTTTTCTGTTGCTGATGGCACCCCCTATTAGTCTGCCACCCGGGGCAGACCTATAGTTCATAATTTTCAATAAGATTGTTTTTTAAACGATATGAATAATAATTTTCATTGTTAACCATTTACATATTTTGCTTTATTTTGGATTTTCGAAAAAATTTTAAACTCTTGCAAACCTTTTTCATATTCCTTAACGCTCGGACTTAAAACAATATAATAATTTATATTTCCATACCTACCTACCTACATTACATCCATCTGATCATCAACAACTCAAAATTCATCTAAGATCAAACCATACAAGAATACCTACCCAAAATTGTTTCTTTCACTTGCATTTGTGTGTCGTCTGGTAAGGACGACTACCGTAAAGCATGCTCGACTAAAAAAATGTAAACAAACCAAAGTCTGCCACAAAAGCAAAATTTCCGTTTTTATTAGTCTTTCTCACTCTCACAAAAATTGTATATTATTTCCTTGTCTCACTTCGATTTGAATTCTCGTCAGTTGCAAGTCTCCCATCTACACGAGAGGTTCAACGACAAATGACTAGATTCGACATTGCCCATGAGAGTACTATTTAGTTTGGATATACAAAGCTACAATTCACTTTGGAATAACCCGCATGCAGATACTCAGTGATTTCACTTCTGAAAAGTCGCCCAGAAAATCACTTTATGAGCGGCAATGACAACCCATGTTAGTTTTCCCCCGTGTTTTCAACTCCAATTCCTCTGGTGTAGCTTCCACTCCTCGAGGAAAACTTTTTGATTCCTACATAGCTAGGTACATTTTTTTGAAATTTCCCACTGGGATAGCTTTCACCCATGTCACTTAACCTCAGTGCAGGAATTGACATTAAATGGAAGATATTAAGGACTGAATTCTATTGGACGGTATTTTTATTGGTGAGGGAAACAGAAAACAACTATTTTAAAATGATAGTTAAGATAGACTACTGGAGTCACAACAAAAAAATCCCAGCACCGCTTCAGCTGTATTGTTGGACGAACTGTAATTGGGCAATGTTTTTGGAATACTTTTTACAATAGAGAATTCTTTCAGCTATTTCTAAGAACCCTTTTGAAAAAATTAATAAAAAATATCCTCTTACCTTAAATAGATAGTTTAATATACCAATAATATACATATAGTGCCAGCACACTTAAGGGTATCGCTTGGCTGTGAGAAACTGGCTGAATAATCATTTCCACGACCGATGGACAGAAAAGGGAGGTCTCTCTCAATGGCCACAAAGACACTAGATTTAACTCCTTTGGATTTTTACCATTGGCATTTCATAAAGAACTTTGTATGTGTTTGTATGAAGTTCAAATTTCTTCTGTGTCACATGAGAATTTGACTGACTTAAATTTAACTGATAGCCATAAGAAGATATAAGCATTGCTTTCTGAAGAGTGTGACCACATGGAAAAGTTCATATAATATCCTTAATTTTTCTATATATTATAACGAACATTAAAAATATTACTATATAATTAAATTATTTCTTTATTACTTGTAAATAAAAACTAATACTAAGATTGAACAAACAAAAAAGTTTTTTTCTTGGAAAAAGTTCTCAGAAACTAAGATACACTAGAATCCTGTTTTCTGGTTTTAATATTAATTATTGGTTAATAAGATATTGAATTTCAAAAACAAAGATTATACTTACGTAATTACGTACAATTTTGTATATCTTTTTTTTTCAAAATTGTATATAGATATGATATTTATATAGATAGATTATGAGCTAATAAGTTTTTTTATCTAGTTTTGTAGTTTTTTTTTTTTAAGTCAAATTCTTACGTTAAATTAGAGCTTTGATAAAAACCATAAAAATACAAACATTCATTTGCAAGTAATTTCCAAAGTAACTTACCCAATAAGAGGAGTTTTCAAATTAAGAAAACCATTAAGTTTCCTGTTGATATTATTTTGTATAGGTGTTGATTGTTGTGGTAGTGGTGGCGGCTTCAATGGTTGTGCAGGTTCTTGTTGAATTTCTTGTGTGGCTGAATGTGGCAAGCTGAGGATATAAATAAAAAAAGAATATAAGTCTTTGAATATATGTACTTAATATTATGCCATCAACTGACAAAAATAGTTTTTCACGTGAGTCGTGTCGGTCGTCGTGCCCGCAAAATAAGAAGGGATTAATAACTTCCATAAGAACAAAACAAAGTCGCTCTCATGTACATATGTAAGTGAGAAACTACAAAATTTTATAGAAAGTAAAAGTGAACGAAACCATTGCAAATTTAGCGACTCGTTAGGTTTAAGTGCAATATATGATTTCATTGTAATACCTCATTTATTATAAGGTGAATGATGGAATGTTAAATTTTGTATGACATATGGTATGCACAAGGGTGTAACATTGCGGGGACAAATTTATCGAACTTATTTCTATGAACTAATTGAAATTTCAGGCATTGGGTACCTAGGTAACATATACATACATTACATACATATAGAACCATATACAACAACTTTCGGAATGTGTTCCGTTTGTATCGCATCTTCATAATTTTAAGATACAAATTTTAAAAAGAAAGATGAAACATAGTTATTATTCATATTTTTTTTATGTGTTTAAGAATGCCAAACAATACGCAACTCACCTAAAAAATAAATCACTCAAAGAGAATTCAAATTCAAATGTTAACCTCTTTCTTAAACATATCTTAGATTAAGCTTGCACAATAATTTAACAAATCACACAAATCCCACAAACATATGTATGTAAAATCCATACTTATGTCTTATAAAGTTTCACAAAGTTCAGAATTTTTGTTATTTAAAGTTAATTCAAAACGCAAAAAAAACAAAACATATATTAACAACACTACACATACACACACACATCTGGAATTGGGTAACAATAAATTTTAGTATTTATTTTTTTTAATACATAATTGGAAATCGTTTTATGGTCCTTTGTTAACCAAATATACACATTCATTCATAAATACATTTACAAGGAAAAAAAAAGTGCATTCATATTTATACCAATTTAATTCAAAAAAAAAAACTTGCAGTGCTGAGCGAACTAAATATGCAGGTAAAGACATTTTTTATTCCGAGTCTCTGATTGACCTTATAATTTTAATAGAGGTCAGGTAGAAACATATTATGCTGATTCTTTTGCATATAGCGTGATAAAAAAAGAACAGTTATTAAAACAGTACCTACACCTGAACATTCGATTGTAAAACTGTTCCTTTTTTGTCGAAACGAACATTAATAATAGAATTTAATTATTATCTAATATTTTTGCTAAACATAAATGCATAGACACACATACAGATACATATGTATGGACATTTATTTTGGGGTACATGAAAAAACTATTCTACACTTCGGTTGCATGTCATAAAGCGTTTTTTTGATGTGTTCATTTATTTACCTTAATTAAAATAATTTGCATACAAAAAAAACACAGATGTGATACATTTACATAAAATTCATATGACAGTGCTTTTACAATATACGGACATTTTTATTATTGTTCTAAATTAATTATATTATTAAAAATATTCATTTTATTATTAAAAATTGAATCAAACAATTAGGTACCTACATATATTAAAAAACTTAATACAAGAACTATATGAACATTTCAACAATAGTCAGTACATTGGAATTTCGCCTCAAAAACTTGAAACTTGGCAGGAATGCGTGGCCTTGCAAAACGAACTTTTACAGTATCTCTAAAATCCCTAAAAAAATATAAAAAAGAACTCAGGGGGACCAAACGGATGTCTTGGAGAAACTTCTGTGGTAACGTAGAAAGCAATTCCGAGGCATCAAGGCTGCGAAAAATCCTCTCCAAAGCCCCAATAATTCCAAGTAGTCTAAAAAAAACTCTGATAGCTCCTGGAAAAAATCAAGTGACTCAATCACTCAATTTACTCCTGGATGTACATTTTCCAGGTAGCGCTCCTCATATTAAAATAATCACTCCTCCGCAAGGCCTAATTACAAAGAAAAAACTAAATTGGGCTATTAACAGCTTTGAACCATATAAATCAGGTTTGCCAGCTGAATTGCAAAATAACTCCGATACACTAATTCCTATTCTGAACAACATCATGAATAGTATCGCTCTGGCTCATATCCCTCTGTCTTGGAGGGAAGTCAAAGTTGTCTTTATTCCCAAGGCTGGCAAACCTTGCCATGTTAAACCTAAAGATTTCAGACTTATAAGTCTATCATCATTCCTCCTAAGAACTTTTGAACGTCTGATTGATATACACCTTAGGACAAACATTGATAAGTCATTACTATCTAATGTTCAACATGACTACAACAAAGGGAAATCTGTAGAGACCGTTCTACATACACTTATTCGTAAAATCATCCCACCACTCAACATACTAAACGCTTTGAACAAGCTTACTATATCGGCAGATCGTTGTGTACTTAGTGTAAACCCTCAGAAAACAGAACTTGTTCTCTTCACGAGGAAATACATATAAAGTCAAACACATAAGCCCTCCCTGCATAAACGGAATTCCGCTTAAATTATCAAAATTATCAGATAAAGCAAAATGCCTAGGCCTTATTTTAGATAAGAAATCGAGCTGGAAACCTATAGTAGATATAGTAGCTTACCGTGGACAAGAGAAGCCATGGACTTCTACACTAATGGATCCAAAACAGATGAGGGAGTTGGTGGCGGCGCATACTCCGACAGACTAAATTTAAGTCTCTTCTTTCGTTCACCCAAACACTGTAGTGTGTTCCAGGCAGAACTTCTTGCCATCAAATAAGTCCTATCTTGGCTCAAGGAAAAAGTGATATCGTCAACTGATATACGCATCTTGTCGGATACTCAAACTGCCATAAAATCCTTAGAATCAGTCTCCACTAATTCAAAAGTAGCCCAAAATTGTAGATCATCTCTGGTGGAGATGGCCGATCAATTCAATATTCACCTAATTTGGGTGCCGGGCCATAGAGACATTCCAGGTAATTGCAAATCAGACGAACTTGCAAAAAATGGAACATGTCTACCACTATTAGATAACAAATCTAATATCGGTACACCACTAGCTACGTGTAAACTCATGCTAAAGCAAGATACGATTGAGAAAGTGAATCACAGGTGGTTTAATTCACTCACCTGTATGGCAACAAAAGTAATTTGGCCAAAGCTTGATGCTAAACGCTCAAAGCAACTCATCTCGATTGGTAGACGGCACATCAGCTCTGTTATAGGTGTCCTTACTAGTCACAGCTTAATAGGCAGACATGCCTTACGACTTGGAGCTCCGGCAAACGATTTTTGTAGAAGCTGTATGGATAAGGAAGAGGAAGAGTCAGTTTATATCTTCTTTGCTATTGTCCTGCACTTTCACAAAAACGTAAACTATACCTCGGTGACTTCTACTACTATGATCCCAGCGATCTAATTAACATAGACATTCACAGTCTCAAACGCTTATCTTATGATCTGTTTGGTATCTCAATGGACCATTGTTGGTCTAAGTGTGCTGGCCTTCTTTCCAGCAGCCACCTTAACCTAACCTTACCTACCCTGCATTACTATAGAACCATTTTCGGGTGAATACAAAAATTGGCCAACGTTCCGACACATGTTCGTGGAAACAATCGATTCAAATCCGACGATAAGCAATAAGCATAAACTTAATTTTTTTTAAATCGTTTCTAAAAGGAGAAGCCGCGAATCTTCTCAAGCATATAACATGCTCTAAAACTAATTATTTTGACTCTTGTGGTAAATTAGAATAACGTTATGATCAAAAGCAACTCATTGTTCGATCATTTATTCAATAATTTTTATCGTAACCGTGATACTTACTTACTACTTACTTAGGTCCTCAGACCTACAAACTTCGTTGGTGTTCCCTAGCGGGACATAGGGCCTCAACTACACCTACGCGCCATCGTGTACGGTTTTGCAGCTATGTGTTTGAGCTCCCTCCAGCTCTTTCCCAATCTCGCAGATTCCTCCTCGACTGTTCTTCTCCACGTGCTTCTCGGTCTACAAACTCTTCTTCCTTCTTGTGTGAGCCTGGACAGCAATGCAGTCATTACCTTTTCGAAGCGTGTGTCCAATCCACTGCCACTTGCGCCTTCGTATAATGGTGTCTATGGGTTCCTGACCTGTTCGTCTATGTAGATCCTCGTTGGAGATACGATTAGGCCAAAAAAACCCTTAAGATGTTTCGAAAACACCTATTGACGAAGGTTTGCAGTTTCCTGGTTATTGTAGTTGTTATTTTCCAGGTGCTGCATCCATATAGCAGAACTGATTTGACGTTGGAGTTAAACAGTCGTAGCTTTGTGTTCAAGCTGAGAGGTTTGTTCCTCCAAACATTGGACAACATCCCGAACGCAGCCTTTGCTTTTCCGATACGACTGACGATGTCTAGTTTGGTACCTCCTTCAGGAGAGACGATACTTCCAAGGTATTGGAAGCTATCTACTTTCTCTACTGCTTGTTGACCAATGTTCATCAGAGCGGATGATTGCGAGCTCCCGAGGCTGAACATCTTTGTTTTTCCCGTATTGATTTTCAGCCCCACGATTGCTGCTTCTCTCTCCACCCTTGTTGCCATTTGATGGAGATCCATGATCTTATGGGAAAGCAAGCAAACATCGTCAGCGTAGTCGAGATGTTTAAGGTAAGTTGTCAGAGTCCATCTTATTCCTCCGCTTCCTGTCAAAGCTATCCGCAGTACATCACTTATCACCAATAAAAACAGAATTGGTGACAGTATGCAGCCCTGTCTATTCAAATTCTTCAGACAACCTACCTCCGTGTAAGACGTGGCATTTGGACCCATCGTAAGTCGCTTTGATAATAGCAATGAGTTTCTGTGGTATACCCCTCCTCCGTAAAGCAAGCCAGATAAACTCCCTGTTGACGCTGTCGAAAGCCTTCTCGAAATCAATGAACAGCAGGTGGAGTGGTGATCGATATTCGACGCACTGTTCGATGATGAACCTCAAGGTGTTTATGTGATCAATACAGGAGGACCCAGTGCGGAAGCCTGCTTGTTGAGCGTCGAGCGATGCTTCGAGGTGTTCTTAATGCGATCTAAAACAATCTTTGCTATTATTTTGGCGACTGCAGGCAAAAAGCAAATACCCCTCCAGTTTTCGCACTTCATCAAGTCCCCTTTTTTTGGGAGCTTGACAATCATTCCCTTTTTCCACTATTCGGGAAAGCATTCAGAGACCCACGCTGTCTCTATGAGCGGTTGCAGCAGTTCGCTGGATGTTGTTAGCGCTGCTTGTAGCAATTCAGCGGGAATGCCGTCAAGTCTTACCGCTTTGTTGTTCTTCAGTGCTTTGATGGCGGTACATATCTCTTCCTTACTGGGGGGTGCGGTGCGTAATCGGGTATTGGTTGTATCGGGCAACTCGGAAGATGTCATTTGCATGTTACTGTCAAAAACATGATTTAACCGTGATGCAATGCATAAATCTTCAATCACTTCACAAAATTACAAATGGGGCTGATGAATCCATACGGGGGTTGAATGCATTGAACATGAATTCTCGAGATCCATGGCTTATTTATCTACAGTTCTTAATCTATCGATATCATTTTGCCGAACATCACATCGTCGCTTTCACCATCTCTAATAAAACAAATTCGTTCAATCGATATCCTCATTGGGGCTGACTATAATAACTGGCTGAATATAATAACTGGAGCTGCTAAAATTGAAGGAGGACTCCTTACCTTAAAACCAACCATATTTGGATGGGTTTTTGCGGCTGTAATTCACAGTGTTCGAGCATCCAGACTTTTTACACTCGTTTAAATCATAGTTTAGAATTTGATTTACAAAAATTTTGGAGGCTGGAAGAAGTTTCTGCTCAACAACCAATGTCTCTTGAAGAACAATTAGCAGAAGAAAGTTTTGTAAAAGATCACAAGCGCTGTAAAGATGGAGGATTTCAAGTAGAAGTTCCCTCTACAAAATTCGATATTTGAGATTCATTTTGGACTGCTTTAGCTAGCTATAAGTACACTAAAAGAAGATTAATGAATAATCAAAATTTAAAGGTTGAATATTCTAAATTCATTATAGAATATGTGTCACTTGGACATATGGAAGATATCCCATCTAATTAAACTTAAAACTCTAATTCTTCGAAATACTTTTTACCACATCCAAATCCGAGTCGTGTTGGATGCGTCTGTAAAAACTCAATCATCACAGTCATTAAATGAGACTCTGCTTGTTGGTCCAACAATTCAACACGACATATTCACCATTTGTTTAAGATCTCGTCAGTATTCCAGGAGATATTGACAAAATATATAATCAGATCTGGGTATCTCCAACCAAAAGATACACATCAACGAATCGTCTGGCGTCGAAGTCCGGATGAGGATTTAAAACATTTTCGTTTTTTAACCGTTAGGTACGGAACTAATGTAGCTCCATTTTTGGGTATCAGAGTTTTAAAACAACTAGCTTTAGATTCTTCGATAAGTCATCCTCGAGCGTCAAAGATTCTCCTGGAAGATACCATAGATGATATCATATCTCTTCGCATGGAACTATTCGAACTCCTAAAATGAGCTGGACTAAATCAACGAAAGTGGACTACTAATTTTTGGCCGTTCTTGATTTTTCTACCAGAAGATCAGCGACAACTTTCACGAGTAGACTTTGAAGAATAAAATTCTGTCAATATCTTGGGTTTTGCAATGGTGTCCATCAAAGAATTTATTTTCATACAAAGTAAAATTTAATCCGTCGAATATATGCACAAAACGGCACATATTATCAGAAGTATCAAAAATCTTAGATCTATTGGTATTTTTCGCGCCGGTCATCATATCTTGCTTCAGGGGCGCTGGAAAAACAAGAAACTTTCCTTACAGGTCCCAGGAGTAAATTTATTTGGTTGAACTGACTCATTTATAGTTCTACATTAGTTGGCTGCTGCTCCGAAGAAATGGTCGGTATTTTATTTATTGCAAATCGAACATACGAAATTCTAACATCAATGTCGTTTAAATCATGGAATCATGTGTGCTCTGCTTCTAATCCCGCTGATGACGCTCCCATATGTATCCTGCCATTGGTATTGCAAAAAACTAGTCTCTGGTGGGAATGAGAAGGTCCATAATGGCTAAGAAAGGATCGAAATCTGTGGCCTTCATCAAAGCGCAGATTTCATGAAATCGACATTCAGCATTTGGAAGAACGTAAGACAAACAAAATTACCGCGGTGTGTCTCTTAAATCAATTTTCAAATCAACCATTAAAAACTGTCATAAATAAATGTTCAAGCTAGTTTAAAATAATTCGTGTTAAAAATCAATACAGACAATTTCTTCTTAAGAATTGACCTTTGCCAAAGTGGAAATCATTTTATGGTATATAAAAATGTTCAATTCTCATTGTTCAAATCTGAAATTCAATGCTTGAAGTCGAAAAAGAAACTTCAATTACGAATTCGTCTTATAAGTCAAAATCCATTTCTGGACTCATTCGGTATTCTATGGGTCGACGGCGGCGGCGCGGCGGCCTGCGATCGGTTAGAACACTCGACCTTGAGTTTTTCCGAAAAGCACACAACTCTTTTATGCAAATCTCATCGCATCTCATCGAGATTAATAGCATCGTTTTTATTCGCCTCACTTAAGCAAAATTTCTTTATTCTTGGATGCAGAAATCTAACTCGGAAGGTGATCAGAGACCTCAAAACAGGAGAATTTTCTGTCTATCATTTATGGCTGACATTTAACGACAAAAATTTGTGTTAGCGTGACTGAGCAGATTATATTAAGAAGATTTATTTCTTACTGCAACTGCATGGGTGTTGGATCAAATTCCTTGTGTTTTTACGATTTCTTGTTACTTTTGTATATTAATTTTCTTATTTGATTTATAATAATCATACACAAAAAAGTCATCTGTCAAATTAAGCATTCTCTGTTAAAGCAAAATCGAAGACAGACAGACAATTGCGGACGTCAAAACATAACATGAGATTGCGCGCCTCCATTGGACATTTCATGTTAAATAGAGTCGACATGCAATGAATTATCTCCAGTGGAGGTGGCCAGTTAAGGCTTACATCCTCTTCGTCTGCTTTGTAAAAAAAGAAGCAATTCATATCGAACTTATTGGAGACCTAACATCAACCATATCAGCTTTGGATTTGGATCGGTTTCTTGCCCGTCGCGGAAAACCAGTTGAAATTTGGAGCGATAATGGTACCAACTTCCAACTTTGTCGGCGCTAAACGTTTACTCAACGAGTTCACCTTAAAAATAAATCACTTAAAAAGAATTCAAATCAAAATTTTAACGTCTTTCTTATTACCTATATCATGTTAAAAAAAAATCTTACTGTAATCTTAGATTAAGCTTAAAGACAATAGATCATTAGTACCTCACTCGCCAACGAGATCGATCGGTTGGCTAAACACTTACACAAACCACATTTTGCACAATAATTCAACAAATTGCACAATCATCACACAGACATACAATTCATGAAAATAAATTTATCTAATGTTGTATAACGTGTCACAAAATTCAGTAATTTTATGATTTAAAGTAAATTAAAAACAGAAAAAAAAACAACATAAATTAACAACGCAGCACATGCACACAATATTAATATTTTTTTCAACACAATCATAATTCGAAATCATATACATATGTATGTATTGTTTGTATATATGTAGGTATTCGCTTTTTTATTTACCCATTTTTGTGCTTGAAGTTATGTCTTAAATAGTTCTACCTAAAACGTGTCTATTTTCGTGTATCTAATATTTTATCGTTCTGAGCGATTTGGTTTCAATTAAGTTTAGTATTTAGTTGGTGGAAGATTCTCCATTTGAAAATAAATATGAAATCTGAACACATAAAAAAAAAAGGAAAATGCACAAGCAATAGTTCTTAAACTATTAAACCATTAAAGGATTTTTGTTGATAAACTTAAACATAATTGAACAAATTTCCGTGTTTTGCTTACTTACGATACATTATTGGACTTTCTTAAAAAAATGTCAGTGCTTAATAAATGAAATTGAAAAATATGGAATATCTACCCGGTGAAATTACATTTAGCGTATTGTATTGTTGTTGTGTATTTGAATTTGAATTTAAATTTGAATTTGAATCTATTACTCACACGGACTCACTCCAACGATTTCGATTACATAGATTTTTTATGTCTTGTATATACCTACTTAAATTTTTTTTGTGTGCATTCGAATTCCAAATAAAATATATATTGTGTGAGAATAGAAGATTTTTTCTTTAAAAACAAAGTTGATCATGTGTAGAACGCAAAAATTAGTACGTGAATAACTATTTAAAATACATTTTAACTATTTTTCTTACCGCATACTATAGTTACTTGAGTCCTCATCTTCATTTGGCTCTATAAATTGCAATTGAGAACGTTTATGTCGCCACCATAAATAACCACCAGCCAGGAAAAGGGATATCGCAATGATGATACCCAGTGTTGCCAGACATCCTATTAGAATTATACTGGTCATTTCTATAGGAATAGAAATAGAAAATTTAAACAAAAATCACACTCAAAGGGCCCTGAAATTGTTTAAAGAAATTTTAAATGATTTCCTAGCAAATAATTTTTTTTTTTAATTTTGAATGTTTCGAATGCAAAAGTGATTTCCTCAACCAACAGCTTAAATCTTGCAAAATATTACTCCTACGATCAGTACTAAGAGGATGTATGTATATATGTATGTATGTTTATTTAAGCGGCACTATCCAGTCATAGGCTTTTATTTATTCAGACAGTCGTGGACTGATACAGGAGTTCCCATAAATATATTTGTTTATACGTTTACATCTACATAGATATAAGCTTTTTCAGCTAACAGATTATGAACAAATGAACGAACTTCGTCCTGCCCTATAATTGGATGCCTTAAAATAAACTTGAGACTGATAAATAAATCCCAGATTGTTCAAATTTCAATTTGATTTATTATATAAAAATATAAGTAAATTTTCTCAATAGGCAACACACAGTTTCCCATGAGAAAAAAAAAGTAAATCTATTAATTACTAGATTTTCGACGATTGTCCTACAATTTAGTAATTGTCATATCGCAAAAGCCAATCGAAAAAAATATAAACGTTGCTAAATATTTCAATTTCACCAATCCTTACTCTCCCTTCGACACAGAAGGTATTTAGAGAACCATAGATTTTAAGCGGTCAATACTAATTATACGGCATGAAAGACTGATACTTATACGTCTTGCGTTCGTTTTAATATTTTACTTACAATTTTGCAGATTCGATTCCCGAAAACATTCCGCAATGATTTTTTATGGGGAAACTTCTGAAGAGATTCAACGCATAGCTTTCAAAAATGTCTGACTAATCTCATTGTTGGAATGCGAATGGTTTGGAGAAAAATTTCTACGGAAATATTTTGTTCCAGAAGTAGTAGTTTCATTAAAATTTATATCAATTTTAAAATTTGTGTTTCAATATTTTCTAAATGAAAAAGAAAATATCCGATTTATAAATAGAAATAATGAATACAGGACAATTGCCGATTGTGAAGTATCTATACTGAAAAATTTAAGAAATCTTCTACATACGGATATACGTGTTTTTGGTCGGAATGTAGTTTAATTTAAAATGAATGTATAATGAATTCATGTTCAAAAACATGTGTTTATAGAATTATTCAAGCAGTACTTTCTGTTCCACATTTCTGGCTAATGTTGAAAGGATAAATCAATCTGGTATAACATTGAAACTAAAGGTAATTTGTTAAACACAAATCTGCCCAATGAGAACATAAATTTGGATGAGTTTATAGATTGATTACATTCATACATAATGTGCAAAAAATGTAATTTTGAATTCCTGTTTTTTCAATCTTATTTAAATGAAATATTTTTATTTAATTATGTACTAAATGACCTGTTACTTTTTTGTTGTATTTTTTGTAAACTAGAGATCGATCTCATAAATTGTTAAGCATGGGTTTTCTCTTACTCAGTACTCGTGCTGCCACCCTACCATTTATGGAGTGCAGTACACATACAGATATACAATTGACGCCGCCGCCTATAACGACCAGTCCAATTTTAGGTGACTTTAAACACATAATAAAATAAACAATTTTGTATGACACAAAGTAAGATTGAAAGTTTATACAATGTTGATGATTTTGAGCCTAAATGATATTATGTACAATTTTAAATGATTTGAAGCATGCCAATTTTAAGTGATTTGAAGCACAAAATAAAAATAAAACAATTCTGAATAATAGGCAAACTACAATAAGAAAATTTTAAACCACAATAACTATTGAAACTAAGAAAATATGTAGGCTTTATTACAAAAAAATCGTAAAGTCGCTGTAACGAAAGAAAACTTTCAAGGAAATATAGCCGACGAATTTCCTGCAATAATGGACAGACTGCTAAGAAGTGGTTAATATCTTCTAAATCTCTTCTGTTACATAGGTTACAAGGCTGAGTCAGAATGTTTCGGTACGGTATAAAGTTTAGATTTAACGTTATAATATTTATCGGACTAAAGTATGAAATTGTAACGCACTTTCTTAAAGCATTTATAAAATTCAACTCACTTTTCACAAATCGATAGACGATGAGCCAGAAATGTTCTGGGATTTTTTTAAGTTCATAGTAAATATGTACATGGGCTTTTAACACACCTAATGGGCCAAGAGTCCATTATGGCAATCATGCAAGAATTTGATTTAGGCTTGATGTGTTACAGTCGTCATTAATTGAAAGGAATTATATTATATTTTTTCTATTTTTGTTTATTTATATTTTTTGACAAAAACAAGTTGTTTTTTTTAAACGTAAAGGCATAGAAATTGATCTGATAAAACATGGCGGGCCAGCGTTACATCGAGCAATTTTAGAATTATAGTGCATATATAGGAGCATAGAGAAATGCCAGAAGAATTGCGAAAATGTATCATATGCCCACACATAAGGAAGGAGATGCCATTAGGTGCAACAATTATAGAGGTATTACGTTGAGTACCGCTTATGCCCTGTTAATACTCGCCTTTGTCCTACAAGAAATATCAACAACAATGACAACAACAGATCAGATTATTACCGTTAGGCGGGCATTTTAAGAATGTCTAGAATTTAATTATCCAATTTATTATCTTTCTATAAACTTTAAGACCGCCTACGATAGCATAGCCAGAGTAGAATTATTTTATAAAGCCATGAGAGAATTCGGCATCCAAAACAAATTGACACGGTATGTAGGTTGACCATGACCAATATAACAAGCCATGTTAAAATAGCCGGATTGCTATCCAGGCCAATCAAAATCTAACATGGGCTATAAGATATTAATTGCAATGAAGTTTGCTTTTTACAGATTTATTTAACACTTTGCAATAGAAAATTTGATCTTAAATAATAAAATGTTATGTGAAATATCCGCAGACAGAAATTTTGCCTCAGCCCACGAATATTACAATAGTCAATTCTAAAACTAACTGCCATTGCAAGGATTTTTCAATAAGAGCGATACAAAAGTTTTTTTTAAATAAAACATGAACGGTTTTGGATATTAATGAAATTCTTTATTCCTTTGAAAGTACGATGGCATTCTGTATGGAACTCGATTTCTTTTGCATGGCCACCACGGGCACGCTTGCAGAAGTCCAGATGCTGAACTCAATTTTCGTAGGTTTTCAAGCATAAATAGGCCGATACTGCTGCAATTTCACGTTCGATATTCGTCGCTGGCTTGTTGGCATAGACAGACTTGACATAACCCCACAGGAAATAGTCTAACGGCGTCACATCGCACGACCGGGGCAGCCAAGCGAATGGACCATTTCGTGGGATAACAAGTTCTCCAAACTTGGTTTCCAATAAATTGATTGTGACATTCGCTGTGTGGCTTGTGGTGCCGTCATGTTAGAACCACAGAACCAAGGTGAAGGTGATTTTTCGATGAAAATCCTAATCATTTTCAAGTTGTTGCTCAGCTAATTTACGAACATACGACGCACGCTTCTGGTGGTCAAGCGGTTTCAGTTCTTGCGTTAATTTAATCTTGTAAGGATGTAGACCAAGATCTTTTCGCAAAATTCGCCACAACGACGTCACAGAGATGCCCAACGCTTGAGAACGACGTGTGAGAGACACATTTGGGCTATCTGCAACTGAAGCCTCAGCTGCAGCAATATTCTCGACACTACGGGCACTTCTTTGTCTCACTGGCACGGGAACATTTTGTACTGTGCCTATGGATTCAATTTTTTCCACTAGATGCTCAATTGTTGATCTGTTAGGGCGATTATG
This sequence comes from Scaeva pyrastri, assembly GCA_905146935.1. Lineage (NCBI taxonomy): Eukaryota > Metazoa > Arthropoda > Insecta > Diptera > Syrphidae > Scaeva > Scaeva pyrastri. The sequence continues at coordinate 4,523,035 of LR989930.1, forward strand.
ATGACCATAAATTGGACGTAGCGCTCTTGACGTTGAATTTCGGTATTAAATTTTAATAATTTCGACTCGTTGTTGGCTCGTATATCTTTCCATCATGAAATGGCAAACCTTAGCGAAGAGAAATGTCATGTCAAAAGAGCAGCAAGAAATATGGCGTCGTTTGCTGTCCCTGTCGCTCTACTTTTGTAACGCCCCTGTTGAAAAACCCGATATTAATGTATTGTGTTGTTGAGTCAAGGGACTCAAGGTGCAAGTGTTTCTACTCCGTACATTTATGTGCTGTGCAGTGTGTAATGTAATGTAATGTTCTTACAAAAACCTACCGGCTTAAAAGAAATAAAATTTCTATAACCTCACTAGTACAAACAAAAGCAACAAAAAAAAATTTAAAAAAAAAACTTCGTCTTTCCTTTAGCCAAGCTCATTGTTAAAAGTGCAGAATTGCACTGTACAACCCTACTTTATCGTAGGAAATGGTCTTTTAAAATTTATAGGCCAATCTTTTCCAAAGGAGCGAGCCATGTGTAGTGTATATATTTGTACTTAGATGATATCTGTTGTTATTGAGAATTAAAAAAACCATTCATTAACTGAAATCGAAAAATAGACTGGTTTCATATTTAATCATGCTTAAACTGTTTTAAGAGAAGTTGAACCATTTTCAATAAATAACTTTTTTACCAAAATTCGAGGAAATCCGCCCATTTTTTGTTTGATTAAGCTAAGATATTTTTTTCTGTGTGAAGAAAACCTAATCACCCAAAATATTTGCAGTATCTAAATATTCTTTGTATTTGTTTAATGTTTTTCAACAATATAATTTACAAGACGAACAAAATTCCTAACCAAATTGTTGCAAACAAAATTATGGTAAAAACAGAAAAAGAAGAACTTAATTACTTAATTACAATCGCTGATACGAAAACTATTTCGTATAAGTACCACCCAAAAACACTTTCAGTATATTATTTGCACACCACTATTCAAATCATGAATCCTTTTACATCTAGGATAAGTGTACACGATTGTTAGATGTTACTCGTACAATACTTTCAGGTCTGCCAGTAAAGTAATAAATTTAACTGTCTCAAAATTATTTGGAAGAAATCTAACAATCGAGTACAGGTGACAATCGTGTAAAAAAATAAATTGTTAGATATCTGCCCACCGAATACGTATATTTGGGAGTTTTAATTAATGAGGTGAATGTCATTAAAATATTATTTAATTTATTTAATGAAAAATAACCTTGTTGGTGGGTCAGCCAATTCTTTTTTTTAAACTTTTACATCACTGCTTTCTCGAATAATAGATGCCAAAACAGTCCTGACTCCTGATAGCTGTTTTATTTTCCAATTGCATTTTAAATACGAAAATGCTGCGAGAAACAATTACCGGGTTTATCTTTTTTATAAATGAAAAAAATTCGACAAAGCTGACAATAAATTGTGTGCTTAGACGATCGGGAGTACATTTACCAATCTCTTACAATTCATTGCTAGATATTTAATTAATCATCTGACAATAAATTGTCAGCCAACTTCTGAGTGTAAATTTAAATAAAACCTCGTAAATTTTCTACCAACCGTAATTGGTTCAATTGATGAAATTAATGAGAGGACAGGGCCAGTTCAAGTTCGTTTTAGTGAAAAAAAAAATATTTACTCTAAAAATTGTATTCACTAATGTTATATCAATTTATCTTCTGTGTCAAAATCTGCTAAACTCTCAATATCAACTAAACTCAGCTTTTTTTATAACTGGAATTATATCGAGCATCTAAACCGTTCGTAAATTTTTTATTTATATTTCTAACGCCTATGTAAGTAAAAAAATAATAATTGTTATAAGCTTGAATAAGTCAAATGAACTTGGCCTTGATAATTACTGGCAGATAATTAAATCCTGTAATAGTTACAGAATGCAAATACCTACATTCGAGGAAACACTTGAAATTGAGCTAAGCGGCGCGGCGCGGCGCGGCGTGACGAACGACGACGCAACCTCGGTTCTAGTTTTTGCGTATAAAAAAGTCTACGAAATTTTTTGAAAAATAAATAACATTATTCTAGACACAATATTCCAATAGCAACTGTCCTGTCTATTTTGACAGCTGAACTTAGTAACACCTAAAGTTATTCCTAAAAAACACATCCTACGTGTGAAAAAAACTGGCTGAAAATGTTAAACCGTATGGTCGATATAATAACTATTGCACCAATGAAAAATTACCCTTTTTTCAATTTAAGTATAAATTAATTTATATTTGAAGAATAGAACATTTTAAAACAACGCTAAGGGAAAAAAAAACAAACTTACCTTTTTTCTTCTGTTAAACTCCAGGCAATATAAATAGGTTAAGTATTTTCTTGTACCGTTATTGGTTTTAACAAAACGATGTTGCACTTTTCATTCCCTGCTTTCAATAGAATGAACAACTTCGTAACATGGTCTGCTCTGGCATTCGACTAGTTTAATAAAAATCTAAAGAAAACTTGTTTTTATCATTTTGTTTGTTGTTTTGTTTTTTTTTTCGCAAAAATTCATTACTTTAATATGTAAAATTAATGTTGTGTGTCGCACTTATGGAGGCACTAATATATCGATTTAATCCTTAAATTACTTAAGTTCCAGGAAATGTTTGTACATAGTTATTTTTTTTTTAAATATGTGTTTTATTATTAAAAGTTCTTCTTTAATTAGTTTTCTTGGTTCAAAAAATGTATATTTATTTTATATATAGGTATATTAGTGTATACATATATGTATGCATTAGCCATTTAACATCTGAGTAATAATTCTCTTAAAACAGAATAAAATGCAATATGTGTAACAATATATTTAAGTTTGAAATTATAATTTAGTTATTATTACATGAGTTTTTACTTAACACTAATTCGTTGAATTTTTCATTAATTTGGTAAGTTTAATTTTTGTCAATTTTACTTTTTTGTTGGTTTTTTTTACTTTTATTTGCTTCGCTAAGTATCTTAATTATGATCTAACGTTTGTCCGATTTATTAAAATCATGTTTAGAATATTTTTTGTGTAAAATATATAGAAAAAATAAGACGAAGGTTTTAATTTTAGAACATCACTAACACCACATAAACAAACCACAAACTAAATAAAAACACAAGCATTCTTAGCCAAAAAACAAGAATATTGTCGCGCCGTTGTTCTTTAAATTTTGTACTTATTTTTTGCCTTTTAAATGTTACTTTTAGTACGAGTGCTGTCTTATGACTTAACTTTTTTCTTTCTTTTTTTTAACTAAAAATCACATTATTGTTCACCATCAGGATTTGCCGTTTTGTTGTAAATTCTAAAAATATAAAATTGTTGCTGTACCTATAAGAGTTTGTTTTAGTCAAGTGTAAATTTTTTATCAATTTATTAAATTATTCAAAAATATTACATTACATTTGTTTCAAAAAAAAAAAAAATAATTTACCCGAAGGAAAAAAAATTCTCAAAGGAAATATTTTGTTTCTTCAATAATTCATACTGTCACAGAGAGATACAAACAGAATAGATTTTCAAATACAGAAGATACTACCGAATATATTACATCCCCTTTCTATCCTTTTTCCAATTAAATTAATAAAAGCTACAAAAGTATGTAGCACACTTTTAGACAATGTTGACATGATACGCCCGCTTTTTTGTATATCACCTTAGAGTATGCACAATGTTTTCACTCTTAAATATATGAATGTTATCTATGTACATATTTGTTCTTCTTATTTTTTTGTTATGTAAAAATATTAAGTGGAAAATTTATCAAGAGTTTGTAGGACACTTCAAATCGCAACAGATATACAAAATTTATATACGACTGTAGAAATAGAGACGTCTTAAAGCGTACCAGTAGTACCTACTTAGAATAATTATTTTATTTTTTTTTCAATTTTTTGTTCAATATTCCTTAGGTTCAACAAAACCATATGTCAACGTAATTAAACTCTATGATGAAACAACATGTAGGTATCTTTTTTTTCTAATTTATGAAATGTGATTAACAATCTTCGGATCAAATGCAATTTTTTGTCGGTGGTATTTAATCATATCATGAAGGAAAATGCAAATAAAAAACAGACAATAACAAAGCCGAATTCTTAATATCTCACCGACCTAACGATTATGACTGACAAGAAAAAGAGTTACGAAATGTTTCTCTTGTTAAATATAAAAAGTATGTACAGATTTAAATGTTGGGATTGGGAGCTTGCCGGAAAATGTATTTGAGCTCCCTTGTATATGTAACGAAAGGGATGAACAACATTACCACAACTGAGTTTGGGTTCTCTTTTTCTCTTTTTGTTGTTTCGTTTGTACCATATTCCGTTTCCGCTAAGCTACTGGAATTGTTGCTACAGTATTGTGCAAAACCTAAGCAATCATTTCGTCTATACAATAAGCATTTTTTTTTCATGATGTTGATATGTAATGAACTAATGAATAACGCAATTAATGAAGAATTATAGCTAAATGATTATTTAATGTTTTTATAACATTTTCACAAAATTTGATTTTTCACAATTTTTTATTATACCTAAACTAGAGGGCCCGGCAAACTTCGTCTTGCATCAATTTAATGCAGAATCTCAATATGTGGAAAAATATTGTTGTTGCTTATTACATACAATTTTTTTTTTTCTAGTTGGCTTGGTAAATTTTGTAAGTTTTTTATAAAGTGGATCGATCGGCAGGACAACCGAAGTTGTTGAAAACATCTGTTTCGTTGTGCTGAATGTAAAACAATAACCGCAGATTGCTTCAATTTTTATGTAAAACATTTTACCGGGGTAAAAATTAGTAATTAGGCTACGTGCTTTTTAAGACTATACTCTATCTCTGTGCCAAATTTGATATTATATAGGTACATATATATAGTGACCGTATATATTATATCTTAAATAATTGTCATTGTTCTGACAATGAAATTTCTGAAAATTATTATTACATAGAATGCAAACTCTTGAATCAAGACGTAGAATGTTCAGTGTTTTATTCTTTCGTGATATGCTTTCGAGTGATACAGATTATGAGTTTTTACTTTCTGTAATAAATATTTATACGCACCAAGTCGACATTTTATTTTTGAAAATCCTAATTCTACAAACTGTGGACAGCGTGAACCTACGTATTTCTCTAAGTTGTAAATATTTCGACATGTATTATAATCTAGATTTAGATGTATTTCTATCCAGAAACAATGTTTAAAGCTCTTTGTTCCAATCGTTACGTAATAATTCTTCTTAAAATTCATAAGCCGTCTCTCGGAAAATTATCATATAACATATACATTTTTCAAATATAACTATTTTTTTAATAAATATTTACTTGATGCTAACACTAAAAACTAAAAAAAAAAAACACTGTATTACGGCTTACTACAAAATAAATTTAACCTATACTTTAGCTCAGCAACATGTGGTGGTTATATGCTATTAAATTGTAGCTTATATTTATAAAACGTTTGGATGTTTGACATAGCGCCATCTATTGAATACTTACTGAATCCAGTCAACATATGTCGCCATCTGTTAAAATCGTTTAGAGCTAACAGATAATTGTGACTGTCAAATAATAGACAAAAAATTCGGAATAAAATAATATTGCGATCATAAATTGATAGCTTTTAAATCCTATCTTTCGAGTTGGATCAAATTGCACACGATTTAAAAATTTGATTAAAATCGGCTAAGTAGTTTAGGAGTCTATCGCGGACAAACAACGTGACACGAAGTTTATATTAATATCTCCTAATTAACTCTTCTGACATTAAAATAAAAATTATTAGGGAATTTAAAAGTTGTGCTTCCAAAATTTTTTTATCAAAGAATTACTGTATTAATAAGTCAATTATTTCATTCTTGATTCAAAAATTTGAAAGTACGGGAAGTATTGGAAAAATGCAATTTTTGTGATCGACTGCCTAAAACGATTTGGAGAACTGATAGATTTTATTTTATAAATTTAAATTTAATAAAAAACAACCGTTTACTAGTTCAAATGTAACAGTGAAATCATTAATTCTTCACATTGATTCTAACACTGTTTGAAGACGAGCCATAGAAAATGACATTCGAAGTTACAGGCCATAGAAGAAACCATTGCTTACAAAAAGGTTGTGTTGTGTTTGTGAGATATGAACTGCGATTTAAATATTCTTTTTAAATCAAATTTTTCTTTATTAAAAAAAAAAAACAGGTTAGATTTTGTAAAAAAGTACCGTAAATGGTTCTTCGCAAAATGGAAAACCATACTTTTCAGCGATGAATCAAAATTTAATTTGATTCATGAATCAAAATTTATAGTTTGGACCTGCTTTTCAGAATATGGCCAGGGTCCTTTCCATCAAATCGATGGAATTATGGATCGATTTGTATACAAAAGTATACTTGAAACGAAGATGTTACCATATGCAGAGTGGAATAAGCCGCTTAGATGGGTGCTTCTACATAATAATGACCCGAAATACACATCTTTTTAGCACCCTGAAGAAATAAGTAGCTGGAAAACGTTTCAGATCAAAGACGGAGCTTTTCAATACGTTGGAAGAACAACGAGAGAACATCCCACGTAAAATAATTACTAATTTAATAAATTCTATATAGACCCGATGCGTTACAGTTATTCAAAACAAAATAGTAAAAAGTTGCTTAGGTTTTGCACAAATCAAATTAGTGAAATTAGTTTTATTTAATTTATATAAAAAATTGTGAAAAATCAAATTTTGTGAAAATGTTATAAAAACATTAAATAATCATTTAGTTATAATTCTACATTAATTGCGTTATTCGTTACATATCAAAATCATGAAAAAAAATGCTTTTTGTATAGCCGAAATGGTTGCTTAGGTTTTGCACAATACTGTATATGCTGCTGTATGTAGTGCTTTATTTGCCAAGGATTCGAATTTTGAAGCACCTCACTACTATTGTACTCCTTGCTGGGCACTTCAGTTTTTAACCATTTTCGTTTGTGTTTTACTTGTTAAATCTGCTATTACACGATGAATCTTTATGCTGGCGACAAGTTTTTCAAGTACTATTTAGACGTTGAAACCAGATGCATGAATCTATTTTGACGGTTCTCTTTTATTTTTATTTCGTTTTCGTCTTGTACATACACATGTATGTATATAAATGTGTGCTTGTGTCACTTTTCAAATTGAAACAATTTCGTTTTTCTTTGAAATCAATTTAAAAAAAAAAACATTTAATTAAATTTGATTTGATTTATTGATGAAGGATATGAATTTTGGAATACAAAATAGTACATATAAAGATTTCTAATATTACGATGCATAGAAGTTTCCTTGTCGAACAACGAAACAATATGAAAGAGTATAGCAAGAAAACGGACAAGCGCAAAGAGAAACGTCAATTTGTCGCACGGAAGATTTTACCCGTACAACGCAGGTCGATTTTCTTGTGTCTCATGTTTTCGAATTTTGTCTCTCCTTTACACTTATGTTGTTCGAAGTGCCGTATACCTCAGATTCATAGTGTAATAGCAGACTAATTAAGACCAATAGTAAAGGAGTGAATTTAAACATTCCGAAAAATTTTGTTACTGATGAAAAAAATAAGTTTTATGAACAGACGTACTTTTTTTCAGACAAAACATTATAATAATTCTAATAAATAAAACAAAAATAATGAAATCTGTATTATGATTTTAAAATACTCAATAGTTGTTTGAATCGAAAAAAAAATGTTTCTGACCAGGATTCGACCTTTGATCACAATATCAAGAGTTCTGACTAAAAAACAAAACATACCCTCACTCGCGCGTGAAGTACAATTATGTATGTGGACACAGCTTTGGCTTAAATCACGTGAAAAAAGTTCATAACTTTCGAGAAAAAAAAACTAATAACAAAAAGCCAAAATTTGACCAAAATTAAGCTTAAAAATACGTTTGAAGAGTAATTTTTCAAATTTTACATGAAATTTATAGATTTGTTGATATACATACTCATACATATAATACAGTGCTCTAATTATTTCTTAATCAAAAACTAAAAACTATACAGAATCATTTATTAACCGATAAAATATCGGTGGATTAAAATTACACGCCTTTAATACTAAAAAGCTTATTTATAAAAAAATAAACCAGTATTAGAGGCGGAGTAAGCTAAAACTGGTTCATAGCAGTTTTAGAGCCGTTTAAGTATCTAAGTCATTTGACATGTCAAAAAGAGTGTAAAACTGTTGTTTTTACAATTTTGAGAAATGGAGAATTATTATTGATTTTGTTAATGATTTAAATTCTTTTGACGCCTTAACTATGAGAAGGAGAAGTCATAAGCATTATAAAACTCGGTTTAATCCCATAACAATGAGAGATGGAACGTTTATAATAACCTGAGTTTTAGATTGGTCATTTTTCTAATACAAGATTTGACATAAGCAAGGCGTAACTAAAACGTGGCGTAAAGACGGTGTAAGTGATACAACTAGTTTTAACTATTCCTAGGTTGAAACGAGTATTAGTGAAATCTAATAAATAAGGCTGTATGAGTTTATTTCTACTAGTTTTCTTATTAATGGAAATATATTGGATAAGTTAATCTGTTTTTAAATACAACTTACTTAAATACAAAAGTAAATACTACATATATCTTTTTACTATCTATTTAATATCACTTATACAATGTGAATATTACCTTCAATCTACAAAGCACTTGCATTAAGGTGTCACACACAATATTTTAGCTCAATGACTTGACTAGATTAATTCATTGATGTTTTCACCAATTTTTCATCAAAAGATTTCCTCCATTCAGTAATGAGTATGTCGGTGACGAGAAACGATAAATGTCCAACACGCCTGCAATATTAAATTGCTAACTCCCTTTTATTAAAAAACGGGCATCCAAACATATCCAAACACTGATAGTTCGTGAAAATAAACAAAGCAGACTGAAGTATTGGACAATCCCATGCAATACAATAAGATTAATTGTAGCACTAGCACACATGTAGGTACACATGCAGTGGCGTATTAAACTTTCTGCCGCCCTATGCCCTGTCTGATTAGCCGCTTTTTTTAATAGACGAAATTATATTTCTTTGGATTCCTTCTTACTAATCAAGATATAGATTTAATTTTATAAAACAATACAAATACATAAATATTTAATAAATATTAACAAAATAAATAATGAACATTTTTCTTAAACTACAATGCAATGCTTAAGCAAGCATAGTATGCAGATCGGGACAAATTTTGTCTCCCAATACGATTTTTGTCCCAGGACAAATTTTGTCTCCGGTTTTTTTTTTTCCAGGCCGTTCACACGCAAAATTATGACGTTTGGCTGGAAAAGTGTGTTTAGCAAAGTGCAAATTTCATATTTTTCTCCCAAAAACCAGACGAAAAAAACCCAAGGTAAACGATACTTTTCAAATTGCTAAACAGGCATGAGAAGTCTCCACCTCGTTTGTCCGCGAAAATAATGTTCTAATCATTATTTTGCGAGACAAATTTTGACAGCTATCACAAACACAAATCCATTCCAACTGGGACGAAGTTATTTTTGATATTAACTTATTTATTTTTATTTTTAGAATTCATTGTTTTTTATAAAAGTTTATTTTAAATAAATAGGTATAAAGTAATGAATCGGCGACTGAATTCAAGAAAAAAAAATTTAAAAACTTATACAAAATTTAAATAGGGTCAGTTGGTGTAATTGGGGACAGTTTTTGCAATTTCAAAAAGATACAAATTTAAAATTAAATAGGTACATGCAATTTTGAACTTCTAAAAGTGTTAAACTTATAAAATAATGAGAAGAATTAATAATCTAATGGATAAAACACGTTATTGTGAATATTAAGTGCAATACTTTGGTGTTTTCATTTCCCCCCGCAGCATTCCCATTAACCCCATTTTATTTTAAAGTCAGGGGTAAATGAAAACGTCTTTCTTTTTTCTCTTGCTTGATATAGACTTCGAAAAAGGGCAAATGTGAACATAAATGATTCTTTTACAGAATAAAACCAGTCTTGCTCATTTTTTTCGATGTTTCCTTTTACCCCATAATTAAAAATTATTTCAGTTTTTGTTTCTAGATTTCGTCTGAGCAAAAACATCAACTGTTGTTATAATCAATTTCTTGAACTATTTAAGATTCAATAGACAGTTGTGCTAATGTTAAAGCATTAAGTCTGTCTTGGCCCATACTTGCGGGTAAAAAGATCTTTCTCATGAACATTTTGTAGCGGCAATACTCAAAAAAAGTATAGAGCCATGTCTACATTCGGATAAACATCTCGAAGATTCTGAGGCTGCAAAACATTGCTATTCCTTGCGTGAAACGTAAATCGTTCGTATTTAATAGAGAGTTGATACATAGTATAAATGAATACATTAATTTCCAAAAGTCTTCCAAATCATCAGGATATTTGGTAACTAATTCATTTGCACGAATTTCTAATTCATTAATAGGTACATACATACATATGTACATATTTCAGATAAATATAATCTATATTTTCTTCTTCTAATATATACAATTCTCCTGTCACAGTCACAATGTTTGTTCCCATTCTCCTTCGAAACGGCTCGACCGATTCTTATGAAATTTTGTATGTATATTCAGTAAGTCTGAAAATCGGCTACACCATTACTATCTATCTTTTATACCCCTATGTGGTGAGAGTGGTCCCTCACCAACATTTTTTTTTTGACAATTGGTGTAAATTTTTTTATAATAATTTTTTTAATTCATTTTCTTGATTTTGTATTAAAAAATAAATACATACTCCAGTTTCCGTAGTTTACGATATAAAGTCATAGTAACGCCACAATTGTTCTATCTATTATTTTTATTATTTTGAGTGTTGTTAGAACGTTTAGTTAATTAAGTGGATTATGTACTCAACACGCGTCACGAGCTTAAGTCAGTTTAAAGTCAGGGATAAATTTCTTTTAATTTTTCTAATCACGCCAAATCGCTGAACAGATCTGGATGAAATTTTACACAGAGATAGATTATAGTCTTAAAAAGCACTTAGGCTAATTTTACTTACGAAATTCATCAGGCCATGTAGAAACTATGAACAAAAAATTTTATGGAAAATCAAATATGTAACCAACAACAATATTATTCCATATCTATGTATATAGTATACTTTATCGTCTATTATATAACTTGATTTTTAAATATGTATTAGTATATACTTCAAGGAAAAGACGAACTTTAACTCAATACAATTCAAATAAATGTTATTATAGATACACTTTTCTTGTAAGTTCCTAGAATAATGAAAATTTTGATAGGTTAGTGAAATATCGGCCAATCTAACGGCCAGGCGAGACAAAGTTCGCCGGGTCCTCTAGTTGTCAATAAATTCAAATAAATTCTTTTGACTGAAAAGCTTTAATGTATCTATGTTTTCCTAATAAAAAAAAAAAAACAAAATTTTATCCGAATATTAATTTAAGGGAGCAGCTCAAATATAAAATGTTTTTAGCACCATTTTTGGTTTTTAAAAATATTTTTGAAAACTTGATGTGATATCTTTTCTTAGACAATGTTTGGACGTTTTTTTTGGTTTTTCGCAAATACCTATCTCAGGAACAAATAATATTATTCCGTAGACTGTATAATGTAATACAGATTTTGCATAAATTTGAAGAAAAAAATCAACAATCAACATTACCTATTGTTATTTTTTTTTTTATTATTAAAAAAACGTTAAAAAAATTGTATCGCAAATATACATACAATGAATAAAAAACAACATCAAAATAAATTCAATGTATTACCTTGTGAAATGACTATTTTGACATCAGGTACCTACATTTTTCAAAAAAAATCAAATATCTCGAAAGCGGGCCACGATATTGACCTCAAATTTATTCTGTTTTATACATAATACATTTGTGAACATATGCTAGAAAATTATCGAATTGAAAGCTTTTTTACAAAAAAAAAAAAAATTTATACAAAAATTTACCATACATAAATGTTTCTCGACTTAAATATGTCGAGAGGGGTCTATCATTTTAACTTAAAATAAAATACTAAAACTAAAATTTACCAAAAAGTGTTTTTCGGCTAAATTATCCTCACATTTTAAATATTGTTTTTCCACTACAATATCTCCAAAATGTTTTAAATCTGATAATTTTTTTGGAAATTAAATTGTTATCATCAAGAATAAATCGATTACACATTTACAAATTCACAAAAATTAACCAAATTATGCTTTGTTGAAGACTACAATAAGGACTACCTTTTCTTTGATTGGCGATTTATTGTAAAACAAAAACTTTAACCAATGGGATTGGCATCCAGCCTTTTTAACACGCTTATATTAGCTTCACTTGTATGTATGTATGTATGTATGTATGTATGTAACCGACACCTTTACACTCGATTTTGACCCACTTTACACGAACCGATTTTAATAAAATTTTGTACACATATCAAGAACCGGTGGCAAAACAATAATTTCATAAGTTTATCTCAATATCCTTATCAGGATTACCAGGATTAAATATTTTCCTCCCACACCTTCTGTTTCTACCAGCTTTTATTGTGAGCTTATAAATACTAATAGACTCCCATGATTCTAAGTGCTGCCATAGCTCAGTGGGTTAACTCGCCGCCACGTTTCATTTTTGGCATCGGATTGTACAGGGTCGTGGGTACAAGTCCCAACCATGGCGGAACATTTTTTTTTTTAATAATAGGCTAAATCGCAGGCGCGACTCACGGGGTTGTGGGTTCAAATCCCAATCATGGCTGATAATTTTTTTTAAATAAAATTACGAAAACTTAAAAAATAATTTTTTTGACAACACATCGAACTAAAAAATGAAAAATAAATATAGTTTAAAAAAAAAACTAATAAAACACGCTTAGCACATCAAAGTAAAAAAATTAAAAATAATTTTTAAATTAAGCTGAAAACAATAATGATCTTAAAAAGCGTTGAGCGTATTGTATGGCATATTTTTCGTATTACGAGCGCCCCACGCTTTTTTCACATTTTCCCAGACTTTTTTCGTTCGGACTTAAAGCATATGGTCATGGCTTCCGTCTTATAACGTTACATCGTACGTGTTTTTTCCTTATTACTAGAAAAACTGCAATGCTAATCTGATTTTTAAACATACGTCTGAAAGATCTCTTCAAAATCTAATTTTTGTAGAAAAAAGTTTTTAATTATCTCTTTTAGATTTTTAAATATTCCCCTCCGAATTGGCTGATAACGTTACATTTTTTGGAAGTAGCTGTTGAGGTTACTGGACATATTTAAAAAACTCTGCGAAATTGGTGTGCTAATTAATTTTTTTTCTTTTAGAGAATTGAGATAAAATTCCAAATAACAGTTTACCATTTTTTGTTTAAGAAAAAGTTATGTTTGTATGTGTTATTTGAGGTCAAATGTGTGTCTTATAACGTTACAGAAAAAAGTCTTATAACGTTACCTTCCGAATTCTTGTGTGAAAATTGGTGAAAATATGACTGAAAGGAAAAATTCTAGTAAAGTATAAACAATAAAACAAATTTATATAAAAAAATAATTTATTTACCATAAGGTACTTCATTTTTTGTTATAACGTAAATGGGTGGATAAAAAAGCCAAAATATAACCGAAAGGTCCAAAAAAATTGATTTAAGAAATTTTATGATTGAAATCGACATCGAACATCATTCTATGCAACACAACAAAAACTTCTCCAAAATTCCCATTTTTGTAAAATCGTATTTTAAGGGGGTAAGTACACCTAAAATATATGATACATGATTTTAGGGTAGCTTTCGATGCTTAATCCATTAAAACCAAAATCAAAGAAATTGGACAACCCTGTAAGAAGTTATAGTCCTTTACAGTAAATGTTGTGTTTTTTTAGAAAAGCAGGTAAAATATTTTTAAAATTTCCTTTAAAATTAATTTTTCTTCGTCAAATTTAAAGCAGATAAATAATTTGGCATATAAATAAAGAATCAAAACAGTTCACTAGTACATTTGAAGTCCAAGAAAGTCTTAAACTTCATCTTCATTGACTTTAGCAAAAAATGTCTTATAACGTAACACATCCTTAACTATTGTTTAAATGAAAATGGTCGCTTTTTATATATATATTTTTTTTAGTTTTGTTAAATAAATACAAAATACTCAATAAAATTCAAAAAATTCAATTTCTAAAACTTTCATATGAAAAGTAAAAATACTTTTAAGGAATTTTGTCTTATAACGTTACACGAATTACACGAATTTGGTTATTTAAAATTTACAAACTTGAAACTTCTTTTTTGACAAAAAAATGAGATATTCAGGTAAGGTAAGATCTTTTCTTGAAAACTTAAGTGTATTCAAAAAAAATAAATTATTAAAAATTATATAAATTACCTTTTTACGAGCACTTGAATTTCCGGTCATTTTTAAAGAGCTCAACAGGCTGACTTTAACTGTGGCTTAGATCAAACTAGAAATGTTTATACTGTTGATAATGATATCGATCGTTCCTATGAGATGTATTCTCTCAAAAAATGAGCATAACAGCGGTAAATTCTAAAAAAAACAAAATGCCACTCGGTTTCATTTCTCGAAGCCAAGACCATATGTATTATTAATTTATGTACATATCCCTCTGATCATCAACAAAAGAAAATGCATTAAAGATCAAACAATACCAGAATACCCAAAATTGTTTCTTTTTCACCTACTTTTGTGACTGTCGTCTGGTAAAGGACGATTACCGTAAAGCATACAGGACTAAAAAAAATGTTAAACAACCAAAGTGTGCCAAAATGGCAAAAATGTCGTTTTTATTATTCTTTCTAACTCTCACAAAAATTGTAGTCTCTTTCCTTGTCTTACTTCGATTTGAATTCGCGTCAGTTGCCAGTCTACCATCTGAAAATAATTTCTCCACGAGAGGCTCAACCAATAAATAACTAGATGCAGCCCTATTCGACATTGTCAATGGGAGTTCCTACTATAATAGTTTTCATATACAAAGTTAATACCTACATAGTAGCCGGGTTTTTTATACACGAAGAACCAGTTCATGAATAACTGGTTCAGCACTTTTCATGTATTACACAACACTACATGATCTTGATATTTTTCTAGTTCAATTTTCGTGAACCAAGTTTGATCCCACCACCAAAAGAAGGGAAATTTTGCTTTTCTAACGGGTAATGTTTTTGTTCTGAGTTGTCATAACGGCAGGACATAACGTATTGAACGGCAGGACACAGACACATCGTCGCTGCAGACCAAAATATTTAATTTTTGTGAATATAATTTGCTCAGAACTCCTGTGTGGTGCGTGGGAATTATTTTTTTTTTTATTTTCTTCGTCTGCAACTACATCTCTGCGTCGTGTACGGGCAAGATGTTTTTTCGGAGTATAATTAAATTCTAATAATCACAACTCGCCACATCATTTTACAAAAGTGGGAAAGTATGATCCGTATCGTTTTATTTTAATGATCTGAACCAGTTCATCTTATGTGCATAATAAAACGCGGCTATCATCTACTTATGATCATGATCTATTACGCACCGCACTTAAAACACGCAAAACCAATTTTGTGCGTTCCATTGAAACTGGCTAGTAACGTACTCACAAGTAGGCCACCCCCAAAGGAACGCGGCCATCATCAAATTTCGAAAGTATATTGGACCCAAACCATAAATAAAAGAAATTACTTCACAGCAGAACCACCAACTTTCATTTCTTGTTGTTGTCCTTTGCGTTTTATATAAGCAAACTAGTTGGACAACTTTTTTTATTGCAAAACTGGTTCTTTGGATGTAGGCAATGTTTTTGATCTAGATATGTCATATTCATTGCCCTTAAAACTTCCATTTCCAGTAAAAAGAAAAGACCTAATATGTACTCGACTACTCGTACATATATATGTCAACTAGACATGCATTTTGTCATCCAAATACATTTATGTAGGTACATACATTTTTGTTAGCATGAAAAAAAGGACATTCTTGATTAGTATCTTCTACTTTGAGCCATGCCCAAACAACAAAATATTAAAGGAAAGGCAAAGGCAAGGCCAAAAACAAAAAGAAAAACAAAAACAACTACAAGAGAAGCAGCAGAGCAGAAATAATTTTCCTTGTTGGCTATGGCACGAAAAGGATACATCATAGTTCATAGGTAATGCACCCGTTTGAAATATCACTTTGAGATTTACAGCTGTTGACAAATCAGCATAAACAAAGAAATATGTTCTTTGTTGTTTTTTTGATTTTGTCACAATCAAAATATGTAATAAAAACTCAAGCCTCTAAATGGGTACACAGTACACTCAAATATGTAGGTAGTTATATTTAATATAAAAAAAAGGTTGGGTGCGAATCACACTATTAACTAACAATTTTCTTTTTAACTTTGTTTATTTGGTTTATTTTTGATTTTACTAATTGATAACAAGGCTTAATGAATGCGAAGTTTCGAAGTCAATATCATTCAGGTCGAAAAACATTTGTTAAACATTTTTGGTAGTTTTTTGTGTAATTAAAAAAAAATGGGTGAAAAATGTTAATTTACTTTTTCGTAAAATTTTACCAGGCCTTTTTCATATCAAATTTGTTAACTAAAATTAAATTTATGGAAGTCAACGCCGATTTGTTGTTGCTGGGATTGGGATATTTGCTGCCAACCGAACTTTTTACACATTTCCAACACATAAATTATCCATTTCAGATTCTTAAAAAACTTTGTTTGTGTATGTTTTGCGATTGCTCGATTTACCACCCGGAATAAATAGAAGTAGGTACTGTAAGTATAAAACACAACAGCTGATCGCAATTACAAGCCGCGTTTTATTATTGATGAAATGATCTAGTTCGGATCATTAAAATAAAACGATACGGATCATATTTTCCCACTTTTGTAAAATGATGTGGCGAGTTGTAAAAAACATCTTGCCCGTACACGACACAGAGATGTAGTTGCAGACGAAGAAAATAAAAAAAATTAATTCCCAAGCACCACACAGGATGTCTGAGCAAATTATATTCACAAAAATAAAATATTTTGGTCTGCAGCGACGATGTGTCTGTGTCCTGCCGTTCAATAAGCAACTTATGATTTTAAACTTTGTATAATGATTCGGAATCGAGTCCTAAATCAAAATACATTGTTTATGGTAATACTCTCGTTGTGACAACTCAGAACAAAAACATTACCCGTTAGAAAAGCAAAATTTCCCTTCTTTTGGTGGTGGGATCAAACTTGGTTCACGAAAATTGAACCAGAAAAATATCAAGATCATGTAGTGTTGTGTAATACATGAAAAGTACTGAACCAGTTCTTCGTGTATACAAAACGCGGCTATTTATTCCTGTTTGATAGTTTAAAATTCGAACCAAGTTTCCCAAACTTTGGTAAGTGCTACCAAGCAATTTCAAATTTTCAGTGATCCACACAGAGCAAAGAGAATTTGATAATCAAAATTGACTATCAAAAGAATGACAATCACATATCGCCTAAGCGACTCCACCCCTGTTAAACAAATTTTAATTGAAGTTAATATCGCATTCATGAGATATCGTCGACGAAAAACGGCAGGTATAATTATACACACATACACATTTGTCAATAATAATAGCTTCCTATGGGAAGTTAATAAGTGGAGATAATCAAAAATGCTTCATTCTTGTATTTGCACGATAAAGTTTTACTACAGATAAGAAACTATATGTTATGTTTACCGCAATATTTTTGTCTGATGTGTCATTTGTATTTACATATACAAAGAACATGTATTATGTGCTTGTGGAAAATAAAATCTAAATAATACGCCAAATAAAGACTCAAAACTAAAATGTTATGAAAAACTAAAATTTATAGAAGTTGATGAAAAGAAAAGAAAATTCCAATAATATTTAGGTATCGAAATTTGGCTATTCTTACAAGGAGGTAAAGTGGCTTTGAGGTCCATTGCAGTAATGCTTGCAAACATTGTATTATTTTAGCTCCATCTCTATGAATTCTGGATAAAAGGACAGAAGTAATGAAGTAAAATGCTGGGAGCTACTAACTCCCTTTCTTCTTTTTCAAGTTGAATTGTTGTATGACAATACATTGCTCCAGTGTGTTTTGTAAATAAATTAGGGGGCACTTAGTCCTTAAGCGCCTAACTGTGTATGATTAGCGACAAATTTCCTCGAACATGCGATTCAATGAACATGCCTTATTTTAATCCATCCAATCGAGACTCGAGAGAGACTCGATATTGAGCTGTCAATAAATTCTTTGACACATGGCTATCAATTTTAATTAATTTTATTTAGAGAAAGTTTGGGAAATAATACTAAGTTTGCACTTCTATAACAACCCACTACATAGTTTTTGTAAAATATCGCATTACAGACAGTATTTTATATAAGAGTAAAAAAAAAAATACTTGGAAAGCAGATAAAACATTATTCAAAGACATTTGTTTGACAACAAAAATCAAAGAATACCACTTGAGAAATTAAAAAAAGATATATGTAAATAAATAAAAGAACAAAAATGCCAGGTTAGCTAAAATAGTTCCTTGAGAACAAACTTCAAACAAAACAAATCCCTTTCCTAAATTTATAAGTTAACAAAGAAACTATTAAAGAGATTAAAAACCAACATCATAATGGAACTCCGTGAAGAAAAAGAATCCCAAGTCAACTGCGAAAAAGAAAAAAGGAATCTCAAACACAACTCAAATCCTCAAACACAAGTACAACAAGCACTCTCTCCTTCGGTGACGACAAAGGGCACCGAAACGGAAACAGCAGTAATAACTAACTGGTCGAGATTTTCGGAATGGATTCATTGCATGTGCGTAGTTACGTTTGATCTAGAACTTGGCCAAGCCATCGAGGTTTGTTTCAGCTTGTTTTTCTTTTATTTTTCTTATTGTTAGAGAGGACAATCATGTTTTTATTTACAGGTTATTTACCCGGAAAGATTTACCCCATCTGAACAAGAAAAAACAAACATTTGCTATTTAGCATTTCCAGACTCGAATTCCGGGTGCATGGGCGATACTCAGTTTCACGTGAGGTTGCGACTTGCACCGGACCAGCATGACGTTAAGAACAATAAGAGCACTTCTTCATTGAGCAAGGAACACAAACGATTTAATGCACAGTGCAATGCCGTTCAAAAAGCTGACAAGGCTCATTACTGGGGATTTGTGTATTTTCGTCAGCGAAAGGAGGCAAGTTTGCCACGCGGTTACTTCCAAAAGGTGTGTTTATTTAATCAAATTTAAATCTATTTAATCTTCGAATTTAGTAATTGAAAATGAGATGTGTAAGTATTTAGTAAAATATTTGCTAATGTGTTATTAATCGGTGTGGAGTCATGACTCCGTAATGAGTTATGAACTAAGTCTAAGTTACCGACAACTTAACCAATTTGTGTAAGAATATTAGACCCGTAACTCTTTTTCATTTGTTTAGAAAGATCTTTTCTTCTTTTATTAAACTACTCTTCAATAAACGTTTTATGATCTAAGATTCGAAATTATATTTTCTCTGTAAAATTATTTTTAAGTTTGGACGCTTTTAGGCCAAGATTCTCAACAAAAAAATACGTTAAGTTGTCAAATACGACAAGCCAAGCTGCTGACGATTACGACGAATCAATTTATCGCAGTCTTCGGATACACTTTTAGCAACAGCTGCTATATTCTCTTAACTACGTGATGTTTGTGGTTTAACAAATCGAATATCATGCAATAATGTAAACTGGGGCTCAGTTATTTGTATTGTTAATAGTGGTGGTCAGTAGGTCGATTATAAGTCCAAATGTTTCTCCAATCGCACGAAAAACATTTCTTATAGAACGCTGATATGAGTAATTCAGCTGAAAATTTTAAAATGCTGTTTGTAGTGTGAGTCTTTTCATGATAAGTTGATGATACTGAAGAAAAAGGACAGAGCAGTTTGATAGGAGGCATGCGTAATTTGTCTAAAAAGTCTATTGAAAATCAAACATCAGGATTCAGGACGAATCATCCATCATCATATTTGAGTATTTTGTGTGTATTCTTCTCCATAGTCTTAAAACTAATATAGGAACCTACATCAGAATCTTGTTTGGAAATTATAAAAAAAAAATATTTAATTTTGTATATAAATGCAATTTCGACAAAAATTTAATTTTGGTTTTAAATAACAATTAGAAAAAAAAATTCGTCCCCACACAGATCCTTTTTTTTTATAGATTTTTACGATTTTGTTGAAATTAATTAGAGAGGATTTTTCTGTGTCAGTAATCTTTTATATATCTTTTTGAAATGTAGAATAACTTCGGCGTATTTTCAAGATGAAGGCATAATTCTTCAGTTTGATTGGAATCAGACGCATGAAGAAACAGCTTTGAAATAAAAGAATACACACCTTCAAACTTTATTCTTTTATTTGTTCTTAAAAACACTATTCTATAATAATTTTACTTCGACTTGTTAACTACTTTAATGGCGTGTTCGTAAAGGAATGAATATTTTACTAGTGAACTTTCAGTTACATGACTTGAAACACTTAAACTTCAATTCTTTATGATGACTTTGGAGAATATGTGGGCATTAGATACATTATTTTCAGCATACACTTAGACCTCATAAATTATTTCTCGTGTCACTCAAAATGGTACGAATCTGTATTTATTAGCTAGTTTCTTTTCATAGAGTTTTAGGGATAGAAAATAGTGCGATGATCTGTTATTTTGTGGATATGATTTTATGATTTTAAATTTTTGAACTCAATCTTAAAAAAAAAAAAATTATTCACACAAACTCAGATTTTTCTGTTAGTAGTTTAGTTGGTAGGTTCTTAAGTTAAGGAACATTGAGATATAATAGTTGTACGTATCAGTAATTAGTTGTTAATAAATCTTTTATTACTAATGTATCAAATGATTTTTACTACATCTAAACTGTCCAAATCCACCTGTTCAAATTCTAATTCATACTCTTTTTTTTATGTGTACGAAACCAAAAGCACTATAAGAATAATTTCAATTAGAGTAAAACTAAGAGCAGATGGCATATAAAGGCCGTGAACTTTTACGATTCTGACGTCATCATTTGCGACTGTTGACACATACATATCATCTGAGCATCCTTTTGGGACAGTGTGCACACGCACGCGCTCGTAAATAAATAGCGAACGATGTGCGATTACGCGTGGCTTTTTTGCTTACCGTCGCACATTTTTTGTTTCAGTTTGCTTACACGTGCGAGTATGTGCGATGAGCATTCATTTGTTGCATATTTAACGCAAATCCCTAGAGGTTTTGAAGTAGTTCCAGTTCAATTTCAATTTAAAAGAAAGTAATAAAATGAGCGAATACACAACAAAAAATAGATGTTGAGTAGTCCCGGCACTCTGCTCCACAAGATAATCTGAATTCGATATTTGAATAGTGTACAATAGACATCTGCAACGAGTGGCTTGAATACCCTTTCAAGCCATTCTATATTTTTCCAAATACACTACTTGCTGCTCTCACTAATTTCAAAACAGAACAAATGAATCATCACAACATACCAAAACAATAGAATCGTGTATTTTGTCAAAACGAATACACTATTTGGTTTTTGCTCAAATGCGCCGATGCACCGAATACAGCGAGTGTACATCGAACACAACGAATACACCAAGCCGATTTTCAATCACTAAAGAATGTAAGAGTGACAAATAGAAAGGTTGTCCTTGTCCATCACCAGTCTATGAGTATGAGAAAAAAAATTTAAATTCTTCAGATCTCTCAATCTTTGTCTCTTCAAACGAGAGAAGTCAACCTTAGGAGAGCGCCACCAAATATTGTATTCGGTGTATTCGGTGTGTTAGGCTTGTTCTGTTCTATTTGGTTCAAGCTTTCAAGCCTATGAGAGAAACCAAACAGTGTACTCGTTTTGATACAAAGAAATTGAATGGTGTACAGTGTTTGGTTTTAAAAATAGTGTATTCTCTTTTAGTGTACATTACTTTCTAAGCCTGCAACAAACAGAATACACTGATTTACTGTGCTTGGTCAAAGAAGGTAAATGAATGTATTCATGCAGACCTTTAGTGTACAACTGGACTCTCGATGAATTTAAAAGCTTTAATTACTGCGGTGGAGAACCACCCTAGGCTTTGGGAGACATGCAGAATACAAGCTCCGATGAGAAGACGGAATGCTTGCTTCTTTGCTTTTTCGATCCTATGCTTTTCCAGAGGTGGAGTCGTGTAAGGTGATTTTTGATAGTTGACAGTTTTTTAAGGGACACCTTTTAAGGTGCCAATTTGATTTAACGCTGAGTCGAGGAACATGAATTTTAATTAGACCGAGCCGTTGTATATCCAAACCATAGTAGTCTCATGGGTATGATTTTTGTATGCGACAACATGTCGCATTGGCGATAGTGTCTCCGAGTGGAGATTTACATCCCTCTTAAATTGAATGATCGACAGGAAAGTATTATTTCTATTTTCCATAAACATCTAGTGGAGTAGTAAGTTTATCAAAAATATGAACAAAATTTATCTTTTTCATTTTGGTGCCATACTAAAATGCCTACAGTGAACATTTTGGAACGATTTACGTTAACCTACATGGTACTCAATTGGAATACATAGTACCTAGGTATACATTTTTAACTTCAAATCGATCGAATTGCAAATTTGGACAAATTTGAATACTAAACAGTTAAATTGGTACAAATTTATTGACTTTAAAAGAAAAGGAGACTTTTATAAAAGATAATTCAAAGTGGTTTATTCAAGTTATAAAAAGGAAGTGAAGTAAAAGTAAAGAAAAGGTTATACAAGAAAAATTATAATGACATAACATAAAAGGTATAAACCATGTAGGTATGTTTGATTGTTCAATCTAAACAATTCTGTGATTCGTGATGAAATTACTGGATGCTTATTCCAGGTAAAATTGATGTCATAAAGACTATATGTATATGTACCTACATGCCATGTAATGTACATATTCGATTTACTATGATCTTACACAGACGGAAATGTGTAAAGAATCAAATTTTATAGTCAACCTTAGAAGTAGAATATAAGGAAGAGCCCTTGTTGGAAAAAAGTCAAGCATTTTTCACAATGGTGTTAGTCCTCAATTACATAAACGCATTCCAATAGGGACGCAATGAGTTTTGAGTGCAACTTACTAAGGTGCCATAACAGGCGCAGAGACATAAGTCCCAATTTTATCAATTGGTCTCAATTTTATCAACTGGTCCCAATTTTATCAATTGGGACATATGTACAGCTGTGTTCAAAATAATAGAAGTGCTTTTATAAAATTTTTACTAGTTATTTATTTATTACTAGTAATCAACTCATTTTTTTCGGTAAATATAATGGGACATTAATAATGAAAACATAATGAACAGGTTTGTGATTCAAGCACATTTTTTTAAATTTTTTTATTACCTAAATGAAATACTCCTATTATTTTGAACATTTCCTCTTTGCCTTATTTAAAAAAAAAAAATATTTTTTTTACTACATAATTTGTTTTAGACAAAGTAGTCATTAAGCATATATTATAATACATGACCTACCTTGTGCAAAAGAAAATTTAAATAAAAATAATTAAGTCAACTATTAAATTGCGATTGAATATTTAAAAAGATGCACTCCTATTTTTTTGAACACAGCTGTATGTCCCACCTAAGTGAGACACACGTCCCAAATTCTAGTTTGGGACATATGTCTTACCTTGATGGGATATAAGTCCAAGAAAAACATTTGGGGCTTGTCCCACCTACCATAATGTTTTAAATGAGTTTAAAAAAAAATAAATATCTCATCAAGAATATACAACCAGTCGGTTGAAGGTAAAGATTTTAAAATTTGTAATAAA
Organism: Scaeva pyrastri; assembly: GCA_905146935.1. Taxonomy (NCBI): domain Eukaryota; kingdom Metazoa; phylum Arthropoda; class Insecta; order Diptera; family Syrphidae; genus Scaeva; species Scaeva pyrastri. Next base: position 4,546,903 of record LR989930.1, read on the forward strand.
TATCTACTATGGGTATGGTTCGTTTCGTCTTTTTCAGTTGTTTTTGTTTTATGTTTATATCGATTTCGTTTCCTATTTAGTTTTTTCGAATTTCATTGTTTCACTTTTTATTTACTTGGTTTCTTTTTGTTTAGACAATTTTTCTTTTAGTTTCACTTCGTCTTTGACGTTTTCGAAATAAACATAAATAATAATGAAAACGAAAACGAAACAATTATCGAAATTAAAAAGACGTAACAATAGGCGTTTTGTCCCATTAATGTCAATGAAAGGTTGGCACTTATGTCCCACCAAGGTAGGACATATATTGTGTCCTAAACTAGAATTTGGGACTTGTGTCTCACTTAGGTGGGACATTAGTCCCATCAATTGGGACTTATGTGCCGGGGACTTATGTCCCTGCACCGCCTTAACAGTGATTTTTTATTGGCTCTTTATCTGTCAAAGGCTGTTACAGCAAAATTTCACGGCTCTTAATAAAAAGTTACATATTTATTTTCCATTTAATAATAAAAACATAAATTTAATTTTAAATCAATCGAAGCGCTATTAAAAATTATCTAAAAATCATTTATTTGGCTAAAAAAAGCCTAAAAATAAAATAGTAATCGCGGAAAAAAATTGAGTGTGCTTATAACCAATGCAATAACCGAACAAAAGAAATTTGTTAGAAACTACTCATACAAGTACTTGTAAGTAAAGTAGTGCAAGTGCATATCTACCAAGGTACTGAATAATTCAATTATACCTGCCAAACTGTGACACGCCGTGATTTTTTTGGTGATATTGAAGCGACGATGTTAAAAGCAACAGAAAGTGAAAATTCCAATTAACAATGTCCCGCATATATTACCAGCGCCACCTAGATGTCCAGCACAACAACGTTCATTACAATGTAATTGAAAAAGCGTTGCCGTCTGTCCCGCAAGTAAATTTAGTAAAAAAAAAATATTTAATGACAAAATTGATATTAAAAGTAGTAGTGTTTTATATTATAACAAGCTTTAACCCTCGGCTTCGCTCGCGTTGAATCCATGAAATAAGTATTATAGAAACCATTATAGTAGAAACGGATAAAGAGAAAAAATGTATATTTCATTGTTCGGCTGGGATTATCTATTTGAAAAAAATACTACATGCAATGAAGTTTTAAATTTTAAAATATGCTTTAATGAATCAATTAAACAAATAATAAAATATATTTCACTATGAAGAAAAGAAATAATTCTGAATTGTAACAATTAAAAATATAAACTACAGATTTTTAATCTATGATATTTATATAAACTATATTATACGTTTTTCCGTTGGGTGCAAATATGTGTAAATTCCGGGCATTAGACACGCGCGAACAGGCTTCATATAGTTGACCATGAGAAAAAGCATAACTTTTGCACTCCTGCCACCTGCAATGTCTGCCCTTGTGCTTTGTTTATAGTTACGGCAAAACTAAGCTTGACTAAGCTTGAAACTGAACTCTTTTAAATTGGAATGGAAGGTCAGTGGGAATAATTGGAATCCGAGGTATAATCACACTTTTTCCTTTACCGACACCTGTTAAAATAGTAGCACCAAGTATATTTTGTTCCAATTTTGTTATCCGAAGTCGTGTTCCGTTACATAGCAGAGGAGCATTTAAATTTCGCATAAGCATTACTGGTACATTTAGTTTCAATTGAAGCTTATGTGATGGTACACTTGCAACTTTAGCTCTACGGGTCACCGAAATATGTCGTGACAGCGCAGATTTCCGCTTTCGAGGCATTTTTAAAGAATATCTAAAATAATCAAGTGGCACCCATACGCATATGCACTATGCAGTGACAAAAGAAATAACAATGAAGTAAATTGGAGAGGACTTCAAAATGGCTGAAAGTATAGTCTATGGAAGTATAGTGTATAGTCTCCATAGTATAGTTAATTGGATTTGATGTTGACGCGGCTGTCGGTAATACAGTGTGATGATACAGTGTGATGGTAGTACTTAGACTTGAGCTTCATTGCAGGAATGCTAGATGGCGCTAAAGTAGCCAGATAGCTAGATTCAGAGGTATTATTGGCTAAAAAATGTATTTATTTTATTTAAAAAATAATTTTTTTTATTAAATAAAAAGTATCCTATAACCATTCTGATACCTTCAAGAGTATGGGTACAAATTTTCATGATGATCGGTTAAGTAGTTTTTGCGTGAAAGTGTAACAAACATCCGGACTTTCGCATTTATAATATTAGTAGGGATGTTGCAGGCTAGCAAACAAATTATTTTTGATTTTTTTGAAATATGTAAAAAAACATAATATTTTCTTTCTTTTTGAAACATTGTTCACGAATGAAAGCTTTAAAATCTACAACAATAACTTTTCCGAATTTAAATTACACTGGATATCTGCTAATCGGGAACATAAATTTGGCAGAGCAATAGAAGGTTCTCTGTTTGGTTTCAAAAACAATATAAATGGTAGTTTTACTGAAATAAATGAACGCGTTTGTCTGATCATTAATTACTTATATTCAAAATTTTATATCTTACCAACTTACATTAACTGCGACTTCTGGGATGTCTAATTTAATGCTATTTACAATTTTCTCAATAAATTAGATTCAGAAAATATTAGATATGATTATTGGTGATGTTAATTCTAGGATTGGTGAAGAACAAATTGTTCCATCTGAAAATAGCTTCATTGGCTCAGATTTTTTAGATAAAAGAGTCTCAAAACTCAAAAGACAAAATCACCAATAGAAATATATTTATTATAGTGGCCCGTCCCGACTTCGCACGGGCATTAAACATAACATTTAGATTTTTTAATTTTAACACAATCATAATAATAATATAACACATATTCACTCCTTTTTGCGTCGAGCTCCTAAAAAAGAGTAAATAAAAAAAAAAAATAATTAAATTCTTTGATATTATTTAATGATTTTTTGTATTTATATGAATTTTTTGTATTTATATGATTTTTTGTATTTATATGTTTTTTTTTTGTGTTTTTTTTTATATATGTATATAAATTTTGTTTTTTTTTTTTCAATTTTTGGTTTTTCTGTTTTTGTATTTCATTATTGTAAAGAGGTCATAACCCCAAAAGAAAAGCCATTTATTGTGTTAGAACTTCTCTGTAAACAATATTTCATGTTGTTTTATTTAGTGGCAGCAAAATAAATTGATTTTCAGGGGATCCGACTCCCGATAGTCCAACATACAGTTGACCATGAGTAAAACATTTCTTTCGCAGATTGATCCCTACTAATTCGAAGGTTTGGCCTTGGGACTTGTTAATTGTTAATGCGAAAGATGTTTTTACCGGATATTGAAGCCGTTTAAATGGGATTGGCAAATTAGTTGGGATCATCGGTATCCTCGGTGAGCTACTTTTTATATAAATGGGTCTAATTCTAAAAAGTTCTGAAAAGAACTTTTTAAATGGGTTTAGTTAGTAAACGAATTATTATCAAGCATATTTTTAATGGAGTTTCTTTTTTCAAAGTTTTAAACTCGTGATATCTTTTGAATGGAATGTCAGAATCGAATAATTCAAAAAGTAATATAAAGGTATTGAAGCAGTATTAAATAATAAATCATTTATTTTGATAAGGTACAATTAAAGAGCTTTTTGTAGCGGTGGTATTTTAATTTCTTTTTTTTATAAAAAAACGCTTATTGTGACATGACTATAATAGTTAGAGACACTTTATCGTAATTTAAGTTAGGATAACCATTTTTGAAAACGAAATATAGCCTATGTCACTCAAGAAAAATGTAGCTTTCCAACAGTGAAAGAATTATTCAAATCTGTTCAATAGTTTCGGAGACAAACAAACAAACAAAAAATCAAACCTTTCCTCTTTATAATATTGGTATGATATATTCTTAAAGGATGTAGTAAAGATGATAAAAATAGAGAATGTACATTCATTGGAGGTTCAGGAAAATCGGTTATAGATATTTGTGCAGTGTCTGGTCAATGGAATAGAAATATATCTTCCTTTTATGTTGGAGCGAAAATTTTTTTCTGATCACATGCCCATATCCAGGTTCTGATCGAATTCGAAATGAATTTTACAAAAATGCACCTCCTGAATTTCTAAATAAAATGTTAGCCACTTTTAACTTCATTTTTAGAACCGGTGCGGGGATGTACCCCAGGAGTTCAAAGATGCTATAGTATATCCAATATACAAAAAGGTGACATCAACACACCTAGTAATTATAGAAGTATCTCATTCATGAACTCGATTGCTAAAATTTTGTCATCTATGTTACTGGGCAGAATTAATTCCTGGGTGAAAAGAAATAAAATATTGAGAGAATACCGAGCAGGTTATTGAAAAGGATATTAAATTACCGACAATATGTACACCCTCACAACTATCGCCCAATATTTCCTTAGGCAAAATAGGAAGTTATATTATGTTTTTTGTAGACTTTAAGGCGGCGGCGTTTGACTCAATTGACAGAGGTGCACTCTTATAAAGTGTCACTGAAAGGAATGTCATCAAAAATGCTAAAGATACTGAATACCATGTATAAGAACACTTGTCAAGCAGTATGGGATGGAAAAAATATTTCCAATTGGTTTGAAACTAAATCTGGAGTCAAACAGGGCTGTCTTCTTAGTGCAGTTCTCTTTTCTCTGTTCATAGACGACATTACTGAACATCTACCCGCAGGCATCACAATTGCTTATGAAGTCATAAAGGTGTTAATATACGCAGATGATATTGTTTTACTAGCTGAATCGCCCCAGTGCTTACAACTTATGATTAACAAACTGAACATTTATTGCAAAACATAGAATTTACAAGTTAATCTGGAAAAATCAAAAATCATGATTGCACGTAACAGACAAACTAAACGGGGAGAAAATGAAAAGTGGTGTTTTGACGGTAAAACAATTCAAGTATGTACTGGCAAAATACAAGTATCTTCATCACATCACTTTGCCTCATAAACGCAGTATGAGAAAAGTATTATAAAAAAAACGAATTACCAATATCAGCAAAATATTGAATCTTTGAAACAGTCATGCGTTCAGTTATTTGTTATAGTTGTCAAACCTAGGGATTCAAACAGTATGAAAAAGTTAGGAATTAGCTCGTTTCTTTTTAAAAATATTATTTCAGCTTTCCATGAACACTCCCAATTATGTTCTAACTCTGGAAATAAGTTAAGCGAGCCTCTTTTATTTTACACTAAAATTACATTTCGACTACATAATCAAAACGCTATGATACCCTGTCTATAGACTACCATACATTCTGACAAAATATATTCTCCAAAAAACTAGAATGGGTAAATGATTGGATTGCGTTTAGCGGAGCAATGTAAGACAATAATAATTATACAATTCGATGATATATCACTCTTAAAACAACAATGCTATAATCTCTTGGAACTGTATGATATTCACCATCGTAATGAATGTATAGTTCAGGTAAAATCGTCTATTAATAGATTGATCAACCCAGAACTTAACTACGGTCTGAGAAGCAATAATTATTTTACTGACTGTCATAGTCCCAAAGCGATATCTCTGATATGGAAAGCAATATGTTAAATGTTGAATTTAAATGGGTTACCTTTTAAAAATCCAGATTCAAATCGTTGCGCAATATGCAATCTTAACTCAAAAGATGATACATTCCACTTTTTGGCAATATGTCCCATATATAAAGATATACGACTTATTTATTTTGGAAAAATTTCATTGGTAATGGAAGAAACAAAGAACTTTCTTAATGGATATAACTGGGAAGCTCTGTATAATTATATTGAAATTACAGGTTCATATCGATATAAAATTATAAATGAATTTAGATAAAAATACAAATTGTAAGTTATCATGCTTTTGAGTAAATTTATTTGTTTTTATTTTTCTTTATCTAACTTTTATAACTTTTTAAAACCATAAGAGAAAAAACATTTAAACGCTTAAATCAAGCAGACGGCAATGCCATTGCCTACTTATTTATTTATTTAATTGAATTTCTTCTTATTATTATTTATTTTAAACTGTAGATACAAATAATAAAATCTAATCTAACCAGTCATTTTTTATTTTTCATTTTTTTAAATTAAATAATGAAAGGCCATATCGGTGACTGAATTCAAGATAAATATTGTAAAAACGTTATATACAAATTTGAAAACAATAATAAAGAATAATTTATATAGTTATTATTCATGAATGCCACGTGAAACGACAGACAAAATGATTTTCGTACAAGTGAGTTTTATTATATTTTTCTTAAAAAAGTAATGTGAATTGTACTCGTATAAACCTATTGGCGTAAAATTTTAAACGTTAAAGCCATTTTTAGCAACTTACTAAGCTAAACAGATGGTTTAGCTAATTTTAGACGGTTTTAAAATTTTACTATCTCTTAACCTATTGCTAAAGTTAAAATCCCGAAAACCCTACTTTAACTTTTAGCAATTTGTTAAATCCATACGGCGCACAGTGGGGAAAAAGTGGAAAAAACTACTTGGTATGAAGGTTGGATTGTTTTAAATGTTGGAATCGTTTCTTATAGTAAATATGTTGTAGAATCAGGATATGACACCATTTTTTTCAAAAAAAAATTCTAGGCATGGAAATTTGTACCCAAAGTTGAAAAATAGTGAAAACTGATGTAAGTATGAGTAGTTATTAAATGGTGTAAAATCGGTTAAATTTTGGCTTAAATTTTTTTTTTTTGGAAATATATTAAAAATAAACACGTTAACGATATGAGATGCAAGTTTAACGGGAAAAAAACTTCTTTTATCTTTCATTTTAAGAAAACTTATAAATTCTCGGAATTTTAAATTCACAAATAGTTTTAACTATTTGCTCCGTCTGCCTCTGTGGGCGGATATATATCATAAGAAAGTGCTGAATCTCAGCAACATTTTCCAAAAAAAATCTCATCCGAAGACGTCCGTATTCGATTTTTAGAGCAATTTGAAGCTAAAAATGTGTGAAAAACGTATTTTCTAAAAATGCAGAATATAGTAAAAAATGGGAAGTATTTTTTAAAAAAGCATATCTTTTCATATGTATTTTTATGAGAGGAATTCAAATCCGAAGCCAGTTTTTGAAAATATCTACATATTGAAAAAAATCGAAAAAAACATTAAAAATTGACGGTTTTCAGTGTTTTCTGTATTTTATTCAACATTTTGTGGAGGATTTTGAATAAATGATATAAGATTGGGTTTCAAAACACTTAAGCAAAGATGTGATTCATAGTAAAACCTATTAATTGTTTATTTTAATTTTATTTCTTAAATAATTAATTTGTGAAGAAACTCAAATTTTCTGAAACTTTGTTTGCAAGTAGGAAGTTTTGCTCTGATGCACAATTGAGGTGATTGAAGCTAGTTTCACCTTTTTTCTTTGTCATTATTAATAATGAATTAATTTAATTTATTTATTATTTACTTATTTATTTTTTCATCAATGGAATTACAATCTAGTTAAATTGAAATAATATGTTAAATTGAATTAAAATGAAGTAGAAAACTAAGTGAAATTGAAATAAATTGATTCAAATTAAGTTAACCTTAATTTTAAAGAAATAATTAAAAATATATGTACTTAAGTAGTAAACATTATTATAGAATACAATGATAAACATAATGTCCGTAATAATCGTAAAAATTAAATGAAAAAGAATGGTTTCATTCTTAATGGCGTTTTTCCCCCATTTATTTCTAAAAACAGTAACCATGGTTAGATAAATGATTTTTTATAAGTGGATTGAAATATCCACTGGTTTTTCCTTATACTGAAAATTTCATAAGAATCATGCAAGTAGTTCAAATTTTATCGAACTAAGACAACATCGATTCAAAAAATAATATTAAAAAAGGTTTATATTAAAACGAGAACAAACTGGGCGTGGCAGTGGGCGGAAGTTAATAGTGTAATTTTGATTTCATTGATTATTATCAGCCCTGAAAATTTTATTGAAATTGGTTTAAAGATTAAGTTTTTTATTGAAATGAACAATAAGTGCGGCGGCGGCGCACAGTGTGATATTTTGGCAATCTAGCGGAACTTTAATCAAAAATAAATGTTTTCCAAATCCAACATAATTGGTATCAAATGAAAGGTAAAACCTTTAGTTATAAGATGACAAAAAAGAAAATTAAGTAAAAAACTGTTTTTACCGTTGAATAGTATCACAAACTTCAGTTTCGATCAAACGAAAAAAAAAATAGTAAAATTCATTGATTTTCATGTGTCAAGTTGATTAGATTTTAAAAACAAATAATAATTTAAAACACTAAATAAAAAAATGCTGAAATTGTTTAAATAAGGACTTTTGATGCCTTAATACGAGTCAAGTGAGAGCATTTACCAAGTTTATTTCTTGTTCTAAATGTATAACTTACACTTTTTTAAGCTCAGGTTATCTAAATATCTTGCAAATAACATATTATTACATAATAAATCGGTTTTATATTAATAAAAATGTGTTCAAACGCACAACGAATAAAGTTCCGCTAGATTGTTAAAATTTCACACTGTGCGGCGTCTGTCATTACCCTAGATAAAATTTCTTAAGAATTTGACTTGAAAGATTGATTTTTTTTTTAATTTAAATAGGTACCTACAATTCGTACTTTTTGTTTTTAAAGAATTTTGTTGCTTGTTGTTCTAAATTCAAATATTGTCTTATAACCTCATTAGTTTTTTTTTTTTTAAATATATATACATATCATATATACTTATATCCCGCACTAAAAATATACAACCCAACATACATATGTAGTTTCTAACAGCAAATTGTAGATACCTACGTATAATGATTATATAACAATTTTAAGTACCTTCTTCCTTCAAAACTTTTATGTTTTAAATTTTTATTTGACACTACATAATGTACATTTATGTATATGAAATCTTGAAAAACCTCTTGAATGTTATGTTTTTGTGTTTTAAAAAATAAAACATTTTTTAGAGGTAATTTAAAACAAATTTAAGCTAGAAACTCAAATATAAAAAGAAATCCCCCTTTTTAACATTATTTTCATTTTTTTTTTTAATATTTTTCAAAACCTGTTGTGATAACCTTTTTCAGACGTAGACTCACGGGTTCCTTGGCCGAAATCGTGGTAATGAGATTTTTTTTATTTAGTGAGGTATTGAAATGGTTTTAACTTAAATATTTAAGATAGGTATTATCGATTTGCAAAATCATCACTAAATTTTATTAAAAAAAAAAACTCAAGAAGCTAAACACCTTTAGGTATTTTTTCAAAATAAATTTTAATAACTTAAAGATATTATTTTAAGGTTGGACTCAGGCCGATTCAAAACCTTGTTCGCAAATTTTAAACGGGAAATAGTTCAGAACGTGGTCTTAACTATTTTCTACTATTACTATGTATTTACAGTTTCGACATATCGTTGGCGGAAAGCAATTTATTTTAGTTTAGCGGACCCAAATAACTACCTTGAGGAATACCAAACAAAACGTCAATAGGAATGGAAGTACATCCATCTATTTTAACAATTTGCTTTCTTTTTGAGAGATAGGAATTCAACCATTTGATAAAAACAACATTTACACCCTATCTTCTTAATTGTTGCAGGAGAAGACCATGCTTTCAATTCGATATTTGTCAAAATTGTAGCACATAAATATTAATAATTTTATTTTGTATAAATTTAAATGAGTTTGAAGTCAATATCGGTGCTTATTCTCGAGTTATTCAAGTCACAAAACAAAATTTTACCAAAAAAATTTCAGAAGATGATATCATTTTTCCTTCATTGTATATTTTCGCGCCAACAGTTTTTTTTTTAGCTTTTACTTTTACAATAAATAACGGTATATTGAACTATTTCCAAATTTATACAAAATCTGTGTCACATTGCAATCTACGCAATAAAATTTATTTGAAGTCAATGGCTTTATCCGATCCTGAGATATTTGCGACTAACTAAAATTTTAACTTTTTTTTTTAAACTGCTAAAAACCGTTCGACCGTTATAAAAGTCCTTTCTGCATCTTTTGAAGTTTTAATCTTTTGAAAAATATTTAATTCGAGTCGATATCTCAAAAGAAAATAAAAAAAAAACTTTATAAAATTAATTTTGAAAATTAAAATTAGATGTTTGTGACTTAGAACAATTTTGCTTTCCGCCGACGATATGTAGCTAAACACAATTCTAAATCTCTTAGTATTTTGATAGTGTTTCCTAATTCTTTTATTAGATGTTGGAAAAAAAATAATATTAAAAATCACAGATCCAAGTATCGAACTCTGAACCAGCAAAATCATAATGTGCCCAGAGTCCACACATTAAGCATTGAAATCCCTATTCCATAACTAGACACCTGACCTAATGCTATTCCATATTTGGATTTGTACACAATTTCAAACTCGTTTAAATATTTTTTTCTTCAAGTGACAAAACTTTAATGACGGATAATCACAGAATGTTGAAATAAACATAATTTCGATATACGTAGCGTTTGCGCAACTGACTCGATGGTGAAAGTTTGATAGTAAATAGACCGAATGAAATATAATATGGACATGTGTTGCGTTTTATACTTAAACCCGCAGAGAAATTAAGGTATTCCATATCAGAACAGTATTCCATGTTTGGTGACTTTCCTCTAATAATAAATTAATTTCTATAAAATATTTCAGGATTTTAAATAAGATTATTTTCTATAGAATATTAATGTCCATTTTTAAATTGTATCTACATTGCTTTTCCTGTCCATGTTAACCATTTATATATTTTGCTTTATTTTTACCTAAAATTCAAAACTTGCAAAACTTTTTTCATTTTCCTAAACTAAACACTTGGACTTACAACATATTCGAGACTACTATTGTTTTTATAGGTAAATACCGAAAACTCCCCTTATACTTTAAACTTGTTCTATTGACATATTTTTAATGTTGAAAAAATATCAAAAATACACTTGTGCTTCGTTAATATAAAGTTGCTGTGATGTTAGGGAACATGTCTACCTTGACACGAAAATAACTCGTTTCTATTTACTCTACTATTTCTTATATTTTTGTTGAACTTTGTTGTAACATTTAGTCAATACTTATTAAAAATATAGTCTAGTTTCAATTTAAAAAAAAAAATAATTATTATGTTTATTCTTTTCAGAGTTTTATAATACTAACGAGACTTCCTTTTTTCAATTTTTTTAATGAAATACTCTCTCAACTCGCCCCAATGTACTTCCTACATGGCTTAAGTGTAATTGAATCCGCTTGTTTACAAGTTGATAACTGGCCATCTTTAGTGGCTGGTGAACTTTTACGGCTTTCATTATTTGAAACGGCCTATCAGATAATTATCCCACAAGCAAATAGTAAATGTGGAGGCAGCAGAAGCAGTTCAATAAACTGTAAAAAACCATCAGATAACGAAAATTATAATTTAGAAAATCAACCACAAGAACTTATTAGCAATGTTTATTCTATTTTACAAACAAAAAATATCACATCAGTAAATGAAATTGACGTTTTTCGAAGCTTATCCTGTGTCATATCAAATATTTATACATTGTGGGAGCTTGTATTAACCGCGGAACCAATTGTTGTATTCGGATCATCTCCAGCAGACACTTCAAATATGGTGCAGTCACTGGTTTCACTTATTGCACCTCTTGAATACTGTGCTGAGGCTCGTCCGTATTTCACAATTCATGACAGTGAATTTAAAGAATTTACACGAGAACAGCAAGCTCAATCGACATCAACATCACCACCAGGTATTATAATTGGTGTGACAAATCCGTTTTTTGTAAAGCTTTTGAAAGACTGGCCGCATATGATTCGGATACCATTGAGCGATAGTTTTAATATAGCAATGCCGATATCCACATCATCAACTGTGCCGAATTCCTCCGTTGCAGCGACAGCAGTCAGTAAACGAATAACATCTACAACGGACAATGCTAATGTTTTCAGCACAAAGTATAAACCGTTCTTAAAAAAAGACAAAGCTCTTATCAAAAAAATTGTACTCGGTGTGAACACAAAACGGCCAGAACATGTTCAATCGGCATTGTTGCGAAGGAATTTCCTTGAACTCACCCAAAGCTTTATGATTCCTCTTGAACGATATATGGCATCCCTAATGCCATTGCAGAGGGATATCAGCCCGTTTAAATCGGCCCCCAGTCCAAATCAATTTAAGCAATTTGATTTTCTAGCCACCTTAGATCAATCTGGTCCTCATTTGACATCTCCCTTAAAAGGCAACTGGAAAGGTCTATATCAGCGTTTCTTTAACTCACCGAATTTCAAGGGCTGGTATGAGACACGGCACAAAGAACTACAGCGAACACTCCAGTCTATACAATTGCAAGCATTATCAGGAGCAGTTAGTTTTTTTATATACGATCCAATTTCTAAATAATTATTTGTATTTACTTCTAGGATTTGAATCAATGGGCTCAAGGAAAACAAGAAGTTGAGATAATCGACATGATTATTAAATTAAAGCAAAAACTCAATATATCATCGATTGACAGTGATAATTCAAATTTAATTTGCAATAATGAAGAAATAATTGTAGGGACAACGACACAATTAAACGAAACTAGAAGAAAACTTTTATATCAAATTGAAAGTATGAAGCAATCTCTACCTGATGACCTGAAGACTATACTATTTGATACATGATAAATAATTGGCGAATTGGCGCTCTTAATTTTTTTTTTTTTAATTTTATTGTCAATAAATTAAAGTTATTATGATAAAATTCTAGCTTAATGTGTAAAATTTTAAATGTATTTTAATCCACTCAATTACTTCTGTAATTCAGTGGATGCAAAAAACTTTATCCCAAGAAAATATAAGACAATTTTTGTACCTATCTTTTGACAAAACATAAAATATTTTGGTATTTTTCTAAAGGTGAGTGATTGATTTTTCATGATATCTTTTGGATATAATTTGGAAAATCATAGGTATACAAAATCTATTGTTGACGTCAACATTTTATTTTCAAAATTCTGAATATAGTTTCCTATATTTTGTTTAAAATAATATTTTTGACATAAGTTGTGAAGTAAGTAGTGTTTACTATATTGTGGTGACTATTTAAATATTTCTTGCTTAGCTCTCGCGCAGTAACAATTGAATTGGGAACAATTGCGAGATGCCGGCCGTGGTGACACGCTTAAACGCTTGCGCTGCCAAAGGTTCGGGCTCGCTGCCTGTCTTAGGACGAACAGCCCCATAATAGAAGCAAGCTGTAGGCTAGTGAAACAAAATTGAAACAGGAATACAACGTAATTATCGCACCCTAAGTTCGTTCCTTCTTTAGAATCTTGTTATAGCAGAACTTAATATGCAGCGATTTGTATACCAATAGTATCCTTAAGTCGCGTCATGGAATGGGTAAGTTTGCATCACTTTTGGAAAGGTCATCAGCTTTACAATACCTACCCTGCAATATCCTTGTGGCCCTTACTTTAAAGTAATTTCATACTATAGAGAAAGACACTATTGACATCTGGTAAAATTTTTAGAAGAAATTACATAATTGATTAATGTACCTACAACATATTTATATTCTTTTCATCTGAAATTAATTTCATAAAAGATGTATTGTATACCGTGAAACGTATGGTTTACAATTACAAAAGAAATTTCCAAACCATATTTGATCTACAAAAATAAATTTAATTGGTAAACAAAAACATCTGTTCAGTTATGGCTTTTTCAATTGGCAATCTGGAAGCAGAAAAAAGCATTCTGAAATCGTTCAACTGAGAAAAAGTGACAGTTCTGATTCTGGAAAAGAAGAGATTTCTCTTCTGGATTTGAAATCAGAAGCAGAAACAGAATCACACCCACATTCAAAGATTTGAAATGTCATATTTTTTGAATTAACAAATTGTGCGAACTGTGAAGTGATTGCTTGAAATTAAAATGTGTATAAAAAAGTCCAAAATAATATGAAATTATATTAACAATTGTTCCTATAATTTCTTAGAAACATTATTGGAGTCGTCTTCCTTATCTTTTTCATAGAAATTATCCACATTTACATCCTCCATGTTTACAAGACAAAAAACAAATTAAATTTGGCGCGTTCCGTACATAAATACACATATGTAGTCGACACATGTCACAGTTTACCAATAAAGTCACACCAAACTTCAAATTTTTCAGAATTCAGAAAAACTTTTCAATTGGGATTCTGCTTCTTATTCCAATTCTGGATTGCCAATTACAAACGACACTACTGTCGATATTTTTTTTTTTCTGTCCAACACCTGTCGGATATTAAACTAATCAAAAAAGTCAGCAACATACATATCTATACATACATATATGTATGTAGATAAATGTAAATAAATAAACATGGTTTTAAAAAAATTATCAAACACGCTTTAAATTAAGCTGAAAGCAATAATGATCAACGAAAAATACTAGTATCTATTGGGCATTTATTTACTCGCCCGCGGGATCCCAAAACAACCCAAAATGTGTTTCTTTACTTTCTTCTGGCACGAAAATGCCACAGCTTTTCATTTTTTTTCGTTTCCCCTCCAGCAAGAATTTACCCGAACATTTTAGCTCGGGCACTTTCTTGCTTGTCAAAATTAAATCAGCTGATCGAAAAATTTGAAGTTTGTGATTTGTGAAGAGATTGCAAATTAAAATTTAATAAAAGTAAACAAATATGAACTACTGTTATCTTCCTCATCATCCATCAATAAGAACAATTGTTTAAATTTTGTTTTAAATTCCTCTAAATGGCTCATTTTAAACAGAAAAAAAACAGTTTCGCTACATACACATACAAATCTGTCTTTAAATTTGAAGTTTACCCAGAAACATCCCAAATGACCAAATTACAAAAACAACATCAAAAAGCTCGAGCCCGAACTTTTTCCCGAGCTTCTTCCCAAACTTTACCCGAAAAGTAAAGAAACAGACCTAATATTTTTGTTTGTTACCAATGATGTGTTCTGCGCTGTGGTCAAAATACTCAAAATCCAAGAGACCGAGTTAAGCCCAGCTTAGTACAGCAACAGCGAAAACCACTCAACAATACAACCCACTGTAACTGTACTCTTCCAATGTAGAATTGTAGATACGCTCTCAAGTTGGTAGAAACAAAATTTTGGTAGAATAAAAAAAATTGTTAAAACCAAAGAGTTAGTAATAAACAAAATTTATTTCAAGTAATGAGTGCAGGTACAGTGGAGTTGTATGTTAGTTTACAAGGAAAAAATAGCTAAAATTAACATGAAATATTGAAATTACATATAATTTAAGTTTGAAATAGAATTAAATTTAAATTGAATTGATTAATAATACAACAACAATATTGAGTCCAGAACAGAGCCTACTTTAGGCGTTTTTCTTTTTTAGCTCCGAGCGGGGCACCAAGCTATCAAAAAAAAGAACTGTTACTTTTTTTCCAGTTAGAATACTTTTACTATAACTTCGAAATGTTTCTTTTGTTTTTCCGTTCCGATTTTTTGTTGTTGTTTTGTCAATGGTTGTTTTACACTTTGCCTTTACGTTTATCTCTTGTTTTGGAATGCCTCTATTTTGTTTTCATGAAGCGAGATTTTGATTATTAGTCGTCTTGTGTTTTTAGTTAAAAATAAGAAGGCGGTAAAATTATGGAATGTAATTCCATGTTAAGCACATTTACATAAATTATTTCGTCTATATTGATAATTTTAGTTGATTATTAAATACAAATGTATATATTTACAAACGGTGGCGAAATGATTGAAATAGAACTAACTAAAACCGAAAGAATCAAAAACAAAACTATCAAAGATGAAATAATTGAACAAAGAAAAAGAAACAATCAAAGACGAAATGAAACCTAAACTAAATAATTCAAAAGAAAAACAAAAATTGTCGAAATAAAAAGAAACCAAGTAAATAAAAAGTGAAACAATGAAATGCGCAACAACAAAATACGATACGATATAAAAGTGACAAAAAAAAATGAAAATGACGAAACGAACCATACCCATAGTACCTATATATTTATTAGATTACAAATTTTCAAATCTTTGCCCTCAAACGACTGTTTGTATCAAAGCGTAACTCGATAATATCAATAATAAATCAATTTCAGTTTTTATAAAAATTAGCAAATACACATGAATTAACAAAATTATGTTTTACGTTGAAACTCGACTAAACGGGATGGTCGGGACCGAGCCCATTACGGATAATTGAAAATTCCGGATAATAGAACTTTTTTTCTAAGAAAAAGATGTATTTTAATTTTGTTTATATTTTTATATATTAAAAATAAAACGAAAAAAACATAGGTACAATTATTTTGTTAATAACTTAACAATACATTCAGTACATATTTTTGTATATATGTACATATGTGTGTATGTATGTATTTGTGTAGTGTATGTATGCATGTTAAATGTAATTAATGCAACAGATAGAAAATTACGTTAATTTGAAGAAACTTGTTCGGTCATTTGCTCTATTCCTCAAAAAACTTATAAACTTTCACTTTGCACTTATCAAATTCATTTTTTTTTTTTTTGGCATAAGTGATAAGTGTTTCTGTTCCACAATATTCTTTGCAAGTTTTACTTTGCAATAACAATAACCAAATTTTTGTTAAAACTTTGCACTCTATGCAAAGACTTTGCATTTAATCTAAAGGTGCGTGTCCATTTGAGAGTAAAATCATTGAGAGTCGCTCTCAGGCCACTCTCGAGAGCAAACTCTCAAGTGGACACATCCTTGAGCTTGAGAGTAGCTAGCGGATAGTTGGCTTTTCACTCTCGACATTCCAATTTTTTGAGAGTTACTCTCAAGTCGACACCCTTTTTTACTGCTATCGGAGATAAGCTCGCATAATTCAAACATAGTTCGTAGTTCGTATTCTGCGAGTAACTCTCAACAATCAACAAGGCTAGGCAGTGGACTTTACAAGAAACTTATAGAAAATTATGAATGTAATGTGATTTTATGGAAAACAACTGAAAAGTGATTTGAAATATCTACATATATTTGATGTACAAAACATTATACATATTAAATAAACTGTCTCACTAGGGCCTTATTCCACAAATCAACTTATCAACTTTTCAATTCGCACTTTTCAAATTTTCCGTCAATTTGCAAAACATTCTGTTCCACAGAACTATAAAATCTGATGTGATAAGTGAAAAGTTGAAAATGATATTTGAAAAAGTCTGCATATGGTGCAAAGTCTTTGCACTGTTCTACAAAAAAGTCTTTGAATATTATGGAACAGAAACAGAAAAAAATCAATTTAATAAGCGCAAAGTTGATGAGTTTTTTGTGGAATTTGGCCCAGATTCTCTAAATTTTGTATCAATTTTAGAAGTGTTTGGTCCAATGTTTTGAATAAGATATTCTATATCGGAAGATGTCATCCTACAAAATTCTCTAAACTGCTGAGTTTCTTCGATTTGAAGCTCTAAAGCACCTAAAACGCGATGACGCGACGACGTACGGTCAATCCAGGATTTGACCTTACAAGCAGCTGCAACCTTTCGCTCGTAAGAATTCATCTTGTTCCCAGAGTTGTAAGGTACTTAAGTATCTTTGGACTGCAGTACTTCCCAAGTACCAAGTACGGGGTACTGGTACTGGTACTTGAAAAAATCAAGTACCTGGGTACTTGGTACTTGAAAATCACAAGTACAAGTACTTTTTCAAGTACTTTTTTTAAGTACCTTTACTGGGTACTTGAATACTTGCAAGTACATTTTCAAGTACGTTTCAAGTACCCGGTACTGGTACTGGTACTTGAAAATTTACAACTCTGCTTGTACCTACCACTTTAACTCCCAACTAACAGGAAAATTAATATCAAGTGGACACGGTTATGAGAGTACTCTCAGAAATTCTTCTCTCAGTATCGAACATCAACATGTGAACTCTCGATAGTAAATTCTCATAAAATTACCTCTCAAATGGACAGACACCTGAGAGTAACTCTCTAGAGTTTACTATCGATAGAACTCTCAGATGGACACGCACCTTAACTCTTCTGCAAGGAGTGCAAAGTGTTCCACAAAGCATTTAATGATATTTACACTTTTGTCTTATCACTTTTCATTTTGCATTACTTTTCAAAATCAAAATTGATAATAAAACATGCAGTATTGTGTTAGATTAAGGAAAAAAAGTAATTTTATTTAGCACGTAGATATTGTTTCATAAAATTGTTGTTTGCGATTTGAACGAAAACACTCATTAAATTTATAATTTTGCAGTCCGAAAAATGAATACGGTCTTTATAATTTCTTGTAACCAGTGATGGATTTATGCCTAGGCCCGCGAGGCCTGGGCCTAGGGCGGCATGATTTGAGGGGCGGCAAAATTTTTGAAATTCCAAAATTTCAGAGACGGAAAAAAGTAAAGACAGTTGCCTTGGAAAACAAGTTTTTTTTTTCTTTTACTTTTCAGTCTATGATTAAAATTTTAATTTTTTAAAAGATCAGTTACAGTCTTTATCGAATGATGCTCTTTACTTTTCGTTTCATTACTGAAATTAATCATATGCTTACAAAGCTTTTAAAAACTACTAAATCTTAATAATATCGAAACTTGCAAAAGTTATTAGCAAAAGTTATTAGATGTTTATTTCTAAACGTTTTAACAAAATTCAGTTCAAATTTAAATGTTTAAACAAGTATTGAACACAAAAAAGGTTATTTTACATGAACGACGGTAGTAAAACTTTATTGCAATTCGCATACATAATCGTCAAAATGTCATTTAACCACATTTGAATACAAATTTTAATGTAAATCACGACCATACTAGAATGTCAATGTGAATTATTTCTTATTTCACTTGAATAGACAACTTTTTTTGTACGTGAAAATAATTATTTCGGTGGTGATGTTGCTATTTTTTTCATTAAATTAAGTAAAAATCTACCTATGAAGATTTTTGTTTCAACCAAACATAACAAATATGAATATTCCCTTGAAATATTAAAACATCATTTTTGTCGCCAATTTGTTTGATTTTATTTCTCACAACTTAAATATCAAGTAGCAACAGCTAGCTGCAAGGCTACGAATGACTTACCTCCCTTTCGAACATTTTGCGAAATAATTAAACATAACAAATGCATCCATGCAACAAACTACAAATTTGGCAGCAACGAATCAGTTTTTACAAAAATTGAAAAATCTATCCAAAACGAATTTAGAAATTCACTGGCACTGGAATTTATTGCTGAAAGCGAAGATGGGAAACCGACTACACGGTCTGAAGCTATGGGATTGCAACGAAAGTTGCAGCATTTAGAAACAGCAATTCTAGTCATCGTTTGGAATGTAATTTTAGATCGATTTAATGCTGCTAGTAAGAAGCTTCAAGAATCTCAAGCTGATTTATCATCCGTTGTGCAAATCTATAGTTCTCTGGCTCTATTTCTTCAGGACATGAGAGACAGACAATTTTTTTCTGAATATGAAGAAAAAGCCAAGACACTATCTGGCGTCCAATATTATTATCGTTATGATATGTATTACATTCACGTAGTCTTCGAGATGTTTACCCAAATGTTGATATTGCTTTACGTATTTTTTTGAGTATTCCGGCTACAAATTGTTCAGGAGAAAGATCTTTTTCTACTTTAAAAAGAGTAAAAATCTATTAACTTGCCAGTATGGGTCAAGATCGACTTAATGCTCTTGCATTACTGTCTATTGAAGCTCAACTAGTCCAAGAAATTGAGTATGATGATATAATTGATATTTTTGCGCGGACCAAAGCCAGAAAAATTTTGAAATTGATTAATATTAAAAAAAAAACATTTATTTATTTGTTTAATGTTTATTACTTACATGACTGAAATATTTATTAGTTATATTCTAACGAAATAAAGTTATTATAAATTAAAGATAAAAATATTGTATCAAAATTATTTTAATTTATTCTAACATTAAGGGCGGCGCGATTAACAGGGCCTAGGGCGACATCAAGTCTAAATCCGTTACTGCTTGTAACACGCGTGTTGTCACCATAGTGAAGTAATAAGCATTTTCAAAGCGATCGTTCTCTTTGTAATCTTTTGATAAACTAATCAAAATTCGCTTTGCAAAAATAGAATTTGAAGTTTTTGTGGAACGAAAACGAAACAGCATAATTTTAGCTATGTCTGCACTTATTAGATTTTGTAGTTCTGTGGAACAGAATTTTTTGCAAATTGACAAAAAATTTGAAAACTGTAAAGTGAAATCTGGATAAGTTGTTTTGTGGAATTGGGCCCTGTTGTCATGTTACGGATAGTAGAGTCTATTACGGATAATAGAGTTTAAATAAATTCATTGGCGCAAAATTTTAAACAACCTATTGTTAAGGACTTAACATTTTACTAACTAGTAATTTGCTAAATATTCAACAATTTACTAGCGACTCCAAAATTTTACACCTTTTTTTTCGTTTTGCTAACTAGTAAATTACTAACTCCTTTTTATTAAACAACAATCCCATCCAATCCGATAAGATTAAAATACACATGAACACAGATTTATTCTCGTATTCCATAATCCTGATGTAGATTTCTCCAAAAAAACCATTTTCCTGCACAAAGACTTCAAACGTTTCAAAATCTTCGTCTTCCGATAGCATTTTTTTAATGGGCGGTTTCTTAACTATAGCATTTAAAAAAAAAAAACAGTAAAAATTTTGGTTTATGCTATCGCCTTCAAATAAATTTTATTGTGTACAATGTGACGCGGTACAGATTTGGTAAGATGGAAAAAAGTTCAACATACCGTTATTTTTTTTTAAATTGAAAAACTAAACAAATTTTTTGGCTTTCAAATATACAGCGAAGGAAAAATTATATTATATTCAAAACAATTTTTTGCAATGTGAAATGGTGTTTTTGACATCTGGTAAAATTTTGGAAAAATTCAATTGACAGTTTTTTTACAAAAAAATAAAAAGTACACGAAATTCTACCAAAAGTTGTTAAGAAATGTTTTTTGAATTAAATATTTCTAGAATGGGCAATGATATTGACTTCAAGTTTATTTATGATTATACAAAATACAATTTTTATTATGTGCTGCAATTTTGACAAATATCGAATTAATAAATTTCTCAAAAAAAAAAATAAAAACGGAAACAAAAATTTACCAAAAAATATCAAAAGTTGTTTCATGACTTGAATATATATATATATATATATATATATTTTATTTTTGGTATAATGCAATTGTTAACATATGGTACACTTTTTACAAATATCGAATCGGCAATTTTTGTATGAAAAATAAAAAGCTAAAACTAAAATTTAACGTAACGAAAAGTTCGGCTTAAATATCTCCAAAAAATCAGTGATATTTACTTCAAATGCATTTTATTTTCATTATAATGATTTTGTCATTTGTCAATATTGGTAAATATGAAATTAACTATATTTTACAATAAATGAAAAATTACAGAAAGTTCTCAGAAAATTTCATTCATTTTCATTTTTTATTTAAAACTAGCTGACCCCGCAGACGTTGTTGTTGTTCTATAAATGGACCTTATATTTTGTTCACTATGTTTCCCTTGTGTTTCTCTTAAACACAATATTGAAGCACTATATTCTGCTTCTTTTCATATCCAATTTATCACCAATATATAGCGTATGTTTCTCACAAATTACGAATCTAGCTTTCTATTGGTAAAAGAATTTTAAAAATCGGTTCAGTGATCTACAGATTACCCAATACAGTCTTAAAAATGTTACCAACTTTTTTGAGAAACGATGGATTTAGGTATTGTGGCCGTTTTGTCAAAAATTCAGTTCGACCATTCTAAACTTCAATCTTCAATGTTATCATTGTTTTGTAAACGGTGTTATTTGGCAAGTCTAAATTATTTCAATAAATAAATTCAGGTTTGAAAAGTGGCAACCGTTTATCTTGATCATATGTATACTTCCAGGAGGACACTTTTTGTATTTTCTTATCGATAAAATAGTATAAATATTGATGTTTAATGTCAACTTTGACTTTTAACTGTCAGTTAATTAGTTCAAAACCACGGTGGCGGTTTAAAATATGTGTCGAAATTAGACACCATTCATCAAATCTTGTAAGACTTTTAATTTCGTAAGCAATTTAATTTAAAATATTGAAGGAAAAAACATTTTTTAATATATTATTTGGCATAGTACAGTGTTCAATACTGCAAAGACAAAAATGAGCCATGGTGTGTTAATTTTCATTGTTTTTAAGATGTATTCTGCTATTCGGAGTGGAGACAAATCCAACGAATCAATAGTACCTACTTTATAGTTTTATTATAACAACTAACTAAAAATGCTTCCTATTGCTATTCTTGGTTCAATTTGAATTTCTCGTATTCTTTTCATATCTGATCAATGGAATTAAACTTTGAATAGGTGTTTCAATAAAAGTACAAGAAGATGAGACACAACTTTATTTGTGTGCCTTTGGAAGTTACTAATCAACCAAAAGTGAATACTTGAGTCGTTGTTTTTGAAAGTGGAATACCTAAAAAAGTAAACTCACTTCAATTACCTTAATTGCGCATAAGAATGTGGAGAGCAAACTTCATACTTAGTTTAAAAAAGATAAAAAATGATTTTATAACCTTTTTGAAAAGTCGCTCCCAAACTCTTATTTTTAAGACTTTGTTCGGCGGTTGTCTACAGTTGTCAATGAAATTTATAGACATGTTAGACAATAGTATAAGCTTTCATAAAATGACAATTTTAGACCGGAGTTCAGCGGAGCTTTTTTTGTAGGCTTAGCAAAACTTGCATTATCTAGTTACTTTTCTTCACTCACTTTATAATTTTTTTCAAGGTCATATTTTAAGAATGTGTCTATTTTAATTTTTTTATTTTTCTTTGTTATTTGAACTACAAACCTGTAAAGCTTCATAATTGTATCTTTACAAATAAGGCCACAGCAAGCCAAAATGTGCATAAGTAAAAATAGACGATTTTTTGAAAATATAAATTTGTCGAACTTTCAAAGTCGCTCAGAGCCACAAACAAATATCAAATGAAAAAACTGAATTAAAACTGTTTTCCTTGACTTTTTATTAAAACAATAGCATATCAAAAACCGCAAAAAAACTAATAAATTTTTTTTAATTTTAATTTTAAAACCAATGGAGATTTTTGCACTTGGTTTCCAGAATTTTTCTCAAAAAAGGTAAAAATATTGAGAATTGAGTAAAAAGATAATACTTATAGAAGCAACATTTTGAAAAATATCAACTTTAAAATAAAAAACTGCTATTTCTTTCACAATTTTAACTTTAAAATTAATTTTTTCAAAAACTATATGTACACTTTTACAACTTCAATGAAAAATAAAATTAAAGAATAGAGTATTAGCTTTCCAAAAAGCTTTAGCTGAGTACTGTGTGAACTCTGGTTGCTTTTGAATGTTTCTTTTTTAACTTTAAGCCAACATTTAACAAAATTGCCCCTACCGCCTGAACGAAGGAAGCTGGATCACCCCTCCCACACAATTTTTTTCTAAGACTATATTCAGGAATAAGTCTGCAAAATATCACTATTTGATTTATTTATTTAAGAAAATCTTACGTTTTTCGTGTCTGTTTTGCGTTTAAAAATATATTATTTATTACAAAACCGTCTTAAATTCGAGATAACACTTTGCATTGATCGTAAATTCACAAAAAGTTGCAAAAAAAAAACAATCAATTCCAAGTGAAAATAAATAATATCACAAAACAACCTATCTTGCCCCACTGTGAGTACGTGCGTGCGTCGTCGGCGGCGTCGTCGTGACGCTGCGTCGTTGGAATGGGCGGGCAAAAGAAAGACACGAAAATGCTGCCAACACCAACAACTGTGGTACTTAGGGACAAGACCAAGAACTCATCGTTTTGGAATATATACCTAAGGCCACTGTTTCCAGGAAAATGTCGAAGCAGGTTCTATAGGTAAAATGTGGGCATGTAACATACGAATCGCATTAAAAAATAGTAAGGAAGAGGTGGTTATTTTAGGGTTGCCAGATATGTTTTGATGAAACTAGTACTCTAGTTTTAAAAACTCGGACTTCCTCGGACAATTGAGAATTGAAAAAAGAGTACAAAACGAGGACAGATTAAACAATTTTTTATTTTCTACTATGGCATTTTTGACATCTGGAAAAATTATGGACAGGAAAATCAAGTGACGTCTTTTTTACAAAAAATAAAAAAAAACTAAAAATGTCAAAAATTGATTTACGGCATGAATGTCTTGACATCGGGTGATGTTTTTGTTTTATAAGGTACTTATATGAAAAATTAATTATTTTTTATACTTGATATAACTGTTGGCAAATTGAAAACAAAAATTCTTCCAAAAATTACTATAAATTATATTTCGACTCTAATATCTCGAGATTGGGTAACAGATTTGTCTTCAAACTTGTTCAATGTTATTCATGATATGATACTATTGTTAATTTATTTTACACTTTTAACAAATGTCGATTTTACAAGAAGTGTCAAAAATTATTTTTTTTCTATCATATCCCAAGAAATTTCATAAAATTTCTGATAATTTTGTTGTTATACTTTGTCCCCTAAAAATTGTCAGTACACGGAAGTTAGGATGTTTTGCCTTTCATTCGCACTATTTTCTTTTTTATTAAGTCTTTTTCATTTGAAAGCTGGAGTTGACTACTCCAAACAATGAAATGGCAAACATTTAAAGAAAATGTGTTCAGGGTTACCTTCGTTTAATATTGAAATTCTTTTTTGATTTATAAAAATGAAATAATATTTGTCTTTGCCACACCACTAAGAGGTAAGATAAAAGGCGTGTTTTGAAGGGTATCCCCAGTAGGCCTAATCCCTTTTAAATAAATAACAAGTGGAAAATAAACATGTATTCTTACATATTAATGCAACAAAAAATAAAATTAACAATCATAACATAAAACAATATCACAAAAATACACGAAGTATCAATAAAGCAAATAATCATTTTCCCTGCAGAAAAGAGCTTATACTTTTATAACTGCAATTTAACGGATTTCCCGCACATTGCAATGCAAAACACCGCCTGCTTAAGAACTTTTTTAAAAACCCTAAAAAGAAAAGCTCGTGAACAGAAACCATAGAAAGAGCGAGGATACAAGTTACCTACATTGGTAAGGCAGAAATTCAGTGGCGGGTAGTAAACATTTTGCTTCGACTTTTTTCAAGTCAGTATAGAGTGAAATTAGGGCGAGCTACTGCTTCAGAAAAAGCTCTCCCATAAGGCCTGTCTGTACTGACAATTTTTAGGAGACAGATTATTGTAAGATTTTTATCAATCAACATCAAAAGTCAATCGATTAATAGCAAGAATAATTCGATCACACAGTTTTTACAAAAGTAAACAAATTCATAAAAATTAACACCTGAAACCCTTTCTTTTGTTTCTTCAATACATGGTAACTTTTTAAAGTATAATGGGAAGTAATAGTATTGAACCCAGGATAAAAAGAGGACAATCCCGGACAATTCACAAAAAACTATCCCGGACGTCCCCCACACAGTGAAAAAAGAGTATACATGTCCGGAAAAATCCAGACGGATGGCAGCCCTAGGTTATTTAAACAAGATATTAGAGCATAGATCAAAGTTTTATGTTTTCAATACCTACCTACTGTTTTTTTTTTTTTTTTTCAAACGTCAAACGTTTTTGGTAGTATAATAAGTAGGTAGTCAGCTGGAAATAATTCGAGTTTACACTTTTTCATTGAATTTCCAAAAATAAAAATTTTATCTAAGTTTGTAAATAATATTTTTTGTTGTGTTTACTTATTTGTAAGATATAATTTTACCACACAAAGAATCATTTGCAACCATATTAAGATGAGTTTTTTTATTAAACAAATACCTTTAAACAAAATACTGGGCAGTTTTGAACAAAGCCATCATTACAGATTTTTTTCTATGATGAAACAGAAAAGAAGTGCCATGCATAGCAATTAAAGCTAAGCTTTCACCACCAACTTATTAATTTATGATGACTTTCACCTTTGACTTTTCAGTTTGGTTCATGAAGTAGGTATACATTTTATTAATCGATAAATTTAACTTTTTCTGGTAGATAATAATTTAAATTTTTTCTTAGCCTATCTATATTTTGATATAATTAGGTAATTTATTAAATAAAAAAGGGCTTGTACTGCAGTGCTTATCTACCGATAAAAACTCCATTGAAATGTTTCCTTTTAAAAGTGCCCAAGCCCTACATAAGTCGCACCATTGAACAAAACAACCTGCTCCATTTCGAAAATTTCACAGTCAAAAATCTTAATATATATAAATCTCGTGTCACAATGTTTGTCCTCAATGGACTCCTAAACCACTTAACCGATTATAATAAAATTCGCACACCATGTGCAGTTCGATCCAACTTGAGAGATAGGATAGTTTAAATCTCAAATTATAGTCGCAATTTTAATTTATTGCTAATTATTTGTCTGTTATTATTTGACAGTCACAATTATATGTTAGCTCCAAACGATTTTATCAGATAGCGACATCTGTGCACTGGATTGAGTAAGTTAAGAATTCAATAGATGGCGCTATGTCAAACGTCCAAACGTTTAATAGATGGCTCTATTTCAGAAATATAGTGTAAGTTCACAAACGTCAAATTTTGCTGCAGTGAATCGGCATTACTGCTGTTTTGCGATGCTGATGCTAATGCAGCTGTTGCTGATGCGATGCCGACTAATCACGCTGTCGTAGTGATGCTTTTTTGTTTAGTTTTTGCGCATCAGTTTATGAAACTTTGCAATAATGAACAGTTGACGAGAAAAGTGATGCCAGAATCTGGGTTTGTGAACGTTTGACTTTGAACATTTGGGCATCATTACTGCAGTAATGCGTTTGTGAACTTACACATAGGTTAAATTTATTTTGTAGTGAAACGGAATACAGTCAATTTTATTTTTCCAATTTTTGGTGTTAGCGTTACGTATTATCAAATAGTTATATTGGAAATATAATATAGAATGAAATTTGGCACAGAGATAGATTATAGCCTTATAAAGCACGTAGACTAATTTTTACCCCGGTAAAATGTATTTTTTAGGATTAAACATTGACCACGTTGTACATAAAAATTTAAGTAATCTGCGGTTACAACGAAACCGATATTTTCAACAACTTTGGTTGTCCTGCCAATCGATCCATTAAACTTACGAAATTCACCGGGCTATTTGAAAAAAAAAAAATTATGGGAAATAAAATAAGCACCAACAATATATTTTTCCATAGCTTGAGTTTCTGCATTTAATTGGGGCAAGACGAAGTTTGCCGGGCCCTCTAGTATTTCTATAAGACTTGGAAGCAAAAAGTGTTCAAATTGGCAATAAGACGAAACAGCTCTCAGCCCACGTCAAAGTCACTCGCTCCAATTTCGCATTTCTTCTTATTTCAATAGCTGGACATGTATTAATATCTTTTATCTTAGAAGAGGTGTGCAATAGTGGTTTTATTTTTTTTAATTATAAATACCTACAACATAACACTGATCTACTTACCCTTTCCGTAGGCTATCTCAAAAACGAATAAAGATTCGACTTCAAGAATTTTTTTTAATACATTATACTAGTAACTTCAAAGGATTTTTGATTGTTTTTTGACTTGAATATCTCGATAGCGAACAATAATTTTTACTTCGAATTATTCATTAAATTTTATACAGCTAGGCTGGAAACTGAGAGAAGTCGAAAAACAATTTTTATCAACTTTTGGTAGATTTTTCTCTTAGTTTTTCATTTTTTTGTAAGAAAACTGCCAACCGTTTTTTTTCAAGTATTTTACCAGATGTCGTAAACGTCATTTCTGGTAGTAAATAATTCAATTTAAGTTGATATCATTTTTCATTCACGGTATATTTGAGCAGCAAACACTTTATTTCAAGTTTTTCTATTTAAAAAAATAACGTTAAGTTTCATTTTTCCAAATTAATGTCTTATCTGTATGTAATGTATAGAATAAAATTTATTTGAAGTAAATAGCAAAACCAAAATTTTCACATTTTATATTTCTTCATGTTTTGAAGTTTTGTTATATGTAACTTATCGAACAAAAATTAATTGGAGTCCATTTCTCGAACGTACGAAATTACATCAGGTAAAATTATTCATAATATTATAAGTTACTAGCTGGCCCGACGAACTTCGTCTCGCCCGATTTATGGCATACATTCAAGCTATGGAAAAATATTTTCTTGCTTTTTCTATTTTTCATGCAGTTTTTTTATAATTTCTAGATTGCCCGGTTCCCCGGTGTGCTTCGTATATCACTTATCCAAAAGATAAAGACAACATCGTCTTCCGATCGTTATTAATCTGTTCTCTTAAAAGTTGGTGATTTTTCATTCCCTCCCACGCCTTACCACACTTCCGTATCGTGCAAAGAAAAAAAATAGAGTTCAAAAGGCTAACAATGAGAGATATTTAAGTTCCCGAAAAAAAGGTTTTTTGCGTTTTTTTTAGGTTTTTTAATTTTTTTAAACTTTAAAAGTTAATAATTAAAAAAAAAATTTATTTGTAATACATATATTTGAGACTGGCTTTACAATACTTTTTGTTTCAATGAAATATGTTGTAGATTAAAGAAGTTATACCTGTTCAAACACGCCAAACCCATTGAAAATTGCATAAGATTGGACTAATTTTTTGCCCATAAGAAAAAATTAAATAAATTAAAGTCAATCCTTCACTCCCTTAATTAACTTAATTTCTTTTGAAAACACCAAAAAAATTAAATAAAAACCTTAGTTATACCAAAAATAAATGGTGCATTTTAAACTACTATGAAAATAACGACAAAATTGTAGTTGTTTCACTCTCAGAATTACTATATTATACATTTAAAAATTATAATGATGCAGTGTATTAGCCCTGTTTATTTAGAATGCAATAATTTTTATTTCAATCAATTAGCATTCGATTTAATTTAAAAGTTATCGCTTTATTTGTAACATTCCAGCCGTTTTTTTGGCTGGACAGTGGACACCCAGCCTTAAGAAGATTCTTTTATTCTTACTTTCGATAATAAAATAAGAACAAGTTTCAATCAATCAGATTTCGAAAAAATCATATCAGAAATTGATATAGACTTTAAGAACGTTTTATATTGTAATAACGATAAGCTATTTTTAGAATTCCATCTTATTGGAAAACACACCACAACAACCAAATTTTAATCAGAAATCACACCTTCTTAGAAGATGTTTATAATATAACTAAACTAGAAGAAATCATACACATAAAACATAAGGAATTGAATCATGTAGGAATAGAAAAATTATGCTTAGATCTAAAAAGAAAGTATTATTACCCAAACCTTAAGACACAAATAACAAAAATCATAAATAATTGCGACATCTGTAATTTGAAAATAGAAAGAAATCATATTTAAATACCGTACGAAAAAACAGAAACACCCTTAGAACCAACACAATGACTATCATATGGACATAATGGACTATCTAATAAATAGAAACAAATAAGAACAAAACTCTAAACTCTAGAATGTAGAATGCAGCATGGTCGAAGCGAGAAAAATGTACAATGAACAAAATCCTCTCCCATTCTCTTCCCTTCAATACTCTTCGGTGGTGAATTCTCAAGATGATCCAGCTCTCTCTCCCATTGAAAATAGTTCGAACACCCAAAATCACCTAAACCTGGTTCTCAAGCACACACCATCAATCAAGCACCCATCTCACTCACTCCTAAACTAACAAATCTTATAATATCCTCCTTGCCCTCAGCACTACCCACCTCAACCAAATACAACTTCAGGCCTTACCATTTTAACTCAACCACAAATTTCACTCAAAAACCGACAAGAACATATAAAAATATGTATCATAGAAACTGACTCAATGCTTCCAAAACCTTCCCTTACAAATTTGTCAAACTCTCTCACCACAAATTCAAACTACTAACTCAAAAACTCATACATCAAAACTCAAAACCTCCAACAAATAACACCCACTCGGACACATACCACATTTTATAACTCAATCCTCTTCCCCTTATATAGAAAGTACCGTAAACAGTTTTGATATTCCCGTCTTACTAAAAATGATTTCAACTCCTGTAGTCCGCTTTGGGATTCCCCCATAGGGACCACAAGAGGCAAAATGAATGAAAACTTCCTTGTTGATAATAATTTCTCCCTTCTTAACGATGGCCGTCTTACCAATTTCTCAACCCACAAAACTTTTACACTTGTCGACCTTACGCTAGTTTCTTTACATTTACTACCCTCCTGCTTATGGAAGAAGAACACCATCCTGCTCATGGAAGAAGAACAATTATCATGGAAGCGATATCACTTCCCTATACTTAACTTTGCCAAACCCAATCCCAAATTCAAAACTGATCATGCTGATTGGAATCTATTTAAAAAAAGCAAGTGATTTTCGAAATACCTGTCCTCAATCTCAGAACGTGAACTATGAGGCGGCAGCCCTAAGAAAAAGTATTCTATCTGCAGCAAACATTACTATTCCTCAAACCAAACATAAATTATACAAAAATATGGTTTCATGGTGGTCCTCTGAGATCAATTCTTTAAGGGAAACAAAACAAAATCTGTGGAAAATATTTAAAAAACACCCTAACGATAACAACCTCGTAAATTACAGAAAAACTAAGTTATTCAGAATACAAGTAAAAACTGCCAAAGCCGCGAGTTTCCAAGAATACACTGAGAAAATAAATCCTAGTTCTAGCAGTAAAAAAATATATTCTGGCATAAAACACTAACGAGTTGTTATTGTACGTATGGTATTAAAGTTATAGTTACAGAATCTAACTACTACATAACCAATTGTGATGAGACCTCGAAACATTTCGTCAATAGTTTTTTATTTTTATTCTTAAGACTCTAATTTTACTCCCTCCTTCTGTTACTCAAAACATTCAACATTAAACAATTACAATTACAATTACAATTCCTCCCTTACCCCTAACCCCTCTGCGAAATTATTTGAAACTCCCATCAACCTAATATAATTTGAATGCTGTCTCAATTCAGTAAAAGGTAAAACATCTCGACACGACCGTGTATCGTACCCAATCAATTATCAACGCACCCCCAATGGTGAGACAATGCTTATTATTACTTTACAACAACATTTCAGACCAAGGAATAATTCCACAATCATGGAAAACCTCAACAATGATAGTATAGACCAATTTCCTTTCTTCCATGCACAAGTAAATTGATGGAAAAAATTATTTCAAAAATGTTACATTATTTTATTGAAAGTTATGGTATAATCTCATCAATCTTCATCAAGTTGCCTTTAAACAGGGTAGAAGCACAATTGATTCTTTATTCCACATAAAGATGAATTTATTACTTTGCTCTCTCTTGCAAAAATCATGCTTCTGTTGTATTGAATGACTATGAAAACAGTTTCGACCGAGTTGGTAACGGTAACCATATTGTCCTCGACAAACTAAAAAAATGGAAAATCGACTAAAAGATGCACAACTACGTCAAACCTTTTCTCTTACATAAAAAATTCCGTGCCAAGGTCAATAACTACCACTCAAATATTAACACTCTTGATAATGGCATCCCACAAGGATCCCCCTTTCGGCGATGATCTTTATCATACAAAGCATTCGATGATATACAAGTGTAGCGAACATTTATCTGGCAATGCCGTATCAAGAGCTTAGCATACAGATGATCATTGCAGTATAAAATGCAAATTGAGTCAGTCGCATTTTTAATCTGGACCTACTCACTACACTTCTCTTATTAAAATAAAATAACCTATTTTCTAGAAATTAAAAGTTTGATGAATTCTTAATTAAAGTTATTTGTTTAAAATAAAAGGCTTCATTTCGAAAGATTTACCCTAGGCTTCCACAAAGTGGTGACCCCGTATTAAGTTGCACGCGAGCAGAAGCGGCATTCATAGATAAATCTATAAATTTTAATTTGCCAAAGGTATTTGAAGTGTAACACGTGTAATCGCAAACTATGACATCAACAACATCGCAGAGTACAACTGTCCAAAATGCGTCACCAACTACTACAGTGGCTGCACCTACATTTACCACCTGGTCAGGAAACGTAAGTTTTCCCCCAGAAACTGAGATTATCTAGCAAAGTGTCTGTTAGAGTCCCACCATTCTGGCGCACAAGACCTGAGCTGTGGTTTTCCCAGATCGAATCCCAATTTTCACATCAGGTATTTCAGCTGATACCACAAAATACCATACTGTAGTAGCTGCCATAGAAAATAGTGTGCTGGCTGAGGTAAGCGATATTATATTGCAACCACCAGCTGAGCAAATGTACGACACCCTAAAAAGCAGGCTCATCGAAAGATTCGCTGATTCTGAAGAAAAAAGAATCAAAAAACTTCCTTCAAGAAATTGATTTAGGTGATAAAAGACCATCACAGCTCTTGCATGAAATGCGCGATCTTGCTGGAAACAAGTTGAGTGACGACCTTCTAAAAGCATTATGGATGCACATGCAGCATTTGCCATCCGCAACGAGAGGTATATTAACCGTAAGTGGTGATAAGCTGCGATTTGAAAATCCTAGGAATTATATTAGATATTAAACTCAATTTTAAAGTACATTTTTAAGATTTAAAAAAGGAATTAGCTACCAGGCTAAATATTATAAAATATCTTTCATCCAAAAATAGTATTATACATATGTAAACAATCTTATTAATGTATCTAAAGCAATTATTTTATATAAATTAGATTATGGCATAGTAATTTACGGGAAATGAGAAAAATCTACGCTTCAAAATCTTCAATCAACATACCACGCAGCAGTAAGATGCAGTCTAAAAGCATTTAGAATAAGTCCAATCAAAAACTTGCTCACCGAATGAAGCTTTTTATCCATTAAAGGCACCTTTCCTATATCCCTACTTTTAGCAAAGATATTCCATTCTTCATATTATTCTCCTATACACGCTGATGCAACCAAAATCTTAAATAGGAAAAAAACTCCCAAGATTCCATCAACTCTATACAATGCCATCAAATTTGATAAAACAATTGGTCTCAACCCAGTTCTTAAAAAGACAACTCTCGGTAAACACGGCTTTCGAAACCTTCCTCACTCAACACCACCTTATGCAAATTCAAAAAAGATAACTCTCCATAAGAATACTTACCAAGTTATGTTTTACGAATTAATGAACTCCTTTCCTAAAACAACCTGGGATATTTTTTTACTGATGGTTCAAAACATGAAGACAAATCCGGATATGCTGTAGTACACTCAAATGGCAATCTTATTTCAGCTGAATAAAATTTCACGAAGAACGCTTACACAAACAAAAGAACAACAATCATTTGCACCGATAGAAAATAGTAATAACACCATTAGTTTCTGTTTGGGGCGGTCGAGGGATGAGTTGATTTTCTAATTCCTCCCTCGACCGCCCCCAACGGAGTTTTATTTAATAATAATTAAAACTTACAAACTTATTTTTACTTTTAATGCTTTATACTTTAGCCTTAAGCCCTAGTAGCTATAGTGCTATAAATTTTATATTATTCTTAACATTTATAATAATAATATGTAATATGTAATATGTAATATATAATATGTAATATATAATATATAATATGTAATATGTAATATATAATATGTAATATGTAATATGTAATATGTAATATGTAATATGTAATATGTAATATGTAATATGTAATATGTAATATGTAATATGTAATATGTAATATGTAATATGTAATATGTAATATATAATATGTAATATGTAATATGTAATATGTAATATGTAATATGTAATATGTAATATGTAATATGTAATATGTAATATGTAATATGTAATATGTAATATGTAATATGTAATATGTAATATGTAATATGTAATATGTAATATGTAATATGTAATATGTAATATGTAATATGTAATATGTAATATGTAATATGTAATATGTAATATGTAATATGTAATATGTAATATGTAATATGTAATATGTAATATGTAATATTTAATATTTAATATGTAATCATGATCATGATCATGATCATGATGATGGTAATAATAATAAAAATAATACTTTATAGTCCAAGAGAGACTTAGCTATTTACATCATTCGACAAGGTTGCTCCTTATCTATTTGACGTTGACTATTTCTGTCTGATTCGGGAAATGGATAATTATTCATTCGAGATGTTGAAGTTCCAGATACAGGTTGTTGATGATAAACTTCTGGAGGAGGTGGCAAAAATGGAGTAAGTTGACTATTCCTATCTGGAAATGGATAATTCATACGAGAGGTTGCAGTTGCAGGTGCAGGTTGTTGCTGATAAATATCTGGAGGAGTTGAAATAAGTGGAGGATTCGTTGTAGACCTGGAGGTGGAGTGAAGTTGCTGCCAATATCTGTCTGATTCGGGAAATGGATAATTATTCATTCGAGATGTTGCAGTTCCATATACAGGTTGTTGATGATAAACTTCTGGAGGAGGTGGCAAAAATGGAGTAAGTTGACTATTCCTGTCTGGAAATGGATAATTCATTCGAGAGGTTGCAGTTGCAGGTGCAGGTTGTTGCTGATAAATATCTGGAGGAGTTGAAATAAGTGGAGGATTCGTTGTAGACCTGGAGGTGGAGTGAAGTTGCTGCCAATATCTTTCGAAAGGATTGTCATATGTCTGGGAGCGGTTATACGATGTTGATGATGGTGATGTTTGAACTGGGTGATTTTGACGTTGTGAAAAATTTAGAGAAAGAACAGAAGATGGTGAAGATTGCTGATACGGCCTGTGTCTTTCTGGGATCGATGGCAGCGCCGCAGTCCGTTGGGAGTAATTCTGATGAGGACCACCCGAAATGCTTGATTCACGTAAGTTTTCTTGGACCTGGGAGCTACTTAAATAATAATAAGAATATGTATTCTCATCAGGTCCAGCCATATCTAGATTTGGACTCGAAAATCTCTGGGAGTAATACTGGTGGTGACAATCAGAAAACTCTGGTCTTTCTGGCAGTGGGCTGGAGGTAGATGCATTATGAAAGTTATTCTGATTATATCCTCCGAACGTAGTTGGCAAATAGCCGTTTGGAACTATTTCAGCATTTGATGAGTAGTGCTGACAAGGACAATCTGAAAAGACTTGCATGTTTCTGTCTGGAACTGATACGGTGTTACCGGGGTAGTTATTTGGATAAGTAGCTATTGAAGTGCGTTCACCATATGATTGTTGTCCTACTGGTAAAATACGAGTATCTTGAGTAGGCTGATTTGATTGCTGCACTGAAGGTGGTCTTCTGTTTTGAGAATTATGAGACAAATTAATTTGAGCAACATTATTCAGATGAACCGGTGCCTGTACGTTTTGTGGGTTTTGTATTCTTTGAGTTATTTGTCCTACTGGTAAAGTACGAGTATCTTGAGTAGGCTGATTTGATTGCTGCACTGAAGGTGGTCTTCTGTTTTGAGAATTATGAGACAAATTAATTTGAGCAACATTATTCAGATGAACCGGTGCCTGTACGTTTTGTGGGTTTTGTATTCTTTGAGTTATCTGTCCTACGTGTAAAGTACGAGTAACTTGAGTAGGCTGATTTAATTGCTGCTCTGAAGGTGGTCTTCTGTTTTGAGAATTATTAGACAAATTAATTTGAGCAATATTATTCAGATGAGCCAGTGCCTGTACGTTTTGTGGGTTTTGTATTCTTTGAGTTATTTGTCCTACGTGTAAAGTACGAGTATCTTGAGTAGGCTGATTTGATTGCTGCACTGAAGGTGGTCTTCTGTTTTGAGAATTATGAGACAAATTAATTTGAGCAACATTATTCAGATGAACCGGTGCCTGTACGTTTTGTGGGTTTTGTATTCTTTGAGTTATCTGTCCTACGTGTAAAGTACGAGTAACTTGAGTAGGCTGATTTAATTGCTGCTCTGAAGGTGGTCTTCTGTTTTGAGAATTATTAGACAAATTAATTTGAGCAATATTATTCAGATGAGCCAGTGCCTGTACGTTTTGTGGGTTTTGCATTCTTTGAGTTATTTGTCTTCCAGTTTCGATAGTTGCTGATGGTGGTGGATTTCTGACAACCTGCGGTATTTGTCTTTGCTGTTCTTGTGAAGAACTAGGTGCATCAAGATGAGTTTCTTGCGAATTATTTTGATTGTTGCCAGCAGGATTGACAATATTCGTCGGTCGAATAGTTGGACGGACAACACAAACAGGAATCTGTAAGGCTTTTGATTTAGGTTGATCTTTTTGCGTTTTAATTGCGGTTTCTGTGTTTCTTCTTGTATGTTCCATTTGGTCATAATCTATTTCGTCACTCTCAGAATTGCTACTGAGTCGACGCAAAACTCTTCTTCGTCTTATGAACCAATCCGAAGGATCAGATTCGTCGGTACTAAGGTTTGGATTTTGGATTTGATTTAAAAGTTCTGTTGCTTCTTGTGAATCATTCGATATAGTAATCTGATCTGAATGTAAAGCATTTGGTGAACTAGGTTGATTTTCTTGCGTGGCAATTACGGTTTCTGTGTTTCTTCTTGTATGTTCCATTTGGTCATCATCTATTTCGTCACCCTCAAAACTGCTACTGAGTCGACGCAAAACTCTTCTTCGTCTTATGAACCAATCCGTAGGATCAGATTCGTCGTTGCTAAGGTTTGGATTTTGGATTTGATTTAAAAGTTCTGTTTCTTGTTGTGAATCATTCGATGTAGAAATTTGATTTGATTGGCTTGAACTGCTACTGGTTCCCTCATCTTGGTTTTCATCTTCACTCACTGTTTCAAATTCATTTCCTTCTTCACTTTTACTGTTTCTTGTATCTCCGGGGTCACTTTTACTACGGCTTGTATTTCCATTATCTTTTGGTTGGTTGCATTCATCTTCACTCACACTCTCGCTTAAAGAAGATTCAGCAGATGCAATTTCTGTTTCTTGTTGTGAATCATTCGATATGTCATTTTCGAATTGTTTTCTCGAATCATTTTTGGCTTCACTCTCCCTCTCATTTCTGCATGGGTTTGTATCTCGTCCGTCTGTTTTTGACATTTTTACTTCCTCCTTGTTTCCATTTTTACTAGTACTAGGAAGTTCCTCCTCCCTATCGACTGCTCCTGTAGACGAAGATACAGTAGCATTGGAAGGAAGTTCCTCCTCGCTATCGACTGCTCCTGTAGACGAAGATACAGTAGCATTGTTATCAGAGTCCATTTTCGAGGTATTTGAATTTTCGACCTCCATTCCATTTCTACGCCATTTCATTTTTGAGCTTTCTAAATTTCTGTTCCAAGTGGAAGAAGGTGAAGCCTTTGGGGGTTGGCCACCGTGGAACACACACGGTGGAAATAAACACCCCATGCAATTGTTGACTTCCATTATGAAAGCTTTATTTGCTCACTTGATTATTTCCTGTAATTGGAATATGTTTGTAATTAAAAACTATTTAAAGAACGTTTTGTAGGTTTTTTTTTATATTAAATCAATAAACGTAATATTTTCTCGTCAAATAATAATTGATCGCTATATACATATACAATATTAAGTCATTTGCGTAATGTATGAACACATAAAAAATATGAAAAATGAAGTGTCTACAATTATTGTCACAAACTAGTGAAATATTGATTTAAGAGTGGGGCAATTCTACCCCATTTAATGCATTCGCATTAAACTTTCGCGTTATGTTTATAACAATAACATAACACCCGGTCTATATTAACGAACACCCTGGGCCTACTTTACTAATTTATAAATTTATAATAAATTATAAGTGATTTTTGTTCAAAATTAAAAAAAAAATTTAAAAATTGTACTTGTGATTTTCAAGTGAAAATATTTTACCGAGCGTTTTCGTGTAAAGCTAACAAAAGTCAGAAGAAATAATTTCCCCAGTTGAAGGACTAAATTTGCCGAATAAAATATTTTTTTATCAAAAACCAATAAGCAAAATGCATTTGAGCTTTGTTCATCTAACGATTTGCAATTTAAGGCTGGGTGGCCAGCCAAAAAAACGGCTGGAGTGTTACAAATAAAGCTATAACTTTTACATTTCGAATGCTAATTGATTGAAATTAAAATTAATGCATCCTAAATAAACAGGGCTACCACTCTGCATAATTATAATTTTTAAATACATAATATAGTAATTCTGAGAGTGAAACAACTACAATTTTGTCGTTATTTTCATAGTAGTTTAAAATGCACCATTTATTTTTGGTATAACTAAGGTTTTTATTTAATTTTCTTGGTGTTTTCAAAAGAAATTAAGTTAATTAAGGGAGTGAAGGATTGACTTTAATTTATTTAATTTTTTTTTATGGGCAAAAAATTAGTCCAATCTTATGCAATTTTCAATGGGTTTGGCGTGTTGGAACAGGTATAACTTCTTTAATCTACAACATATTTTATCGAAATAAAAAGTATTGTAAAGCCAGTCTCAAATATTTTTATTACAAATACATTTTTAACTTCCCATAGGGAGTTATTGTAATGGGTCCAATTTGTCAAATTGAAATTTTTGCCAAATCTGGACGTTTCAAGGTTCCTAGAATCTAGATCCGTCATTTGTAGAGATATGTCTGTGTGTGAGTGTGTACGTACCTTCGTACGTTCGTACGTTCGTACGTTTGTACGTTCGTACGTTCGAGATACCCTTTTTCGTCCACGGTATCTCAAGAACGAGTAAAGATATCGACACCAATTAAATTTTGTTCGACAGGTTATAACTTCGAAAGATGCAGAAAGGACTTTTATAAAAATTGGTCAAGCGGTTTTTTCACTATAGCAGTTTTTAAAAAAAGTTAAAATTTTGGTTGGAAGCAAATATCTCAGGAATGGTTAGTTCCATTGACTTCAAATAAATTTTGTTGTATACATTGTAATGTAATACAGATTTGATATAAATTTTGAAAATTTTCAACTTATCGTTATTTTTTAAAAATTGAAAAACTAAAAAAAAAATTTTGGCGCGAAAATATACAATGAAAGAAAAATGATATTATCTTCAAAACTATTTTCTATTATGGGAAACGATGTTTTTTTCATCTGGTGAAAGTTTGAAAAAATTTAAAGTGACAGTTTTTTTTTACAAAAAATAAAAAAGTACAAAAAATTCATCCAAAAGTTGGTAAAAAGTGTTTTTTGACTTGAATATTTTGAGAATGAGCACCGATATTGACTTCAAACTTATTTATGTTTATACAAAATACAATTATTAATATATGCTAAAATTTTGACAAATATCGAATTGACAGTCTTTTTACAAAAAATAAAAAACTTTATCAAAAATTTACCAAAAAATGTCAACAGTAGTTTCTTGTATTGAATATGTCCAAAATGGTGAATCATTTTAACTTCGAATCTATTTCATTTTTTGTGTAATAGAATTTTGAACATATGGTACTTTTTTGACACTTTTTGAATTGGCAGTTTTTTTACGAAAAATAAAAAACCAAAACTGAAATTTACCTAAAAGTGTCAAAAATTGTTTTTCTGCTTAAATATCATCTCAACAAGCAATGCTGTTGACTTCAAATGTATTTTATTTTTAACATAATGCATTTGTCAATACCTAAAAAATGATAAAATATTGACGAATATCAAATTGACATTTCTTACAACAAATACAAAACTACAAAAAGTTAAGAAAAATTAGTTAATATTGTTTTTCCGCTTAAACATCTCTGACAATTTTTTTGTTAGTAAAATTGTTAACAATCAGCATCAAAAGTAAATAATCGATTAATATCAGCAACGCCAAGTTTTCAAATTATGCATAATGGGAAGTTATCAGTGTGGGTCGCACCCAGCCTCTTTTTTATTAAATTATTGACTTTTAAAGTTTAAAAAAATAAATAAACCTAAAAAAACCTAAAAAAAACCGAAGAAAGGCAAAAAAACGGTTTTTTCGAGGACTTTTAAATATCCCCCCATTCATTATTTAGCCTTTTGAACTATATTTTTTTTCTTTATTTTATTGAATAGCTTAATTAATTACCTCGGGAGTGACGGATTGACTTTTTCGGAAAAAAAATTGTTAACACTTTAAATGTTCATTGGAAAAGCCCAAATAACAATTAGCTTTCCAGAGAAAATAATGCTTGTGCATATTTTTCTTATTTTTTTTATTTTTTTTTCAGTATTTTTTTATTGTTCTCCAATTCAAAAATTATAGTTGCGGTGATGGTTTTGTTTAAATAAATTTTTGAAAAAGTGTCTAATTTGGTGTTTTTCCCTTTCAAATTTCCTTTTTACACGCACACATAGAAGTTTCAGTTCCCCCAAATTCCACTGCGAAATTAGCGCTTCGAGAGAATGTTTTTCATTTGGAAAAGAAATGAGCCCCGCCCACGGCTCTCAAATATTTTTGTTCTTGCTTTACATATTGCTGGTTGTTTCTTCTTTTCTGCATAAAGAACAGAAAATGCAATAGAAAAACCGGTTATTGGAATTTGAGGAATAGGTATGTAATGACAAATTGACAAAGCAGTTTTTTTTTTGGCAATGTGTTGACTCGAGCAAGTGCACGTCCAATTCGCGTGGTAGGACGTATGCGGAACAACATTGTGCGTGGTTTATCTACCTACTTCTTGCACCCTTTACTTTGATGACGTAGCAGAAGTCATGATCGTTTTGTTTTTTATATTTGATCTTGATGTTTTTTGTGGCAATAGAGAGGGGATTTATTGTTCTTTGGCAAAAACTAAAACAATTGCAATGCAAATGAGAT
The DNA here is from genome assembly GCA_905146935.1 of Scaeva pyrastri. Taxonomy (NCBI): domain Eukaryota; kingdom Metazoa; phylum Arthropoda; class Insecta; order Diptera; family Syrphidae; genus Scaeva; species Scaeva pyrastri. The sequence continues at coordinate 4,587,618 of LR989930.1, forward strand.
CAGAACCGGTTGTCGAGAAAATATATTGAAATGGAAAGGAAACGTACATCTACAGCACAGACTGTCCTTTTTTTGGTTATTATTGTTGTTTTTCTTTACTTTTCTCACTTTAGCGTGTTAATGATTGTTTGAGATTTAAAAACCTAACTTTCAATCATAAACATATTTAATCTTTTAATTTTAATTCGAAATCTTTAACTTTATTGAATTTATAAATTTGCATTCAAACTCAATTACTTAATCACTTACTTTTGTATAATTTAATATTTGGAACTTAATTATGAAGTTCATTCTCTCTTTTTTTCATTTTGCTTTATACTTACCTTCGTACCAAACACTTTTCTTGCCATGAGTGTTATTAATCAGTTTGATCTTTAACAATTGCTTTTATTTGTAATGGTCAATGATGTGGGTGAGCGCAATCTAATAGCGTTTGCTCTCAATTTGGTAACAGCTTTCACAAATCACAACAACAATACATTTATATGCGTGAGTGCAAGAACTTGCATATTCAACCAGAATTACTTTTCTTTTATTAATCGTTCACTTGGATCGAGATCGTTGCACACACCACACCATTGACCAGGAAGCAAAGTTGCTGGCTAAGTATCATTTGCCTTTTATTTTAATATAATCCTATTGAATATAATTGAAAATAAATTTATAACGTTTTGAAATTTATTCGTTTCTTTATTGGAAAACAATGATCTTATAAAGATACTAATTTTTTTTTCTTCGACTCTATTCTTGTTCAAAAAGAGTGTAGAGAGAGAGTAACAAACAAGAACAAAATTCCTGTGGCCACATATGGCGATGATGGGTGCCATGAAATTCATGACAAAAAAAGGGCACTAACACAAATGAAGTCATTTACATGAAGTTTGAGTTTGCCGATCTGGGACACCCGGCCTTAATGAAAATGACTTATAATTCAATGAGAATGGCTTACAATTTACAAGAGAAATGGTGAAACATTAGTTTGTTAAAATTGTTGTTCTTAAAAGCTATTTGTATTTTTTTCACATATTTGTTAAACGGTTACATATTTATAAAAATAATTTGTAATCCCATGATGTTGGATTTTTGATATAAATTATATATGAGTAAAAGTAAACTACTAACAAAGCGAACGAAATCCTTGCTTCTATTTTGATTTTTTTCTTTAACAATATAAATAATTTACAATAAATTTCCCTAATCATTAAAATCCTTTATCCTTTGAATAATAGAATCTCAAAGCTTTCCATTGAAAACAAGTTATGTAGTTATATAAAAAGTTATATTACAAAGCATTACTTTGTCCGGTTCCCCTGCATGGGGTAAATGCGCAGAAAGTAATATTCTTAATTTACAAGGAATACAAAATAAAATTTTGAAGATGATGGTTAACTACCATGGTTATTATTCAACGGAAGAATTACATAATATTAAATATAGCAAACATTGAAACGACTTCTTGTACTCGTAGAATATCGAACTTGTATGATTGTTACATACTAATTTCTAACTTGGTCTTACAAAACTAAAATATGTCACACATGTACCTTCTTTTATTAATAATTTATTTATTTTTTGTATTTATTCATTTATTTATTTATAATATTATTATTAGACCTATTTTTCTACTGAGATATACCTACTCATTTCCTGTCCATCAATGTATTTATATTTAAAAAAAATTATTTATGTATCTACATATTTATTTATTTGTTAATTTATTTAATACCTTTGTTTTTCTTACTCTGTGATACACATGCTATAATTGTTTACATACATATCTTGTCAAATCTTCTTACATACAAAATTCTCGTGTCACAATGTTTGTTCCCATACTCCTCCGAAACGGCTTGACCTATTCGTATGAAATTTTATATGTATATTCAGTAGGCCTGAGAATCGGCTACTATCTATTTTTCCACCACTTAAAATGTTTTTTTTTTACAATTTTTTTTTATTTTGTTTATAATGTGGCATTCAAAAATGCATGGAACCTTTAATTTTCACCCTTTTATCACGGACCTTTAATTTAATTTTTATTTATTTTCTTCATTTTGTATTAAAAAATAAATACTCACTTCAGTTTTAAAAATTTAAAAAAAATAACTTTATTATTTATTTACTCCTCGGGGGTTGTATTTAAACCTGGAAAACTTTCTCCATCCTAATGTGATGACATTATTGAAGTCACGAATTTTTGGTGTGATGTTAGTTTGTGATAACATCACGCTGCGACTAATATGAGCGGAGAATCAGTTAAAAATGTTGCAAAAAAGGGGAAAATATATTTAAGCAGAAGTACTTTAAAATATAATTTTTAAAAAAACTTTATCTTAATTGCGATCATAATAACTGAAATCGTTGGCGAGGTCGCGGGCAGCAGCTAGTATATACCTACATATATATATAATATACATATATATAAATTTATATTTGTACAAAATGTCATATGGATAGTTTTCTGTCAGGCTTTCTACTCCTTTCTAATGTTTTTTCCTTCTAAAATTGTATTTATTTCAAATTTACATCTAAAAACTGTGTTTTTATCTTTTCAGTAGTAAAGTTGCTTCAAACTATCTCTGTAATTCTCTGTTAATTGTACAATATATATTTAATGTGAATGTATTATAATCATTAAAAAATAAATAAACATTAAACTTTAGGAAATATCCTCAACCTTAGGGAGGAAAAGTTTAATAAGAAAATCGTGAGAGTAAACCAAAATTTAATCCCAAAAATTTATTCAAACTTCAAAAAGCGAATAATTATTCTAGGGATCCTCAACCTTAACAGGAGGAAATGTAACTCTAAGAACATCAAATGTGCCAACTGCAGTGAAACTCACATTGCAACTGATCCTATTTGTCAAAGCAGAAAAAACTTTTTTGATCTAAGGGCAAAACTCTCTTCCAAAAACAAAAGACACTACTCGTATACAAAAAATTACAACACCAACTACATTCCCGACAACATCACACCAAATGTATGTACATAATGTTTCCGATTTGCCTCCACTTAAACCTTGCCTTCCGACGCAAATTTACCGGTGCCAACTACAACTGAAAGCAATGCATGGTCTACTAACATCAACTTTGACATTCAGCCACAGAAGGTAAATGATCTCTTCTCGATGCAAGAGATCAATGCTCTTACTGCCGAGATGATTACTCTTCTCAGCAAATGCAAAAAGCTGATCAATTCAACACAATTGCACAATTAGCTATTAAGTATTTGTATAAGTCCAAGTAATGAGATCACCATTTCACCTGCTGTTCATTGATTTCGAGAAGGCTTTCGACAGCGTCAACAGGGAGTTTATCTGGCTTGCTTTACGGAGGAGGGGTATACCGGAGAAACTCATTGCTATTATTAAAGCGACTTATGATGGGTCCAAATGTCACGTCTTACACGGAGGTAGGTTGTCCGAAGAATTTGAAGTCCAAAGCGGGGTCAGACAGGGCTGCATACTGTCACCAATCCTGTTTTTATTGGTGATAAGTGATGTACTGCGGATGGCTTTGACAGGAAGCGGAGGAATAAGATGGACTCTGACAACTTACCTTAAACATCTCGACTACGCTGACGATGTTTGCTTGCTTTCCCATAAGATCATGGATCTCCATCAAATGGCAACAAGGGTGGAGAGAGAAGCAGCAATCGTGGGGCTGAAAATCAATACGGGAAAAACAAAGATGTTCAGCCTCGGGAGCTCGCAATCATCCGCTCAGATGAACATTGGTCAACAAGCTGTAGAGAAAGTAGATAGCTTCCAATACCTTGGAAGTATCGTCTCTCCTGAAGGAGGAACCGAATTAGACATCGCCAGCCGCATCGGAAAAGCAAAGGCTGCGTTCGGGATGTTGTCCAATGTTTGGAGGAACAAATCTCTCAGCTTGAACACAAAGCTACGACTGTTCAACTCTAACGTCGAATCAGTTCTGCTATATGGCTGCAGCACCTGGAAAATAACAACCACAATAACCAGGAAACTGCAAACCTTCGTTAATAGGTGTTTTCGAAACATCTTAAGGGTTTTCTGGCCTAATCGTATCTCCAACTATGACTTACATAGACGAACAGGTCAGGAACCCATAGATACCATTATACGAAGGCGCAAGTGGCAGTGGATTGGACACACGCTTCGAAAAGGTAATGACTGCATTGCAGGCCAAGCAATGCAGTGGAACCCACTCACACAAGAAGGAAGAAGAGTAGGTAGACCGAGAAGCACGTGGAGAAGAACAGTTGAGGAGGAATCTGCGAGACTGGGAAAGAGCTGGAGGGAGCTAAAATACATCGCTGGAAACCGCACACGATGGCGCGTAGAAGTAGTTGAGGCCCTATGTCCCGCTAGGGAACACCAACGGACTTCGTAGGTCTGAGGACCTAAGTAAGTAGTAAGTAAGTAAGTAATGAGTGCAGTGCGAAGACAATGAAAATAATTTGTTGGAATGCTAAAAGCATTCGATGTAAATACATAGAATTTTTTGCTCTCTTGAACAATCACCAAGTAGATAAAGGTTTAATTTCAGAAACATAGCTTTGTACTCTTGATAGATTATCTCGTTGGCTTACAAGCAAAACTGACCAACTACAAAAAATTGTATTTTGTATTATTAATATCAAGTATAATAAAAAATCGAGGAGAAAATTCTGTTAAAACTGCCTATCTGATATTTTGCCTACAAATATGCAAGATATTTTCAATTGTTGGTTGACTATCTGCCTTCATGTACAAAAAATTCAGGAAGAACTGACCAACTACAGATAAAGTAAATTTTTCCATAACAAAAATCCGCACTTTTACGATGGCTGAGTTCAATGCCCAGCACTTTAAACGAAGTCTCATTATTCTCAGACACCTGTTCTGGCCAAAACAGAAACCAGTACATTGCAGCATTATTTCTCTTTGTTGTTCAGAATACGAATTTGGACATTGTGCAGCATAACTTTTTAGAATCTGGTCACTCCCATATGGAGGTAGATTCCATGCATAGTGCTATCGAATCTGCCAAGAAATTCGTCGATGTATTTATCCTGCACGACTGGATTAACATTTTTAAAATGGCACGCTCAAAGAAGGGGAAGAAACAAGTACCACCCTATGAGGTCACAGAACTCTTTTACGTGTACTTTAAAAATTTAAAAGAGTTGGCCAAAAAAATGGTAAAAAATCGATGCATTGATGAAGATGGTAACAAAGTTCAATGGCTTAAACTTAAATACATGCGTTATGAGAAAATGCATCCAGGTGTAATCAAATTTAAATACAATTATGGGGAGAAATTCAAGACTTTAAACTGCTCTCCTGAAAAATGAGAAAAACTGACTTTAGCGGTTATTCCTTGTGACCACAGATGTGTGTTGCGGAAATCGCAGTGCGCATGTCAATGTTGCTTGAGGTCGTGGTGGGTTTTATAGAAACAAAAATAACTCGGTTTCCTTCGACTTATTTAAAAAATGTGTGTCTGTGCAACTCCCAATCACTGCACTGATGAACCAACATGTATCAGGCAGGTTGACGTTGAAGATGTTTCTGCAATAAAATAACTCGCTTCTTTCCGACTTATTTTATGAATGTATCCACTGGAGTGGATCCTATATCTCAAAGGTTAAGGTTGTAACTTCATTTGCCAGTAGCTTGAACATTAGCTTTAATTTATTTTTGGCAGAAAGTCCAGAAAACAACTCCAACTTTCATAAAGTGGAACAATTGGCCCTAATAAATGTGGAAGTTGCAAACAGGATTATACTTATTTAAAAATTCAAATTACAAGCAGAACGCAGTGCAACACTTGAATTGATTTTGTGTTCGGTGTGAAATCGAATATTGAAAATTTAGATTTGAAAGCATGAAAGTGTGAAAAGTTTTTCGTTAGAAAATTTTAGAAATTTGATAAATTTTTAAAAATAATATAAGACTTTAAGTTAATTAAAATGAATAGGTAGCTTTCAACATTATAAATATAAGAAAATCTTTTAAATTTCAATTATAACTATTTGATATTTCTTTAGAACTGCAAGCTAATAATATCATTAGGAAATATAATGTATATTTATTATAATTTTGATTTAAAAGAGTAATTCTTATGTGTAGGTTTACAGTCTACTGCCTATATTTCATCCATTTAGTCTAATTTATTGTAATGAATTATATATTGCAACAAAGAATATTTTCAACAAATCACAAATATATTGGTATCTATATTATATAATTACATTTTTATTTGGAATTTGAGTTGGAATAGTTGGAACTTTTTAAGATTCAGCTTAGCTTGATACGCAGATACAAATTACACGAAATTATTTCAAGTAAACATTTGGAATTTAATATTTTGGTGACCAATTTTTCTCCGACTTACCTTTTGAAATTATTCACGCCTCGCCACTGGTATACCTACATATATACTTCAACGTTCACATTTAAATCTGAACTTACATATGTATGTACACTGTACAGTAAACCAAAAAAATAAAAACATGCACTTTTGGCTTACCTAAGACGGTCAAAATCGTTATACGATTTGTCAAAATCGTTATACGATGAGCCAAAATTTTTCTGGGATCAACGTTAACAAGGAGTCAATGGACAACATAATGCAGGGTGATTTGCAGCTTTTTGATGCATCTTATGCAAATCACCCTGTATAGACCATAAACTTTATTATATTAAAAAAAAAAAAAAAAATAGGGATCCTTACTAAAACAAAATATTTATGTATAGAAAAAAATTAATTCAAACAATTTGAAAAAGTCGGGAAATTATTAAAATCAAAAAATGATTCTGTAAGAACACCAAAAATCGCATGATTTAATAATTTTCAACGACGACGTAAAGGTAAAAAATTCATTGTAAAGTTCTGAAAAATTCGGATAATTGTAAAATTCATTCTTAAGCTTTGCATCCATTTTGAGTGCTCTTATTAAAATTGAAACTATTTAGGTTTTATAACTACTCTGGAGTTTATGTTAAGGCGAGACGAAGTTCGCCAGGTCAGCTAGTTAAAGATAAAAATATTGTATCAAAATTATTTTAATTTATTCTAACATTAAGGGCGGCGCGATAAACAGAGCCTAGGGTGGCATCAAGTCTAAATCCGTTACTGATCGGAAACTGAATTATAGGAAAAATTGACTATCTGCTGTTTTTTAGCAAAACAATAGGTTTAACCATTTTTTTTTAATTTTAAGCTAATCCATCATATTGTGTATATTTTTGATAACAGTATAAAACAAAAACTAATAGAGTAGCAGTTTTTTTTTCATAAATTTACAAGAATTTAAAGAAAACAAAAAACTTATTTTGCAATTTCTCGCAAACTGAATTTTTTCAGATAGTCAGTTTTATTACTTAATGTACCTGCGTTATTTATGTATTATTAATTCATTTTTGTTCTAAATTATTTCTTTTTGTTGATCTGTTTATTTATTTATCTATTTATTTATTTATTTATTTATTTATTTATTTATTTATCTATTTATTTATTTATTTATTTATTTATTTATTTATTTATTTATTTATTTATTTATTTATTTATTGGTTTATTTATTTATATATTTCATTTATTTATTTATTCATTATTTATTATTTATTTATTTATATATTTTCCATTTATTTAATAACTTATCGTTTAATCATTTGTTTGTAATTATTTATTTAATTATTATTATTAAATTAAAAAAAAAATCTGTGATAATTCATTGTTGGTTGTCTTTCACAAACCACCCCACTCTCTTTCTCAAAATATTCTCCTATTCATAAACATATTATTGTTATTCCTTCTCGTCAACAATTAGAAGAACACATATTATTAAAAACTTAATTTATACTTGGCAGTAGTAAGGTAGCTTATATACCAATCTCTGTAAATTGTGCAATATAGATTTAAGATAAAAAGAAAACATTTCGCTACAATAAAAATACAAATACAAAAAATGATCCTCAACATTAGCAAATGGATTTGTTTTTTTTTTTTAATTGTATGCAATATAAAACTTTATAACTAATACAAATCAGATTTCATATAATGCGTCACATCCCGAATGTACAATAATCTGTTACGGTCAGAGTATATGCGGATCGTTTTCAGCGACAACACACCCAGCTGGTAATTAAACGAATTTCATACCTTGCAGTGCTTTATGTGTTCGCATTTTTATGAGCTTCTGTTTTCAGTGGATACAATTATTTCCCATTAAAGCGAAAAGATTTTTTTCCTGGAATACGATTTTTTTACATATCAATGTATGTATATTTGGGAAAAAAGGCTAGTTATTATTCTTTGAAATTCTATCACAAGAATTCTCGTTCATGACATTTTTTTTTCTAAGCGAAAGCTGTAAAGAATAGTGCTTGGATGTAGGAACTAAAATCGTATTATAGCTTCAACTTGTAGTAGAAGATGTGTGTTGCCATAACTTTTTATATGTTTATTTACTTAATGACAAATTTTCAATGGCATCATCCGCTTTTAAAATTTTAAAAAATTGAATTCGGACAATAGTAACGCCAAATCATTTGCCTTGGAATAGGCAATCTCACAGATATCAATGAAAACATACGACTACGTATAACTGAAACAAAAATAAACAAACAATGTTGACAGCAATACCACAAAATCCCAATAATAATTTTATTATCGTCTAAAGGGGTTCAGGAATTGTGTTTAAAAGCTTGATCATTATAAAGTACTTACCAAAGTTTTTCATACATTTATGATTTTGGAAATTCTGTAATTTAAAGACAAATTATTGAAAACAATTTTTCTTTTTACACAGACTGCAGATTAAAAACCGCTGAAGTTGTCAGCAAACAGCATTTTTATTGTTGTTCACCAATTTGTTATGTCGATCAATAAGTTACAGCTATTTTCAAAATAAGCAGACAAACTTTTTTAAACTATAAATCTATTCTGCAAGAAGATAGGGTTACTTAAGTTTCGTTAGTGCAAGACTCAAGTCTTGAAGTTCATAATCCTAACTAAAATAAAATCGAACTACTCCACAAGTCCACATGAGATGGGAATGGGAGTTGGTTTGGGAATGGGAATGGAAGTTGCAAAGAGAACATCGGTCCATATTGGAAAGGTGGAACAGCTCTCTTGCTTTGGATACCTTAAAAGGGATTCTCTTTTCTTCGATACCTTTATAGAAACGCACGTCAGAGGTTTAGGCTTTAACTTTAACTATAATATAAGCTCTAAGCAGCCATAGCCATATTATATTGTTGGAATTGGAGTATTTCCCGCTCTCTCTCAGATATATTTGCAAAATGCACAGTAGGTATGAGGTCGTGGTCGTGGTGTTGGTGTCTGGTGTCGGTGTGTATCTGGTTCTAAATTGAGAACGGAATTAGAATGAACTGAACACTTGGACTTGGAGGGGATCTGTTGGGCTTGGTTCTAGATTTGGGAATTGGTTGTTATGTTGGGTTGCGAGTATCGAATATCGATAGGTTACGTAACTAATTTATGTGTTCCTTGTCTCACTGACATGTTCGGATTCCATAGATGCATTTATATTTGCTCAATAAAATGCGCTAACGATTCATTTTTTTCCAGTTAAGATGAGTCAGATGATTTATGGCATCACTGGCGGACTAAAGTAAGGTGGAGGGAGCGGTCCGCCATAGGCTCCCGATATCTGGGGCCCCCAAATCAAACTCGAATGCAAAATTTTTATATTGGATGTATGTATTGTATAGTTTAAACAGTACATACATATATGAGGATCTGAGTAATCCACTTTTGTATTATATTTTTCATCTTTAATCGATCTTAAGCATAAAAGGCCAGTTCAGAATTAAGAATTTTTTTATGTAAAAATACCATACAAAAGTATATTGCATAAAATTTGCAGTGAATATAATGATTATTTTTGAAATAATGTATCTACATTATGAAAGAAACAAAATTGTATGGGGCCCCCAAAAACGATATTTTCTTAAAATGTATTCAAGGAAAATAGAGATACGTAATTATACATATACATACATATATGTATTTCTAGATAGTATCTAAAAATTGATTATGTTACTTATTAGGTTTTTTTTTTTTAAATTAGGTAGATAAAAAGGAAAATATTCAGTTAGGAATTTCGTTAATTTTCTGTTTATGTCAAAAACATTGTCATTTGCTTTGCTTATTAATTTTTTCTCACACCAAGTTAAGATGATCAATTCAATTCAATTTCAATTTTGAAAAATTAATTATTTTGTATAAACTACCTTTTCTCAAAAATTAACTTCAATATATGAGTACCTTCTAATTATGTTTTGAATATACAATGTTTGATTCAAAACGAGGTTTTTAGGTTATAATATTTTGCCAATCAAAGGAAAAGTATCGAGTGCCCCCTTTCGGTCTTTAAACAAAAAATAATTTTTAAATGCTTGTGAATTTGTTACTTTTTGTAAAAACTGTATATTCGATTTACTTTTGATTTTGGCTGATAATAATTTTACTCATTTTACATTTTATGACTTATGGACAAATGCATATCCATTTCCGGGAACTACACCTACGAAACGGACTAGATGTACGAGTATTGGTATTCAAAAAATATCAATACCAATACCTATATTATTAAAATTGCTGGCCAGCATCATCGATGATTTCGATTAGATTTCGGATAGAGCTTCATATGCTTTGGTAAAGATAAATAAACATTCGCATCGAAAATAACGGACGATTCATGGGAATTCGTTTGAATTGGATTTTTTTGTAAACGACAATGCGACGCGACGATTAAAAATAAGTTATTGCTAATGTAAACAAAACAACCAGCAAACCAATATAGTTCCAACAGTTTATGAGATACATACATTATGTAGGTATTCCGATACTTTTTTTCTACGAATTCTGATGGAATTAACTATAGGATTTACGAAGTCAATGTTATGAACAGTTTTGAAGACATTAGTGTCGAAACACAATTGTTAGAAATTTTGTTTGTGTTATTTTGTTTGTATAAAACCATTTAGTTATTGATACCTTATTGAGTACTTCCGATTAAAGACTTTTCTGACAAGTCCATGTGACATTTGACGTAAGGAAGCCCATAATCAATTATTCAGAACTAGAGCCTTGATTCAGGCTTACCCGTATATGTATGTACATATGTAATATTTTGAATTCATACTCGGGTAGCGTGAGTCGATGCTAAAGTTTGTTCTGCCAACATAGTAATTGGAAACAAGTTTAGTGATGCAACGTCAATAATCGTGGAGATAGCGATCTAATTTATTAAATTGCTTATGTAATAAATTGAATAGGTAAGTAAATCCGTGTGACAATGTAATCGAAGAATTGGTTGATTATTTGTTGAAGTGGATCAAAGTGGAATTGGTAGGAATTGGAAAATCAAGTATGTGGATCCTGAATCAGTGTGAGTAAGTGAGAATGCATCAAAAATAGTCCATCTTCACTATTCGCACTGAATCTGGATCCTATATGTTGGGCAGCATTCTTAAAGAATATTCATATGGGTTTTGATGCTGTTGGAATGGTAGAAAATGTCATTTTATACATTATTTTCTCTGTTCGAGCTTTTTTAAGATTGAATATATTTGCCAATAGTCAATGTTGATGAAATATTAGATTGATTTGTTATTTTTTTGATAAAAATGTGTAATTTTTATTTTTTTGTGGTTCAAATGGTGAAAATGTAGTTTTGAATAAGTCTGCAGTATCGCCATTCGGACTGCATGAAGATCTTATCTTGTTTCAGCATATGTGACATGAAAACATTGTTATTTATTTTAGAGCCGATTTCTTTACAAAAGTACTCAGAGCACTAAGCTATGGTCGTATCAATTTGGATGTATCTGTTGGAGGTCTGCACTGCGCTACATCTACATTCACCGTTGTCTTACTTTAAGATCTTTTAACGATCATATATTTGTCGGTTGTACTGATATTAGCTCTCAAGGATAATGGTATTCTAATAATTTTGTTTTAGTGATTTGAGTAAACCGAAACAATCATTTCTTGCAGCAAAGTGATTTGGAATTTGGACAAATGCTGAATGCACCTAGTCTTGAAATGATATACTTGAACACATCATTTTCGCTATTTGGACTACTTAAGGATCTCATAGGTATATTATCTACATATCTACTTGCTGCGCTGGCAAATAAACTTTTAAACATCTGTTTATTTTACATTTGGACTACCCAAAAATGAAATTTAAATCTAGTTTTGAATGATTTCTTTTGGTTGAACTATGGTTCAAAGTCTATGATAATTTATGTCGTTTAAAAATCATAATTATCGTAGATTTTGAGCCATTATTCCTCATACTTGCAACAGTAACCTCAAACAGTGATTTTGTTTACTTCTCACAAATTGACAGGAAATAAACAGTAGGTATATGTACGATGTCTTACAAATGCGATGCAAAGTTAAAAAGTTAATAAATAGCTTTTCTTGTAAAATGCAAAACGAAGTTCACATATTACATTACTAAATAATATTAAGGTACACATGTAACAATGAATGGAATTTGCCTTGAGCGTACCCAGAACCAGAAGAAACTCACTCCACTGACAGCGTCCAGAAATGTAAGTGAAATAATGAGGCGTTTTTAAAAGACTATTTGCAAACTGTCAAAGATAGAGCTACAAATACAAATACGGAGCCTTTCCCCCGTTTTATTGGTTAATTAAGATAGATTGGTGAGTGGTAAATGGATATAGAAATACATAGATAATTTGTTGTTGGGCTTTGGTTGCTTCGCTGTTGACTGAAGAAGGCAGCAAAGAGAAATCTATGTAAAATGGCAGCCATCAGACAAGTATTTCAATTGGTTACGGTTGGGTTGGTTGCATTCATGTAATATTTATATGTAAGTAGGCGGGCGTCGCATCAGTAGTTTATATAGTTTTATTATGACTAACTAAAAATGCTTCCTATTGCTATTCTTGGTTCAATTTGAATTTCTTGTATTTTTTTAAAATCTGATCAATGGAATTAAACTTTGAATAGGTGTTTCAATAAAAGTACAAGAAGATCAGACACAACTTTATTTGTGTGCCTTTGGAAGTTACTAATCAACCAAAAGTGAATATTTGAGTCGTTGTTTTTGAAAATGGAATAAATTTAAAGGTTTGTGTTTATAAGAGTTTAATAATACAGAATTTAAAAGTCTCAGGAACATTGAAAGGTTTGTAGGCCCTAAATGCACTTTTACCACATTCATTAAAACCAAAATTATATAAAAATCGAGAAAATGTAGGCCCATACTTATATGTAGACATTTTTCTACAAGTTGAATTTTTGAAGTGTCAAAAGTAAAAATACATTTTTTCATGAAAAGTCACGTTTATTAGGAACTTATTTATTTATCATGTAAAAAGGAAATGATTAAAATCTAAATTACACTTCGTTACAGAAAACATACATATGTAGGTACATATTACTCTTTTAAAAATATTCTATCTTTTATGTGAATCGTTGTAAATAGGTGTTAGGTATATAAGGAAGCATTTCGTTATATTTTTGCCTTCTTATGGTCCTGAAGTTTTATACAGCGAGCGGCTACATAACGACGTTGTTAAGGTTTCTAGGTTTCCCGTATTTAGTGAACAGAAAGACAGGTTTCAATGACACTTTCTCTTCCATACTATGTAGTTTATAAAAGCTTTTGTAGATATGGTTCATCTATTTTTAGTATTTTTTCCTATTGGAAATTGATACCGTTATCTTGTGTATCATGTTCTACAAATTGATGCCTAGGTACTGTGGGATAAGGATAAGGTCTACTAAATTAAATCTAATCAATAAAAAGTGCCATTTTACAGCGCATTAAACTGTTTATAGACAAAAGTGGACTTATACCACTTTCAATAAAACGGCTCAATCATCTATATCCATGTTTAAGAACTTAGTTTGAGGATTCTTTCAAAAAAAAAATTAGAGACTTACAACTAATTATTTCATATCTTTATGTCATCGGAACTGATATATTTCTACTTGCTTAACTGTAGATAACTCAAAAATGTTTCAGAAATCAAATTAAAAAAAAAGGTTGAACACCTTACTATAAGATGTTTTCTGCTTATAGGTACCTAGCTTTTGTTTCCTTTTTGTCGTGTATGTGTATGACTTAAGAAACACAATAATTTGGTACTTCAGGAATAATAATGACAATTACATAAGTAAATTCTAACTGGACCCCCAGCATAATCGACCAAAACTTCCAACCAACGTGGAACTAAGACTAGACGAGATGATGCTCGCTTCGAAGCTGTCCGACCAACTGTCTTGAAATTTTGGATGTGACGATTTTAAAAAAATGTAGGATTATTTAATCTTTGAACAAAACCGTCCAATTCATCCCAACTAAAATTATATACAAAACTTAACTGGCCTTCTGAATTCGGCCAGCTTTAGAAAAGATACGAGTACGTTCAACCTATATGGTTTTAAAGTACGCTGCATATCAATCAGATTAAGCTTGTCAGCGATGTTGAAATTTCTTTCAAAGTAGATATACTTTTACGTTGAGTCTAATTTCATTTCATTTTCATCTCTCACCCATTCGGTAAACGAGCTGCATGCTGCAGGAAATAGTATCAAAAATCAAGTTGAAGATACTGTCTATGTTATGTATAAAATACATACATACTTCATATTATGTCTGACTAGTTGTCGCTACCACTTGAAAGTCAAGTGGGCAGTACAATCTACTGTCGGCGCGGAGCGGCGGCCTCAAAGACAACATAATCGATGCCATCTGTCAAATTCAGCCTGATTTATGCGCCAAAGTCATCGAAATTCGACCTTTCGAATACGCGCCACCCAGCTAAACTGCGGTGGCCATTTGAAAGATGTTATATTTAACACATAATGCGATTGATAGGGCTCTCAATAAAAGATAAATTCTTATTGATATCTCATATATTCAACTTGCTTTATTCAATTTTAAAATTGGCCCGCCCTTAATGGAAAACCCTTTAATAATTATAATTTTGCTCAATATTCGAAAGAAATCCATATATTCTACAGTTTCTGCCAATTTTGTTCAAATATTGTTTGTGCAAGGAAATCTACTAACTACCTACTCTACCTAACTATGTAAATTATCAATAATCAAATACAGTCATACAAACATTGTAGCTCTTAATAGGTTCACATATTATAGCTAAAATTAAAATAGGCAAAACATCTTAAGTTTGAGAAAAATATGTTTTGTCTCGAAGCAATTAATATAGACTCCAAAGTTACCAACAAAACACTTTCAGTTTCTATTTTTTCTTTGTCATATCATATGTAGGTATATGCATGTGCTCGTATATCAAATTTTATTAGATAAATGTGTGTATAGGTATATACCTGGAAATTTCAACAAAGAAAATCCTAATCACTAATTACACGACAATCAGCTGTTTTGTGTTTCCAATTTCATACTTCATTGGTCGCAGTGCCGTAGCCAGGATTTTGTTTCGGTGGGGGCTTGCTTCCGAATCCTACGAGGAATTCCTTATATGTACATACATATATACATAATGAAATGGCAAATCAAACTCAGCATAAATTAAGTGACCTCTGTCAAAAAGACTAACTGCGAAAAAAGTATTGCGTTATTGAAAAACACGCATCTAAAAAAACACCCTTTACTTAAATGAACGTACTTAACTTTTTTTTTTCACACACACATTTTTTCAAAGCAGATTACGTCTTGATTTATTTTTTGACCTCATCTGGATCCACATTAATAATATCCGAATGAATACAGATAGAAAGTAAGTGAGCTTAATCTTGTATTTCCCATAACGCTTAGGGACACTTTTTTAATATTTTTCATAATTAAAAAAGTTCTTTCAAAACCGATCACTGAAATTGAAATCTTGACAAAAACCGTAAGCATGAAGCCTTACCTCTAAATTAAGTCTTGTCAAATAAATCAAGCAATTTCAAAATTCCGATAGAAGGATCACTCGACAATGTTTTAACGCACCAATGAATGTACTCAGCTTTCACAGATGAGAAAATTGAATTATTAATCAACAGCAGCAAAACCTGGGAGAAGAGCTTGAACGATGGTAGAGCGTTTACGTTGACCTTGCATCTGTCCGATTGATTTGAATTTAATATACATATTACAAAGTTTTAGTTTTTATTTTAGACTTTCAGGAGGGCCTTCAGGCCTTCAAGCCCTTCCTCTGGCTACGCTCTTGATTGGTCGCCAGTACTGTGTACATTCTACACAATGGGAATTAATACTCTTTGAAATCACCAAATGAACAACTTATAGCTTTGTCCTGTTTCTCAAAAGACTTGGGAAAATGGCACTGTTAGACGACTGATCATAACTTCAGTAAACACAAGGAAATAATTGACAACTCTAAAACGTGAAAAAGACACAAATTTGCAACTAACATCTCAAGGACACATTATTATATAGTGTTTCCGGTGTTTGGAGGCAAAAAGTAAAACCATTTAAAGTAATATATTATTGTCTTATATTATGCACACCATTAGAAATGTGAATCATATGAAGCAATCCATTACTCCGAACTTCCGAAGGTGTTGGGGTAGTCCAATTTAAGTTTTTCTCGACATCAACCCGAATCCTCCACTTATTAAAGCCACTACCACCAAAAGCATAAAGGCAATAGTACCGAAATAAATTAATTGAAACATTTTACACTCGAAATTTGGGAGATGCATTGATGTTGGCGAAATTCTTTCATCTTCATTACCAATATCTCCAGTTGGTAAAAATACCATCTCAATTGCTTCTTGATAAGTTGGAGGTGGATCCTCGTTATATACTTGGATAAATTGATTTCGTTCCCAGTTGGTGGTGTTTGCCCCACTTTCCATGTTTAGTAGATACCTTTTTTATTATTATAAATTATTATTATTTGAATGTGGCAATTAAGTGCTGCACCACCTTACCTGTAGTCAGAAGTCGCAAATATTCGTAGATATGTACATATGTATATGTATATCCGAAATGATCTGTGTCTGTTCTGAGAAGAAAACACGTCTGATGCAAGAGTTAAAATGGAACTTAGACAAACTTAAAAAATCGCATTCGCATCCCATTCGATAGTTTAATTGAAAAGCTCGTGAGCTTTTTGATGATTAATGATCATTCAAATTAGTTTTCTGTTAAATTCGCTCAATCTCTTATTTCTTATTAAGAGAAAATAGAAATTTAATACTTAAGTAATAATATTTCTAACTAAACTAGCACAGACACGCATCACAGTTAATAAAGATTTTGTTGTTCACATGAGAATGACCAACGAATAAAGAAAAATGCGGGTTTTTAAACATACATATACATTTGTACATTATGTAAGGCTACATTTTGCACAAAAACTTTACAAAAGGGTAGAAATACAGTTTAATTTAATGTTATTATAGGTATGAAAATATCTTTTTTATCACAAGAAGAATTGCAAAAAATTGGTTTCTCTATCGATATATTAAAAAAAGAAACTTAAAACTACATAAACCTACATCGTGAATACCTAATTTAAACTACACCCCTCACAGACCTGAATTAACTAATAGAATTCAGTTTTATGTAACCTAGGAAAAAAAGAAAATACCATTCACTTCATTGGAAAATATCCTAACCTTAGAGAAACGAGAAGGATCATCTTTGGAAACGATTTCTTATCAAGATCAAGTTCTTGTGCTATTAAATAAATTAAAAATGTTTCTCGTCATTACCTTGAGGTATAAGGAAAAACTTAAAAACAAAATATACATAGGTACATATAATTACTCGACAAATTAGAACTATAAATAAATTGTTAGATATATTATAATTGTTTAACAAAAAAAAAAACAAAGAAACAAACATGGTTTACAGATTTTTGTGAATATATTATGTAGTTGTACTATAAAATGAAAAAATTGCAATAAACAGGTTTAATCTAATCTCTCATTTGATTTTTAATTTAATTTTAGTGGGGGCTTCAAACCAATTCATTCAGCTTAATTCAAGCTTCAAGTATAAACATAAAAAAATAACTTAAATCTAAACTTATAACTACGAGAGAGGGTGGGGACAAAAGTAGTTTGAGGTTACGGGTCAGTATTCGGGTCAGAGGTTCATTAAGAACATAGGAGATATGGTGTGTTGGTAAATAGAATAGGCGAGGGTTTCTTAGGCTATATACGGGGTTAGTGCTGAAAGAAATCGAATTATATAGTCAAGTGGATCAGAGAGAAGCCGATGTATAAAAAGTATGTCGGCAATTTGTCGGCAGTTGAGGTTTAACAGTTGGAAGCGGTCG
Organism: Scaeva pyrastri; assembly: GCA_905146935.1. NCBI lineage: Eukaryota > Metazoa > Arthropoda > Insecta > Diptera > Syrphidae > Scaeva > Scaeva pyrastri. The sequence goes on from LR989930.1 coordinate 4,605,871, forward strand.
TCATAGGGAGGGGGTAAGATCAAAGGATTTTCCCACGGAAGGGATTGAAGTGCAAAACGAAGGAATCGTCGTTGATTGCTTTCTACTCTTGATAATATGTTATGTCCATATGTATATGAACCTCTTGATATGGAGACCAAATTTGACGCATACTATAGAAGAGGTCGGACAAATGTTATGTAAAGCGATCGACTATTAGTTAGAAAATTCTTTATACCGTCTTTTAACAAAACCTAACGCTGGCGCTGAGTTGGCCTTATGGATTATTTCATCAATGTGAAGTAGAATTTTGAGTTCACGGTCACATAGAACACCATCAAGATTCCTTATCTTGTCTACTAATTATGGGACTATTATGATGATAATAGAGATGGGGAGTTGTTTTCATGCGTAGCGTCAGCATAAAGGGATATTTGACAATGCTTAATGACCATAATGACATTCCCGGTGCGTTGCAGGTGAGAAATTCGCTTAGATTGCAAATACTAATGGAAGGTTAGATGGACACCAAAACGCTTGTCCTGTTTCTTCCTTCATAGCATACAGAGTCTGACCTGTCATACAGAAAGACTATAAAATACGAACATTTTGGTAAATCTTTTTATAGCTGAGCTCAGATAGAGCATACCAACATTCAGAGAAATCTGCAGTTAGCTGGGTAAGTTTGATTGTTGGTTTGGTGGTAATTGAATTTTGTTGTGGACAAGGGGCTGAGTGTGTAGGAGATGGATTATTTGACTGATTGGGGTTCAAAACATGAGAGCGAATACGATTAGGATATTAAGCTCCTGTTCTTAAATCAAAACTAGGTACAGTTGAAGGGGAAGAACGAGACTGAGGTGGTGATGGAGTCTTTGCTACCATTTTGTAACAGACCACGTGGTATCAGAAAAAAAGCTGATAAAAGCTGCTAAGATGATATTAGCGATTGGTCTAAAGGCTTAATTTGAAGTTTGGAATGATCTTTATCTATTTCTTATGGTCTCGAACCTATAAGGAAAACTCAAAAATTATAAGAAATCAATTTAATTTGGAAAGTTTTGAAAATTTCGATTGGAATAATTGACTTTTGATTCAACCTAGGAATAAAATAGAGTTTTGAAAGAAGGCAAACTTTTTTATCGATTTTATTCATTTTAGTTTATTTAACAGAAAACATAAATTATAAAAAAAAAAACTTAACTAAAGACATAAAATCTGAACAATCTTCACAAATAGATCACAAAAAAGTATATTAATTTAAAAAAAAAACTTAAAAATAACGTCACAACAATGTTTTTAAATTATTTAAACAAATAAAAAACTTCAAAATAACTGGTGTTAATATGAGTCGAAGGAATGTCACGAATGCAACCATTTCTTACTTTTTATTCCTTTCTTTAGCTTTTTTCGCTCTTTCCCAAACTCAACTTCGTTTACAAATGCAGATGGCTTTTAATGTCATTGGAATATACTCGTACGAATTTTGAAAGTGCCTATTTTGATTTGCATATAGAATAAGAAGAGTTTTGGTGCGGAATTTAGTTTTTATGGGAATACATACATATATGAGTTTTGAACTAAACGACTGAGTGGAATAGTGTAGTTTTGAAAAAAAACTTCACTTTTAAAGAACTCAAAAGTATAGGAAGTAACAAGTTTTGATAAATTTTAGCTAAATACATAGACGAGGGCCTTTCTAAAGAACAATTTCTCATACTTAACTCATTTTTGAAAAAAAGTGGAATAGAAGAGTTTTGAAATTATACCCCTCAATATATTTTTGCATATACGCGTAAATTTCTGTTATTGGTCTCTTAGTTCGTATTTAATGGCTGGCTATAAGAGCGGAAGAAACTCGCAAAAGATTGTCGTTCCTATTTTTTATTTCGTTCAGAATTACAGGGGTGATAGGGGCTATGCAAGAGGAAGGGCTTTGAGTCAGAGTGAATTTGGTTTAGGTTGGTTACTAAATTTGTATTAATTTCTTTCGCAGAACTGCTTAAGGAATTAAGCTTACTGATGTCTATATCGATATGACGATACTAAAAGTGGATCATTTTTTGAATCTAACTTTTTAAGATATTTGAAGAAGATTCAGATGTGGTGTGTTGCCACTGTTGATGAAGCTCTTCAACACTTTTCATCACTACATCGAATTTCTTTGACATGTTTTTAAGGCAGTCAAAATTGTTTTTAGAGGATGTATCACTTGGGCACTGAATTGCAAACATTAAATGGGATACTAAGGGTTATGACCTAACATTCATCACAAAACAACGAGAAATTTTTTAAAAAGTCATTGATATAGGTCTGTGACTGTGATCTTTTACTAAGGCCATCACAAGAGGGGTGAAAAGAATTTCCGCAAATTCTACTACATTTGATCCACACAACATTGGAATCAGTGTTGACACAGATAGGGTTAGTTGAATGTTTTCTGTTTTCTATTTTTTTCAGAATTCGCGGAAATGCAAGTACCAAGTAGGGCACAGAGTATCGTATTTTTATTTTTGGGAAAGGTCAAAGGTGCAAGGGTAATACACAAAAGACAACGCGTCGAGTAAATTTTTGGCAGTATTTATATAATTGGGGTGCTTAAAAAAAACGATTGATTAAAGAAAAAAATAATCACGGAGCGGAAAAAAGGCGACTGCACTCGACGAGTTACAAATGTAAAAATGCAATATTTTCGTTTGTTTTATGAACATGCAGGCTCAGCCTCCACATCAATTTTAATGGTGGTATAAAAGTTGTTTTGCTTTTGTCTTTAAGCACCTCATTTCCTAAATAACCAACTTTTGAATAAAGACAATATCTAATATATGTATTATAAAATTTATATACATACAATACAGTACATTCTATATTCACGCAACTCCTCGATTTTCGAAACAGCTGAATTTATCATATGGTTGACGCAGTAATCGCAACTCCTTAAAAAATATTGACTCGATAAGTGCAACTTTTTCTTTGATATGCATATATTTTATTTACTTACTTACTTTACTTTTAAGTGATAAAGTAAATTTACAAAGCAAGATTTTCCTATTTATTTTGATGATTTTTTTTTTCAGTGGTGAATATCTTGTGTGATCAGTAAAATTGCTATTTAGTGACCTAAACGTACATAGTTTTGTTTCTAATTATTTCTGTGGTATTGAATACAAATTTATTACATTAAATAAGTACATACATATATTATATACAAACTGTTTATCAAATTTTTACTTAAGTCTCGAATTGTCTATACAAATATTTACTCGGTTATTGCAACAAATTAGGTCATTGCAACCACCCTTGTTTTTATTATAGTTGTAATAATTGAGAATGCACTGAATTTAAAATAAGCAATTATATCAATAATCCAACTGTTGTCTATTCAGATCTCCGTTGGACCAAAATTTTGTAGTAAAACTAACACAAAAATGCTTTTGGTAGGATTTCCTAACTCAAAGGTTAATCTGTCATTTAAAATAAGTTCAATTTAAAAATCACACAGAACAAGTAAGTACATGCGACTTCCTAGAGCATTTTATAAGCTAATCTCTTAAATTCGCATGCAAACTTGAATAGCTATTCTCTTTACCGTATTTAAAGTATCTTAATGTTGTTTCCTGGGCCAAGAGAACATATATACTCATATATAGTTATGTATATGCTCACAATAGTTTAGCCTCCTTCATTAATTGATTGATCATATAAAATACAAGGCAGAGCAAGAAATGTTTAAGAGTGAGCTTTTGGGAGTATAATACGTTCATAGGTGGTCGGCAGTGCAATCATTCTGATATTCCATCTTAAAACAATTTAAATAAGTAAGAATTTAAGGAAACTAAAGTGGACAAAAATTAATGCATGAAAAATCAGTGAATTATAAGGAGTAAATTTAAATTTTGTTGTTTGTTTCGATATTCACAAAACAGTCATGTGGACTGTGGAGTGATTGATAATAGGTAGGTCAATGGTTTGTCCTAGTGTATTGAAAAATCAAGCTTCAAATTCTGAATACCTACACCTACGTACATACATATCCATTTCCGGGAACTACACCTACGAAACAGACTAGATGTACGAGTATTGGTATTCAAAAAAATATCAATACCAATATATTATTATTAAAATTGCATGGCCAGCATCATCGATGATTTCGATTAGATTTCGGATACCTAGAGCTTCATATGCTTTGGTAAAGATAAATAAACATTCGCATCGAAAATAACGGACGATTCATGGGAATTCGTTTGAATTGGATTTTTTTGTAAACGACAATGCGACGCGACGATTAAAAATAAGTTATTGCTAATGTAAACAAAACAACCAGCAAACCAATATAGTTCCAACAGTTTATGAGATACATACATTATGTAGGTACTCCGATACTTTTTTTCTACGAATTCTGATGGAATTAACTATAGGATTTATACAAAGTCAATGTTATGATCAGTTTTGAAGACATTAGTGTCGAAACACAATTGTTAGAAATTTTGTTTGTGTTATTTTGTTTGTATAAAACCATTTAGTTATTGATACCTTATTGAGTACTTCCGATTAAAGACTTTTCTGACAAGTCCATGTGACATTTGACGCAAGGAAGCCCATAATGGTATAATCAATTATTCAGAACTAGAGCCTTGATTCAGGCTTACCCGTATATGTATGTACATATGTAATATTTTGAATTCATACTCGGGTAGCGTGAGTCGATGCTAAAGTTTGTTCTGCCAACATAGTAATTGGAAACAAGTTTAGTGATGCAACGTCAATAATCGTGGAGATAGCGATCTAATTTATTAAATTGCTTATGTAATAAATTGAATAAGTAAATCCGTGTGACAATGTAATGTAATCGAAGAATTGGTTGATTATTTGTTGAAGTGGATCAAAGTGGAATTGGTAAATCAAGTATGTGAATCCTGAATCAGTGTGAGTAAGTGAGAATGCATCAAAAATAGTCCATCTTCACTATTCGCACTGAATCTGGATCCTATATGTTGGGCAGCATTCTTAAAGAATATTCATATGGGTTTTGATGCTGTTGGAATGGTAGAAAATGTCATTTTATACATTATTTTCTCTGTTCGAGCTTTTTTAAGATTGAATATATTTGCCAATAGTCAATGTTGATGAAATATTAGATTGATTTGTTATTTTTTTGATAAAAATGTGTAATTTTTATTTTTTTGTGGTTCAAATGGTGAAAATGTAGTTTTGAATAAGTCTGCAGTATCGCCATTCGGACTGCATGAAGATCTTATCTTGTTTCAGCATTTGTGACATGAAAACATTGTTATTTATTTTAGTTTTAGAGCCGATTTCTTTACAAAAGTATCTACTCAGAGTACTAAGCTATAGTCGTATCAATTTGGAAGTATCTGTTGGAGGTCTGCACTGCGCTACATCTACATTCACCGTTGTCTTACTTTAAGATCTTTTAACGATCATATATTTGTCGGTTGTACTGATATTAGCTCTCAAGGATAATGGTATTCTAATAATTTTGTTTTAGTGATTTGAGTAAACCGAAACAATCATTTCTTGCAGCAAAGTGATTTGGAATTTGGACAAATGCTGAATGCACCTAGTCTTGAAATGATATACTTGAACACATCATTTTCGCTATTTGGACTACTTAAGGATCTCATAGGTATATTATCTACATATCTACTTGCTGCGCTGGCAAATAAACTTTTAAACATCTGTTTATTTTACATTTGGACTACCCAAAAATGAAATTTAAATCTAGTTTTGAATGATTTCTTTTGGTTGAACTATGGTTCAAAGTCTATGATAATTTATGTCGTTTAAAAATCATAATTATCGTAGATTTTGAGCCATTATTCCTCATACTTGCAACAGTAACCTCAAACAGTGATTTTGTTTACTTCTCACAAATTGACAGGAAATAAACAGTAGGTATATGTACGATGTCTTACAAATGCGATGCAAAGTTAAAAAGTTAATAAATAGCTTTTCTTGTAAAATGCAAAACGAAGTTCACATATTACATTACTAAATAATATTAAGGTACACATGTAACAATGAATGGAATTTGCCTTGAGCGTACCCAGAACCAGAAGAAACTCACTCCACTGACAGCGTCCAGAAATGTAAGTGAAATAATGAGGCGTTTTTAAAAGACTATTTGCAAACTGTCAAAGATAGAGCTACAAATACAAATACGGAGCCTTTCCCCCGTTTTATTGGTTAATTAAGATAGATTGGTGAGTGGTAAATGGATATAGAAATACATAGATAATTTGTTGTTGGGCTTTGGTTGCTTCGCTGTTGACTGAAGAAGGCAGCAAAGAGAAATCTATGTAAAATGGCAGCCATCAGACAAGTATTTCAATTGGTTACGGTTGGGTTGGTTGCATTCATGTAATATTTATATGTAAGTAGGCGGGCGTCGCATCAGTAGTTTATATAGTTTTATTATGACTAACTAAAAATGCTTCCTATTGCTATTCTTGGTTCAATTTGAATTTCTTGTATTTTTTTAAAATCTGATCAATGGAATTAAACTTTGAATAGGTGTTTCAATAAAAGTACAAGAAGATCAGACACAACTTTATTTGTGTGCCTTTGGAAGTTACTAATCAACCAAAAGTGAATATTTGAGTCGTTGTTTTTGAAAATGGAATAAATTTAAAGGTTTGTGTTTATAAGAGTTTAATAATACAGAATTTAATAGTCTCAGGAACATTGAAAGGTTTGTAGGCCCTAAATGCACTTTTACCACATTCATTAAAAACAAAATTATATAAAAATCGAGAAAATGTAGGCCCATACTTATATGTAGACATTTTTCTACAAGTTGAATTTTTGAAGTGTCAAAAGTAAAAATACATTTTTTCATGAAAAGTCACGTTTATTAGGAACTTATTTATTTATCATGTAAAAAGGAAATGATTAAAATCTAAATTACACTTCGTTACAGAAATAATACATATGTAGGTACATATTACTCTTTTAAAAATATTCTATCTTTTATGTGAATCGTTGTAAATAGGTGTTAGGTATATAAGGAAGCATTTCGTTATATTTTTGCCTTCTTATGGTCCTGAAGTTTTATACAGCGAGCGGCTACATAACGACGTTGTTAAGGTTTCTAGGTTTCCCGTATTTAGTGAACAGAAAGACAGGTTTCAATGACACTTTCTCTTCCATACTATGTAGTTTATAAAAGCTTTTGTAGATATGGTTCATCTATTTTTAGTATTTTTTCCTATTGGAAATTGATACCGTTATCTTGTGTATCATGTTCTACAAATTGATGCCTAGGTACTGTGGGATAAGGATAAGGTCTACTAAATTAAATCTAATCAATAAAAAGTGCCATTTTACAGCGCATTAAACTGTTTATAGACAAAAGTGGACTTATACCACTTTCAATAAAACGGCTCAATCATCTATATCCATGTTTAAGAACTTAGTTTGAGGATTCTTTCAAAAAAAAAATTAGAGACTTACAACTAATTATTTCATATCTTTATGTCATCGGAACTGATATATTTCTACTTGCTTAACTGTAGATAACTCAAAAATGTTTCAGAAATCAAATTAAAAAAAAAGGTTGACCACCTTACTATAAGATGTTTTCTGCTTATAGGTACCTAGCTTTTGTTTCCTTTTTGTCGTGTACGACTTAAGTGTTAAGTAACACAATAATTTGGTACTTCTTTCAGGAATAATGACAATTAAGTAAATTCTAACTGGACCCCAAGTATTATCGAACAAACTTCGAAGCTGATGAGAAGAGGCCGAGATACCTATTGCTATGATTTTGATTTTAGCATTCAAAGCCCTAACGTAATATATTTTGTTAATTGTTTATTTTTGTCAAAATGTAATTTCTAAATTCAACAAATACCACAGCAATTACGTTCTTGATGTAAAATAGTCTAAAAAAATAAAGAAAATGTTTACAATATTTATGTGTACGAGTATTTCGTTTATATTAAAAGTTTCAACTTATGAACATTGTCTTTAACTTTCACTAAACACTTTGCAAAAATTTACTCAAAGAGTAGGTATGTATATATACACGATGCGGATTATGTGCTGACTCGTGTGTTATACTAAATAAGATCTCGTGTATGATCGTTTCCACAAAATCCATCTGATACCAAAGTAGCTACATATCTATTTCATTCAGCGAAGTGGAGTCCTCACTTTGAAATTAATTATTTATTGATGGTTTGATCAGTTTGAAATTTGCTCTTCAGCCAAACACTGCTTGCTAAGACTTGATCCTCAAGATTTTTATTTACTCGTAAGTTACTTTTTTCCTCGATTTGAAAATGGCACTCCATCAATTATCAGCAACAATCGGCTACATTGATTATTATCTTATCACGAGTTTCATACGTGTCCTTGGAGTATGTCGTTACGCCTTTAATCAATATCACCAAAATAATGATGAATTAAAAAACGAATATCATCAGGAAAACCCTATCTGCGAAATATACGCAATCGACGCCAGTCCTCAACAGCCAGATGTGAATGATATAGCTGTTTCATTCGTTATAGATGTGGAGGAACACCATCAAGAATCTGTTTTACCTGGAGCTGATATAGCTGAACCTGAAGGCTATGGACGTGGAGGTAATGTTGGAAATATTAACTATTATAATTACCATCGGAAGCAAATCATACCAATGGAGATCGGTGAATACGAAGAATCTCTTAGACGCACAAAGTGCTTAGATATGTGCATTGGAATGTTTACATTTGGAGTTTTGATTGCTATTCTTATTATAACGTCCTTGTATAATTATTTTAACCAAAATTAATTCATTCAATATACCTATTTAAACTTTTTAACAAATGTAATGCTTATCAAGTATAATAAATTACATAAAGCTGCATATCCATCCATGTGTGAAGTGTATGTATGTATGTTACTCAAAAAACAAAAAACAAATAAATAATCTGAATTAATCAAGGCATACAATCGAGAGTAGTTGGTTTTAATAAGGAAATTTTATCCATAACCTACGAGTAAGTGACGTACGAGACGTGGCGAAGAATTGTGGATAGGGTAACCGGGTAACCTAGTAAAATAATAAACGGAGTTAGAAGTTGAATTTTCTTCCATTATACACGCCAGTGGCGTACGCAGAGAGAAGGGCTAAGAAGGCCTGAGTCCCTCAAGTTCTTAAGAACCTCAGCATTCATCAACTTTGTGATGATTAAAACGTGACTGGCGGCCACAACAACTGAGACCAAGGAAACGTATAAACTTTGTTGACTCCTTACAAAGAAATCTATGTGGTGAATGATATCGCAGATAAAACTAATAAGAAAAAATACTTCAGTTCACTTATTGACTAAATTGTTTCATCTGATAGCCTCAATTGTGCCGTTGCAGTGCTTCCACTGCGTACATTTATGTGCGGATTAGTAACTTGAAAATAGAGACACAACTTCCTTCTGCTTTCTTTCGAATATTTTTGGTTTATTTTATTTTGTTCCGAAAAGTATGTAAGTCTTCACTCAAGAACTACGCTACTGGAGTATACAATCAGTGCGTTCTTAATTATTGCAATACGTTTTAAGTTATTTTACTACCAATTAATCTGTATACATATTTTTTTCCAAATCTCACGTATTCCAATAAAAAAAACAATTCCAACTGTTATAACTCATGGAAACGAGCAGCTGTTTGAATGGATCCAATTTCATACTTTATAGGTTGTCCGAGACTTCGTATACCTTCAAATCGTCGCGTCGCGAGCCGCCGCCGCCGCAACCGCACTGTGTCGGTCTGTCGGCTACATTGAGATTCTCTGTACACTTAATGAATTATTTTAAATACATTCTCAATTGATTGTAAAACATATTTTCACTTCTTGTTCATCAGTCATCGCACTTTTAAAGTTCCAGATTGACTTTGAAAAATAGTATATATTCTAAGACAGTGTTGCCATTATAATGATTAATTCGAAAGTCATTATTATAAGATTATAAGAAATATAATATATAAAAATTAATCCATTCTCAAAAGTTGACAAACTTCTGAAAATGTTAACAAGCAGTTAGAACGAGTTTTAACTACAATCCAAAATTATACTTATACTGCACACTTCATCAATCACATTCCATCAGTTCGGTTCTGCCAACAATTTTTTGCTTTAAGAATTTTAAATTTAATTTCACCAGTTTTTTGGTAAATATACAACATATGTATGTATATGTATGTAAAATTCCTCCCAAGTCATGTTACTGACAACTTATACTGTGATTGTTTTTGATAAATTTTTCCTTGCATTAATCGGAACTGCTGGCAACACTTAAAGAGAGTAATCCGCGATTTTTGAAACTCTGTTCATCGACGTGCAAAGTTCATTGCAAATGAACGGAGCTAGTAGTACCCACACCCACATATGTACATACATACATACATACATACGAGTATATGCAGTTTTGAATAAATATACAAACTGACTTCTGAGCTAAATGCACTCAATAATTCTCTCTAAACACTTATTGGTCGAAATTGAAAAATTATAGGGACGGAAAACACTTAGTTTTGCTCATAAGAAAATGTCAAAAAACAGGGAATATATGAATGAAGTTATCGAGGAAATTGAACGTGTAATTGAAAAACGCCGCAACTGTCCCATTCCACGCGAAGTTGCTTGTCATTCGTTCTGGGGTCCACCAGACACTGACACTGCTAACGCCAACGCCCAAATCCAAATGGATGACTCAACAACCAGGGACTGCCAAATTGTTGGCGTGTTAGAATTTGACAAGTATAACATGGATACCCAGACCCAGGTTCAAGCTTCATCCTCTTACAGTATTTTCAGTACAAAGCGAGGAAACATACTCGTAGTTCATGAGTGTGCTGACTTGGACAAAATCGAAGGAATTCCAGAGAACCCAAATTCAAATTCAACCGAAGATCCTTCCCCAGTAAGATTTACAATTGGTAGCAATAGTGATTCTGATTCTGAGGTAGATGATCAACTTAAGTCATCAGGTGGTGCTGTTTCGGTTGAAATAGAACAAATGGTCTTTGACGAGGATAATGACCGGCCACAATGCAGATTGCAGTCAATCTTAAATGGAATATTCTTTGTGGCGGTAATTTTGGTTATTGCTCTTTTTGCGGCGGTAATTTATGAAGCTGTCATGGAATGCTTTAATTAAATTTGATTTCAATTGTTTTACAACACATTCACAAAACAATACAAAACATTTATATTATAAACTGTTTCTTGTTATAAGTTAAACATGGAACCAATAAATATATCATCAGTTATGCAGGTTTAATTGCAATTGCTTTTTTGTGTTTTGCTTGAAGTTTGCGAAAAGTGTGCTTGTTAAGATGAATGTACATAAAAAGGGTAAGTTGATGAGAGACACGGTATTGAGAATTCAGAAAAGAAAACTCTCAGTGCAAGTGCAGGAGAAAATAACAGTTTCAAATATGTATGTACATTGTACATTGTTCATATGTGAAGGTAAGTATCTTTTTATTGGATTATATTTTTGAAGGTTGAATGAAAACAGTGGACATTTTTTACTGAAATTGAATACATGGATTCAGACAGCCTCTGATTCGCATGGGTAGCATGCCCATACCGGACTTATACACACCAAATTCCCAAGTGTTTTCAGTCGGCTTGGTGATATCATTTGTCTTGAAGCTATGATTTGACCCCTTTGGACTTGTTTGTGGTGAACCATGTTCTACAATTAATGAAAATGTTTGTTCTGCTTTTAAACTTGCCGAAGCAGATCCTTAGCCCCCCTAAATGTAGATTTGATAACGGCCAAAGCGAAAAATATACATTTTGTATCGAAATTCTTGTATCACTTTTTCTAAACTCAAAGTATTTCCATTACTTGCGTTTTCTTTTTGGTCAATAAATCAATCAGTTAATTCAAAAACAGCGGGTACATATGAGTTAGTTACTGTATACGTACGAATATATGGTATTTTCTTTCATTCTTTCATTCTCTTCTTAAGTTTTTTTAATGAAGGTTTTTATGTAGCTTTTCCTTCAATATTATTATTTTGTATTTGTGTTTGATTAATTATAATAAGTATAAAATTATTGACAGTAGTAAGGTAGCTTTATACCACATCTCTGTAAATTGTGCAATTTAGTTTAAGAAAAAAATGTTAAAATTGATGCTACAATAAAGATATCTATCTATCTATGGTATTTTCTCTTAACCATAATGATTCATGAATACACACGTACACAAGTAGTTCTATTCAAGAGAACCTGGATACTCAATTCAGATATAAATCGTTTGCGTTTTGCATCGCATCTTTGAATGATCATAATGTATAATATGCTCATCATCATCACTCTTGCTTTTCAAAGTGTGGTGAAAGAACCTTTTAAAGAGCATGAGGTTCTTAAGAGTGAGCTTTGACAGTATCACAATCATGAGTAAATGTAGGTATATTAATCGATTATCTATCGGATTTAAGCAGAGATGGCAGAGTAGTTTACGTCAGGTAATCTACTCGGTTAAATACGCGTAGTTAATCGGGTGAACTACACGCCTGATTTGTTTCATTTATTACCTACATTTGTTACGTATGCTACATATGCACAAAACGTTAGATTTCAAAAAAGAATAAAAAAAACTAAGGAGTGAAAGACATTGAACGACAAAGGTACAAAATATTTTGCGTAAATACAAAAAATCATAGAATTTGAAGCTTAATAAAAGAAAAATGCAAATTTATTGTTAATAATAATCGTCTGTTTTATTATTTAAAATTTCAATTTCACTTGTTAGATTAAAGTACTTTATTTAAACAATGTATGTATCTATAATTTCTTATTAATAAAGATTTATGAACATCGAGACATCATAATTCATACCAAAATTAAAAAGCAAGCAACTCACACAAAATTAAGTTGCGCCCGGCGACGAGCAACCACAGTTTGTTTTTCTTTTAAATTACACTTTTCAACATTTGAATTAATATTTCAAACTACGTCTAGCGCTACGTCTGCTACGTTTAACTACGTTAACTACATTTAACTACATTAACTACCTCATTTATGTAGCACACGTAACAAATGTAGTAAATCAAAAAATATAGCTTTTCTGCCATCTCTGGATTTAAGGCATTGCTCGTTGGACTGGTGAACGCAGCTGATATTGGATCTAAAAACATTTTCCATTAAAAGAAACAAACTTTGCAAATTTATTAATTTATTTATTAAAACAAATGAAAAGTTCTGTGAAATTATAAGGAGTCGTTTAAAAGCATTTTTGATATTCAGAAAACAGTGATGTGAAGTGATCAAACTGCCTATACACAGTTGAAACTAAGTACCTGCTTACTTATCTTAATCATCCTAGGTCAACGGTTTGTCCTAGTGTATTGAAAAATCAAATATCAATTCTGAATACATACACCTACATACACACATATCCATTTCCGGGAACTACACCTACGAAACAGACTAGATGTACGAGTATTGGTATTCAAAAAAATATCAATACCAATATATTATTATTAAAATTGCATGGCCAGCATCATCGATGATTTCGATTAGATTTCGGATACCTAGAGCTTCATATGCTTTGATAAAGATAAATAAACATTCGCATCGAAAATAACGGACGATTCATGGGAATTCGTTTGAATTGGATTTTTTTGTAAACGACAATGCGACGCGACGATTAAAAATAAGTTATTGCTAACCAACCAGCAAACCAATATAGTTCCAACAGTTTATGAGATACATACATTATGTAGGTACTCCGATACTTTTTTTCTACGAATTCTGATGGAATTAACTATAGGATTTACGAAGTCAATGTTATGAACAGTTTTGAAGACATTAGTGTCGAAACACAATTGTTAGAAATTTTGTTTGTGTTATTTTGTTTGTATAAAACCATTTAGTTATTGATGCCTTATTGAGTACTTCCGATTAAAGACTTTTCTGACAAGTCCATGTGACATTTGACGTAAGGAAGCCCATAATCAATTATTCAGAACTAGAGCCTTGATTCAGGCTTACCCGTATATGTATGTACATATGTAATATTTTGAATTCATACTCGGGTAGCGTGAGTCGATGCTAAAGTTTGTTCTGCCAACATAGTAATTGGAAACAAGTTAAGTGATGCAACGTCAATAATCGTGGAGATAGCGATCTAATTTATTAAATTGCTTATGTAATAAATTGAATAGGTAAGTAAATCCGTGTGACAATGTAATCGAAGAATTGGTTGATTATTTGTTGAAGTGGATCAAAGTGGAATTGGTAGGAATTGGAAAATCAAGTATGTGGATCCTGAATCAGTGTGAGTAAGTGAGAATGCATCAAAAATAGTCCATCTTCACTATTCGCACTGAATCTGGATCCTATATGTTGGGCAGCATTCTTAAAGAATATTCATATGGGTTTTGATGCTGTTGGAATGGTAGAAAATGTCATTTTATACATTATTTTCTCTGTTCGAGCTTTTTTAAGATTGAATATATTTGCCAATAGTCAATGTTGATGAAATATTAGATTGATTTGTTATTTTTTTGATAAAAATGTGTAATTTTTATTTTTTTGTGGTTCAAATGGTGAAAATGTAGTTTTGAATAAGTCTGCAGTATCGCCATTCGGACCGCATTAAGATCTTATCTTGTTTCAGCATTTGTGACATGAAAACATTGTTATTTATTTTAGTTTTAGAGCCGATTTCTTTACAAAAGTATCTACTCAGAGTACTAAGCTATAGTCGTATCAATTTGGAAGTATCTGTTGGAGGTCTGCACTGCGCTACATCTACATTCACTGTTGTCTTACTTTAAGATCTTTTAACGATCATATATTTGTCGGTTGTACTGATGATAGCTCTCAAGGATAATGGTATTCTAATAATTTTGTTTTAGTGATTTGAGTAAACCGAAACAATCATTTCTTGCAGCAATGTGATTTGGAATTTGGACAAATGCTGAATGCACCTAGTCTTGAACCACAAAGTACGAGTATGTTCCTTTCAATTAGGTATTTGTTGTTACTTTGAGTAAGTAGTAGTAGCTTTTAAATAGAGAAGACGAGTGGAGTAATATCTTTAACGGAAATATGTATCTTCAAGCAGTTCAATTGAGTGAAATTGATAGATAAGATATACATAATTGAACACATCAATTTCGCCATTTGGACTACTTAAGGATGTCATATATTATTATCTTCATACCTATACTTGCCTGCGCTGGCAAATAAACTTTTAAACATCTGTTTATTTTACATTTGGACTACGCAAAAATGAAATTTAAATCTAGTTTTGAATGATTTCTTTTGGTTGAACTATGGTTCAAAGTCTATGATAATTTATGTCGTTTTAAAATCATAATTATCGTAGATTTTGAGCCATTATTCCTCATACTTGCAACAGTAACCTCAAACAGTGATTTTGTTTACTTCTCACAAATTGACAGGAAATAAACAGTAGGTATACGATGTCTTACAAATGCGATGCAAAGTTAAAAAGTTAATAAATAGCTTTTCTTGTAAAATGCAAAACGAAGTTCACATATTACATTACTAAATAATATTAAGGTACACATGTAACAATGAATGGAATTTGCCTTGAGCGTACCCAGAACCAGAAGAAACTCACTCCACTGACAGCGTCCAGAAATGTAAGTGAAATAATGAGGCGTTTTTAAAAGACTATCTAGCTGCTTACTTTTGACAAATTATTTGCAAACTGTCAAAGATAGAGCTTCAAATACAAATACGGAGCCTTTCCCCCGTTTTATTGGTTAATTAAGATAGATTGGTGAGTGGTAAATGGATATAGAAATACATAGATAATTTGTTGTTGGACTTTGGTTGCTTCGCTGTTGACTGAAGAAGGCAGCAAAGAGAAATCTATGTAAAATGGCAGCCATCAGACAAGTATTTCAATTGGTTACGGTTGGGTTGGTTGCATTCATGTAATATTTATATGTAAGTAGGCGGGCGTCGCATCAGTAGTTTATATAGTTTTATTATGACTAACTAAAAATGCTTCCTATTGCTATTCTTGGTTCAATTTGAATTTCTTGTATTTTTTTAAAATCTGATCAATGGAATTAAACTTTGAATAGGTGTTTCAATAAAAGTACAAGAAGATCAGACACAACTTTATTTGTGTGCCTTTGGAAGTTACTAATCAACCAAAAGTGAATACCTACTTGAGTCGTTGTTTTTGAAAGTGGAATAAGTCTACTTTTTCACGTTTCAAGATACGAGTACCTATTTAAAGGTTTGTGTTTATAAGAGTTCAATAATACAGAATTTAAAAGTCTCAGGAACATTGAAAGGTTTGTAGGCCCTAAATGCACTTATACCACATTCATTAAAAACAAAATTATATAAAAATCGAGAAAATGTAGGCCCATACTTATGTGTAGACATTTTTCTACAAGTTGAATTTTTGAAGTGTCAAAAGTAAAAATACATTTTTTCATGAAAAGTCACGTTTATTAGGAACTTATTTATTTATCATGTAAAAAGGAAATGATTAAAATCTAAATTACACTTCGTTACAGAAAACATACATATGTAGGTACATATTACTCTTTTAAAAATATTCTATCTTTTATGTGAATCGTTGTAAATAGGTGTTAGGTATATAAGGAAGCATTTCGTTATATTTTTGCCTTCTTATGGTCCTGAAGTTTTATACAGCGAGCGGCTACATAACGACGTTGTTAAGGTTTCTAGGTTTCCCGTATTTAGTGAACAGAAAGACAGGTTTCAATGACACTTTCTCTTCCATACTATGTAGTTTATAAAAGCTTTTGTAGATATGGTTCATCTATTTTTAGTATTTTTTCCTATTGGAAATTGATACCGTTATCTTGTGTATCATGTTCTACAAATTGATGCCTAGGTACTGTGGGATAAGGATAAGGTCTACTAAATTAAATCTAATCAATAAAAAGTGCCATTTTACAGCGCATTAAACTGTTTATAGACAAAAGTGGACTTATACCACTTTCAATAAAACGGCTCAATCATCTATATCCATGTTTAAGAACTTAGTTTGAGGATTCTTTCAAAAAAAAAATTAGAGACTTACAACTAATTATTTCATATCTTTATGTCATCGGAACTGATATATTTCTACTTGCTTAACTGTAGATAACTCAAAAATGTTTCAGAAATCAAATTAAAAAAAAAGGTTGAACACCTTACTATAAGATGTTTTCTGCTTATAGGTACCTAGCTTTTGTTTCCTTTTTGTCGTGTATGTGTATGACTTAAGAAACACAATAATTTGGTACTTCAGGAATAATAATGACAATTACATAAGTAAATTCTAACTGGACCCCCAGCATAATCGACCAAAACTTCCAACCAACGTGGAACTAAGACTAGACGAGATGATGCTCGCTTCGAAGCTGTCCGACCAACTGTCTTGAAATTTTGGATGTGACGATTTTAAAAAAATGTAGGATTATTTAATCTTTGAACAAAACCGTCCAATTCATCCCAACTAAAATTATATACAAAACTTAACTGGCCTTCTGAATTCGGCCAGCTTTAGAAAAGATACGAGTACGTTCAACCTATATGGTTTTAAAGTACGCTGCATATCAATCAGATTAAGCTTGTCAGCGATGTTGAAATTTCTTTCAAAGTAGATATACTTTTACGTTGAGTCTAATTTCATTTCATTTTCATCTCTCACCCATTCGGTAAACGAGCTGCATGCTGCAGGAAATAGTATCAAAAATCAAGTTGAAGATACTGTCTATGTTATGTATAAAATACATACATACTTCATATTATGTCTGACTAGTTGTCGCTACCACTTGAAAGTCAAGTGGGCAGTACAATCTACTGTCGGCGCGGAGCGGCGGCCTCAAAGACAACATAATCGATGCCATCTGTCAAATTCAGCCTGATTTATGCGCCAAAGTCATCGAAATTCGACCTTTCGAATACGCGCCACCCAGCTAAACTGCGGTGGCCATTTGAAAGATGTTATATTTAACACATAATGCGATTGATAGGGCTCTCAATAAAAGATAAATTCTTATTGATATCTCATATATTCAACTTGCTTTATTCAATTTTAAAATTGGCCCGCCCTTAATGGAAAACCCTTTAATAATTATAATTTTGCTCAATATTCGAAAGAAATCCATATATTCTACAGTTTCTGCCAATTTTGTTCAAATATTGTTTGTGCAAGGAAATCTACTAACTACCTACTCTACCTAACTATGTAAATTATCAATAATCAAATACAGTCATACAAACATTGTAGCTCTTAATAGGTTCACATATTATAGCTAAAATTAAAATAGGCAAAACATCTTAAGTTTGAGAAAAATATGTTTTGTCTCGAAGCAATTAATATAGACTCCAAAGTTACCAACAAAACACTTTCAGTTTCTATTTTTTCTTTGTCATATCATATGTAGGTATATGCATGTGCTCGTATATCAAATTTTATTAGATAAATGTGTGTATAGGTATATACCTGGAAATTTCAACAAAGAAAATCCTAATCACTAATTACACGACAATCAGCTGTTTTGTGTTTCCAATTTCATACTTCATTGGTCGCAGTGCCGTAGCCAGGATTTTGTTTCGGTGGGGGCTTGCTTCCGAATCCTACGAGGAATTCCTTATATGTACATACATATATACATAATGAAATGGCAAATCAAACTCAGCATAAATTAAGTGACCTCTGTCAAAAAGACTAACTGCGAAAAAAGTATTGCGTTATTGAAAAACACGCATCTAAAAAAACACCCTTTACTTAAATGAACGTACTTAACTTTTTTGTTTTTTACACACACATTTTTTCAAAGCAGATTACGTCTTGATTTATTTTTTGACCTCATCTGGATCCACATTAATAATATCCGAATGAATACAGATAGAAAGTAAGTGAGCTTAATCTTGTATTTCCCATAACGCTTAGGGACACTTTTTTAATATTTTTCATAATTAAAAAAGTTCTTTCAAAACCAATCACTGAAATTGAAATCTTGACAAAAACCGTAAGCATGAAGCCTTACCTCTAAATTAAGTCTTGTCAAATAAATCAAGCAATTTCAAAATTCCGATAGAAGGATCACTCGACAATGTTTTAACGCACCAATGAATGTACTCAGCTTTCACAGATGAGAAAATTGAATTATTAATCAACAGCAGCAAAACCTGGGAGAAGAGCTTGAACGATGGTAGAGCGTTTACGTTGACCTTGCATCTGTCCGATTGATTTGAATTTAATATACATATTACAAAGTTTTAGTTTTTATTTTAGACTTTCAGGAGGGCCTTCAGGCCTTCAAGCCCTTCCTCTGGCTACGCTCTTGATTGGTCGCCAGTACTGTGTACATTCTACACAATGGGAATTAATACTCTTTGAAATCACCAAATGAACAACTTATAGCTTTGTCCTGTTTCTCAAAAGACTTGGGAAAATGGCACTGTTAGACGACTGATCATAACTTCAGTAAACACAAGGAAATAATTGACAACTCTAAAACGTGAAAAAGACACAAATTTGCAACTAACATCTCAAGGACACATTATTATATAGTGTTTCCGGTGTTTGGAGGCAAAAAGTAAAACCATTTAAGGTAATATATTATTGTCTTATATTATGCACACCATTAGAAATGTGAATCATATGAAGCAATCCATTACTCCGAACTTCCGAAGGTGTTGGGGTAGTCCAATTTAAGTTTTTCTCGACATCAACCCGAATCCTCCACTTATTAAAGCCACTACCACCAAAAGCATAAAGGCAATAGTACCGAAATAAATTAATTGAAACATTTTACACTCGAAATTTGGGAGATGCATTGATGTTGGCGAAATTCTTTCATCTTCATTACCAATATCTCCAGTTGGTAAAAATACCATCTCAATTGCTTCTTGATAAGTTGGAGGTGGATCCTCGTTATATACTTGGATAAATTGATTTCGTTCCCAGTTGGTGGTGTTTGCCCCACTTTCCATGTTTAGTAGATACCTTTTTTATTATTATAAATTATTATTATTTGAATGTGGCAATTAAGTGCTGCACCACCTTACCTGTAGTCAGAAGTCGCAAATATTCGTAGATATGTACATATGTATATGTATATCCGAAATGATCTGTGTCTGTTCTGAGAAGAAAACACGTCTGATGCAAGAGTTAAAATGGAACTTAGACAAACTTAAAAAATCGCATTCGCATCCCATTCGATAGTTTAATTGAAAAGCTCGTGAGCTTTTTGATGATTAATGATCATTCAAATTAGTTTTCTGTTAAATTCGCTCAATCTCTTATTTCTTATTAAGAGAAAATAGAAATTTAATACTTAAGTAATAATATTTCTAACTAAACTAGCACAGACACGCATCACAGTTAATAAAGATTTTGTTGTTCACATGAGAATGACCAACGAATAAAGAAAAATGCGGGTTTTTAAACATACATATACATTTGTACATTATGTAAGGCTACATTTTGCACAAAAACTTTACAAAAGGGTAGAAATACAGTTTAATTTAATGTTATTATAGGTATGAAAATTTTCGTTTTAATTGCTAAAAAACAAGAAATTTGAGAGAATAAATAGGTCATCCCGAATTGCAATATGACTGTTACGAACTGTCAAACACTAACCTCAAAATCATTCTAAAAGAATTTGACTAAGCAAATGAATTTATTTTTTTTTATAAATTCATTTTTATTTTTATTCCATCTTAAAAACTACTTAAAGCTACACAAAAACTCTTAAAAACTAGCATGATTATCAATAACTTATATTATAACTAACTTACTTATATTATAACTAACTTACTTACTCTAAGTTAAACTAATAACATTATGCTAATGCCTTTCGACATAAGAACTAACTTAAAACTAAATGTCTATATCTTTTTTATCACAAGAAGAATTGCAAAAAATTGGTTTCTCTATCGATATATTAAAAAAAGAAACTTAAAACTACATAAACCTACATCGTGAATACCTAATTTAAACTACACCCCTCACAGACCTGAATTAACTAATAGAATTCAGTTTTATGTAACCTAGGAAAAAAAGAAAATACCATTCACTTCATTGGAAAATATCCTAACCTTAGAGAAACGAGAAGGATCATCTTTGGAAACGATTTCTTATCAAGATCAAGTTCTTGTGCTATTAAATAAATTAAAAATGTTTCTCGTCATTACCTTGAGGTATAAGGAAAAACTTAAAAACAAAATATACATACATATAATTACTCGACAAATTAGAACTATAAATAAATTGTTAGATATATTATAATTGTTTAACAAAAAAAAAAACAAAGAAACAAACATGGTTTACAGATTTTTGTGAATATATTATGTAGTTGTACTATAAAATGAAAAAATTGCAATAAACAGGTTTAATCTAATCTCTCATTTGATTTTTAATTTAATTTTAGTGGGGGCTTCAAACCAATTCATTCAGCTTAATTCAAGCTTCAAGTATAAACATAAAAAATAACTTAAATCTAAACTTATAACTACGAGAGAGGGTGGGGACAAAAGTAGTTTGAGGTTACGGGTCAGTATTCGGGTCAGAGGTTCATTAAGAACATAGGAGATATGGTGTGTTGGTAAATAGAATAGGCGAGGGTTTCTTAGGCTATATACGGGGTTAGTGCTGAAAGAAATCGAATTATATAGTCAACTGGATCAGAGAGAAGCCGATGTATAAAAAGTATGTCGGCAATTTGTTGGCAGTTGAGGTTTAACAGTTGGAAGCGGTCGTCATAGGGAGGGGGTAAGATCAAAGGATTTTCCCACGGAAGGGATTGAAGTGCAAAACGAAGGAATCGTCGTTGATTGCTTTCTACTCTTGATAATATGTTATGTCCATATGTATATGAACCTCTTGATATGGAGACCAAATTTGACGCATACTATAGAAGAGGTCGGACAAATGTTATGTAAAGCGATCGACTATTAGTTAGAAAATTCTTTATACCGTCTTTTAACAAAACCTAACGCTGGCGCTGAGTTGGCCTTATGGATTATTTCATCAATGTGAAGTAGAATTTTGAGTTCACGGTCACATAGAACACCATCAAGATTCCTTATCTTGTCTACTAATTATGGGACTATTATGATGATAATAGAGATGGGGAGTTGTTTTCATGCGTAGCGTCAGCATAAAGGGATATTTGACAATGCTTAATGACCATAATGACATTCCCGGTGCGTTGCAGGTGAGAAATTCGCTTAGATTGCAAATACTAATGGAAGGTTAGATGGACACCAAAACGCTTGTCCTGTTTCTTCCTTCATAGCATACAGAGTCTGACCTGTCATACAGAAAGACTATAAAATACGAACATTTTGGTAAATCTTTTTATAGCTGAGCTCAGATAGAGCATACCAACATTCAGAGAAATCTGCAGTTAGCTGGGTAAGTTTGATTGTTGGTTTGGTGGTAATTGAATTTTGTTGTGGACAAGGGGCTGAGTGTGTAGGAGATGGATTATTTGACTGATTGGGGTTCAAAACATGAGAGCGAATACGATTAGGATATTAAGCTCCTGTTCTTAAATCAAAACTAGGTACAGTTGAAGGGGAAGAACGAGACTGAGGTGGTGATGGAGTCTTTGCTACCATTTTGTAACAGACCACGTGGTATCAGAAAAAAAGCTGATAAAAGCTGCTAAGATGATATTAGCGATTGGTCTAAAGGCTTAATTTGAAGTTTGGAATGATCTTTATCTATTTCTTATGGTCTCGAACCTATAAGGAAAACTCAAAAATTATAAGAAATCAATTTAATTTGGAAAGTTTTGAAAATTTCGATTGGAATAATTGACTTTTGATTCAACCTAGGAATAAAATAGAGTTTTGAAAGAAGGCAAACTTTTTTATCGATTTTATTCATTTTAGTTTATTTAACAGAAAACATAAATTATAAAAAAAAAAACTTAACTAAAGACATAAAATCTGAACAATCTTCACAAATAGATCACAAAAAAGTATATTAATTTAAAAAAAAAACTTAAAAATAACGTCACAACAATGTTTTTAAATTATTTAAACAAATAAAAAACTTCAAAATAACTGGTGTTAATATGAGTCGAAGGAATGTCACGAATGCAACCATTTCTTACTTTTTATTCCTTTCTTTAGCTTTTTTCGCTCTTTCCCAAACTCAACTTCGTTTACAAATGCAGATGGCTTTTAATGTCATTGGAATATACTCGTACGAATTTTGAAAGTGCCTATTTTGATTTGCATATAGAATAAGAAGAGTTTTGGTGCGGAATTTAGTTTTTATGGGAATACATACATATATGAGTTTTGAACTAAACGACTGAGTGGAATAGTGTAGTTTTGAAAAAAAACTTCACTTTTAAAGAACTCAAAAGTATAGGAAGTAACAAGTTTTGATAAATTTTAGCTAAATACATAGACGAGGGCCTTTCTAAAGAACAATTTCTCATACTTAACTCATTTTTGAAAAAAAGTGGAATAGAAGAGTTTTGAAATTATACCCCTCAATATATTTTTGCATATACGCGTAAATTTCTGTTATTGGTCTCTTAGTTCGTATTTAATGGCTGGCTATAAGAGCGGAAGAAACTCGCAAAAGATTGTCGTTCCTATTTTTTATTTCGTTCAGAATTACAGGGGTGATAGGGGCTATGCAAGAGGAAGGGCTTTGAGTCAGAGTGAATTTGGTTTAGGTTGGTTACTAAATTTGTATTAATTTCTTTCGCAGAACTGCTTAAGGAATTAAGCTTACTGATGTCTATATCGATATGACGATACTAAAAGTGGATCATTTTTTGAATCTAACTTTTTAAGATATTTGAAGAAGATTCAGATGTGGTGTGTTGCCACTGTTGATGAAGCTCTTCAACACTTTTCATCACTACATCGAATTTCTTTGACATGTTTTTAAGGCAGTCAAAATTGTTTTTAGAGGATGTATCACTTGGGCACTGAATTGCAAACATTAAATGGGATACTAAGGGTTATGACCTAACATTCATCACAAAACAACGAGAAATTTTTTAAAAAGTCATTGATATAGGTCTGTGACTGTGATCTTTTACTAAGGCCATCACAAGAGGGGTGAAAAGAATTTCCGCAAATTCTACTACATTTGATCCACACAACATTGGAATCAGTGTTGACACAGATAGGGTTAGTTGAATGTTTTCTGTTTTCTATTTTTTTCAGAATTCGCGGAAATGCAAGTACCAAGTAGGGCACAGAGTATCGTATTTTTATTTTTGGGAAAGGTCAAAGGTGCAAGGGTAATACACAAAAGACAACGCGTCGAGTAAATTTTTGGCAGTATTTATATAATTGGGGTGCTTAAAAAAAACGATTGATTAAAGAAAAAAATAATCACGGAGCGGAAAAAAGGCGACTGCACTCGACGAGTTACAAATGTAAAAATGCAATATTTTCGTTTGTTTTATGAACATGCAGGCTCAGCCTCCACATCAATTTTAATGGTGGTATAAAAGTTGTTTTGCTTTTGTCTTTAAGCACCTCATTTCCTAAATAACCAACTTTTGAATAAAGACAATATCTAATATATGTATTATAAAATTTATATACATACAGTACATTCTATATTCACGCAACTCCTCGATTTTCGAAACAGCTGAATTTATCATATGGTTGACGCAGTAATCGCAACTCCTTAAAAAATATTGACTCGATAAGTGCAACTTTTTCTTTGATATGCATATATTTTATTTACTTACTTACTTTACTTTTAAGTGATAAAGTAAATTTACAAAGCAAGATTTTCCTATTTATTTTGATGATTTTTTTTTTCAGTGGTGAATATCTTGTGTGATCAGTAAAATTGCTATTTAGTGACCTAAACGTACATAGTTTTGTTTCTAATTATTTCTGTGGTATTGAATACAAATTTATTACATTAAATAAGTACATACATATATTATATACAAACTGTTTATCAAATTTTTACTTAAGTCTCGAATTGTCTATACAAATATTTACTCGGTTATTGCAACAAATTAGGTCATTGCAACCACCCTTGTTTTTATTATAGTTGTAATAATTGAGAATGCACTGAATTTAAAATAAGCAATTATATCAATAATCCAACTGTTGTCTATTCAGATCTCCGTTGGACCAAAATCTTGTAGTAAAACTAACACAAAAATGCTTTTGGTAGGATTTCCTAACTCAAAGGTTAATCTGTCATTTAAAATAAGTTCAATTTAAAAATCACACAGAACAAGTAAGTACATGCGACTTCCTAGAGCATTTTATAAGCTAATCTCTTAAATTCGCATGCAAACTTGAATAGCTATTCTCTTTACCGTATTTAAAGTATCTTAATGTTGTTTCCTGGGCCAAGAGAACATATATACTCATATATAGTTATGTATATGCTCACAATAGTTTAGCCTCCTTCATTAATTGATTGATCATATAAAATACAAGGCAGAGCAAGAAATGTTTAAGAGTGAGCTTTTGGGAGTATAATACGTTCATAGGTGGTCGGCAGTGCAATCATTCTGATATTCCATCTTAAAACAATTTAAATAAGTAAGAATTTAAGGAAACTAAAGTGGACAAAAATTAATACATGAAAAATCAGTGAATTATAAGGAGTAAATTTAAATTTTGTTGTTTGTTTCGATATTCACAAAACAGTCATGTGGACTGTGGAGTGATTGATAATAGGTAGGTCAATGGTTTGTCCTAGTGTATTGAAAAATCAAGCTTCAAATTCTGAATACCTACACCTACGTACATACATATCCATTTCCGGGAACTACACCTACGAAACAGACTAGATGTACGAGTATTGGTATTCAAAAAAATATCAATACCAATATATTATTATTAAAATTGCATGGCCAGCATCATCGATGATTTCGATTAGATTTCGGATACCTAGAGCTTCATATGCTTTGGTAAAGATAAATAAACATTCGCATCGAAAATAACGGACGATTCATGGGAATTCGTTTGAATTGGATTTTTTTGTAAACGACAATGCGACGACGCGAGCGCGACGATTAAAAAATAAGTTATTGCTAATGTAAACAAAACAACCAGCAAACCAATATAGTTCCAACAGTTTATGAGATACATACATTATGTAGGTACTCCGATACTTTTTTCTACGAATTCTGATGGAATTAACTATAGGATTTACGAAGTCAATGTTATGATCACTTTTGAAGACATTAGTGTCGAAACACAATTGTTAGAAATTTTGTTTGTGTTATTTTGTTTGTATAAAACCATTTAGTTATTGATGCCTTATTGAGTACTTCCGATTAAAGACTTTTCTGACAAGTCCATGTGACATTTGACGCAAGGAAGCCCATAATGGTATAATCAATTATTCAGAACTAGAGCCTTGATTCAGGCTTACCCGTATATGTATGTACATATGTAATATTTTGAATTCATACTCGGGTAGCGTGAGTCGATGCTAAAGTTTGTTCTGCCAACATAGTAATTGGAAACAAGTTAAGTGATGCAACGTCAATAATCGTGGAGATAGCGATCTAATTTATTAAATTGCTTATGTAATAAATTGAATAGGTAAGTAAATCCGTGTGACAATGTAATCGAAGAATTGGTTGATTATTTGTTGAAGTGGATCAAAGTGGAATTGGTAGGAATTGGAAAATCAAGTATGTGGATCCTGAATCAGTGTGAGTAAGTGAGAATGCATCAAAAATAGTCCATCTTCACTATTCGCACTGAATCTGGATCCTATATGTTGGGCAGCATTCTTAAAGAATATTCATATGGGTTTTGATGCTGTTGGAATGGTAGAAAATGTCATTTTATACATTATTTTCTCTGTTCGAGCTTTTTTAAGATTGAATATATTTGCCAATAGTCAATGTTGATGAAATATTAGATTGATTTGTTATTTTTTTGATAAAAATGTGTAATTTTTATTTTTTTGTGGTTCAAATGGTGAAAATGTAGTTTTGAATAAGTCTGCAGTATCGCCATTCGGACCGCATTAAGATCTTATCTTGTTTCAGCATTTGTGACATGAAAACATTGTTATTTATTTTAGTTTTAGAGCCGATTTCTTTACAAAAGTATCTACTCAGAGTACTAAGCTATAGTCGTATCAATTTGGAAGTATCTGTTGGAGGTCTGCACTGCGCTACATCTACATTCACTGTTGTCTTACTTTAAGATCTTTTAACGATCATATATTTGTCGGTTGTACTGATGATAGCTCTCAAGGATAATGGTATTCTAATAATTTTGTTTTAGTGATTTGAGTAAACCGAAACAATCATTTCTTGCAGCAATGTGATTTGGAATTTGGACAAATGCTGAATGCACCTAGTCTTGAACCACAAAGTACTAGTATGTTCCTTTCAATTAGGTATTTGTTGTTACTTTGAGTAAGTAGTAGTAGCTTTTAAATAGAGAAGACGAGTGGAGTAATATCTTTAACGGAAATATGTATCTTCAAGCAGTTCAATTGAGTGAAATTGATAGATAAGATATACATAATTGAACACATCAATTTCGCCATTTGGACTACTTAAGGATGTCATATATTATTATCTTCATACCTATACTTGCCTGCGCTGGCAAATAAACTTTTAAACATCTGTTTATTTTACATTTGGACTACGCAAAAATGAAATTTAAATCTAGTTTTGAATGATTTCTTTTGGTTGAACTATGGTTCAAAGTCTATGATAATTTATGTCGTTTTAAAATCATAATTATCGTAGATTTTGAGCCATTATTCCTCATACTTGCAACAGTAACCTCAAACAGTGATTTTGTTTACTTCTCACAAATTGACAGGAAATAAACAGTAGGTATACGATGTCTTACAAATGCGATGCAAAGTTAAAAAGTTAATAAATAGCTTTTCTTGTAAAATGCAAAACGAAGTTCACATATTACATTACTAAATAATATTTAGGTACATGTAGGAATAAATGGAATTTGCCTTGAGCGTACCCAGAACCAGAAGCTCACTCCACTGACAGCGCCCAGAAATGTAAGTGAAATAATGAGGCGTTTTTAAAAGACTATTTGCAAACTGTCAAAGATATAGCATCAAATACAAATACGGAGCCTTTCCCCCGTTTTATTGGTTAATTAAGATAGAACGGTGGAAGATAGATCATAAACACTGGAACAGGTTGGTTTGATTAGATACTCACACGTCGACGCGACGTCACTATCACTATTTATATCCAAAGCGAGAGCCAAGTGCAATTAGATTGGTGAGTGGTAAATGGATATAGAAATACATAGATAATTTGTTGTTGGGCTTTGGTTGCTTCGCTGTTGACTGAAGAAGGCAGCAAAGAGAAATCTATGTAAAATGGCAGCCATCAGACAAGTATTTCAATTGGTTACGGTTGGGTTGGTTGCATTCATGTAATATTTATATGTAAGTAGGCGGGCGTCGCATCAGTAGTTTATATAGTTTTATTATGACTAACTAAAAATGCTTCCTATTGCTATTCTTGGTTCAATTTGAATTTCTTGTATTTTTTTAAAATCTGATCAATGGAATTAAACTTTGAATAGGTGTTTCAATAAAAGTACAAGAAGATCAGACACAACTTTATTTGTGTGCCTTTGGAAGTTACTAATCAACCAAAAGTGAATACCTACTTGAGTCGTTGTTTTTGAAAGTGGAATAAGTCTACTTTTTCACGTTTCAAGATACGAGTACCTATTTAAAGGTTTGTGTTTATAAGAGTTTAATAATACAGAATTTAAAAGTCTCAGGAACATTGAAAGGTTTGTAGGCCCTAAATGCACTTATACCACATTCATTAAAAACAAAATTATATAAAAATCGAGAAAATGTAGGCCCATACTTATATGTAGACATTTTTCTACAAGTTGAATTTTTGAAGTGTCAAAAGTAAAAATACATTTTTTCATGAAAAGTCACGTTTATTAGGAACTTATTTATTTATCATGTAAAAAGGAAATGATTAAAATCTAAATTACACTTCGTTACAGAAAACATACATATGTAGGTACATATTACTCTTTTAAAAATATTCTATCTTTTATGTGAATCGTTGTAAATAGGTGTTAGGTATATAAGGAAGCATTTCGTTATATTTTTGCCTTGTTATGGTCCTGAAGTTTTATACAGCGAGCGGCTACATAACGACGTTGTTAAGGTTTCTAGGTTTCCCGTATTTAGTGAACAGAAAGACAGGTTTCAATGACACTTTCTCTTCCATACTATGTAGTTTATAAAAGGTTTTGTAGATATGGTTCATCTATTTTTAGTATTTTTTCCTATTGCAAATTGATACAGTTATCTTGTGTATCATGTTCTACAAATTGATGCCTAGGTACTGTGGGATAAGGATAAGGTCTACTAAATTAAATCTAATCAATAAAAAGTGCCATTTTACAGCGCATTAAACTGTTTATAGACAAAAGTGGACTTATACCACTTTCAATAAAACGGCTCAATCATCTATATCCATGTTTAAGAACTTAGTTTGAGGATTCTTTCAAAAAAAAAATTAGAGACTTACAACTAATTATTTCATATCTTTATGTCATCGGAACTGATATATTTCTACTTGCTTAACTGTAGATCACTCAAAAATGTTTCAGAAATCAAATTAAAAAAAAAAGGTTGACCACCTTACTATAAGATGTTTTCTGCTTATAGGTACCTAGCTTTTGTTTCCTTTTTGTCGTGTACGACTTAAGTGTTAAGTAACACAATAATTTGGTACTTCTTTCAGGAATAATGACAATTAAGTAAATTCTAACTGGACCCCAAGTATTATCGAACAAACTTCGAAGCTGATGAGAAGAGGCCGAGATACCTATTGCTATGACTTTGATTTTAGCATTCAAAGCCCTAACGTAATATATTTTGTTAATTGTTTATTTTTGTCAAAATGTAATTTCTAAATTCAACAAATATCACAGCAATTACGTTCTTGATGTAAAATAGTCTAAAAAAATAAAGAAAATGTTTACAATATTTATGTGTACGAGTATTTCGTTTATATTAAAAGTTTCAACTTATGAACATTGTCTTTAACTTTCACTAAACACTTTGCAAAAATTTACTCAAAGAGTAGGTATGTATATATACACGATGCGGATTATGTGCTGACTCGTGTGTTATACTAAATAAGATCTCGTATGATCGTTTCCACAAAATCCATCTGATACCAAAGTAGCTACGTATCTATTTCATTCAGCGAAGTGGAGTTCTCACTTTGAAATTAATTATTTATTGATGGTTTGATCAGTTTGAAATTTGCTCTTCAGCCAAACACTGCTTGCTAAGACTTGATCCTCAAGATTTTTATTTACTCGTAAGTTACTTTTTTCCTCGATTTGAAAATGGCACTCCATCAATTATCAGCAACAATCGGCTACATTGATTATTATCTTATCACGAGTTTCATACGTGTCCTTGGAGTATGTCGTTACGCCTTTAATCAATATCACCAAAATAATGATGAATTAAAAAACGAAAATCATCAGGAAAACCCTATCTTCGAAATATACGCAATCGACGCCAGTCCTCAACAGCCAGATGTGAATGATATAGCTGTTTCATTCGTTATAGGTAGATGTGGAGGAACACCATCAAGAATCTGTTTTACCTGGAGCTGATATAGCTGAACCTGAAGGCTATGGACGTGGAGGTAATGTTGGAAATATTAACTATTATAATTACCATCGGAAGCAAATCATACCAATGGAGATCGGTGAATACGAAGAATCTCTTAGACGCACAAAGTGCTTAGATATGTGCATTGGAATGTTTACATTTGGAGTTTTGATTGCTATTCTTATTATAACGTCCTTGTATAATTATTTTAACCAAAATTAATTCATTCAATATACCTATTTAAACTTTTTAACAAATGTAATGCTTATCAAGTATAATAAATTACATAAAGCTGCATATCCATGTGTGAAGTGTATGTATGTATGTTACTCAAAAAACAAAAAACAAATAAATAATCTGAATTAATCAAGGCATACAATCGAGAGTAGTTGGTTTTAATAAGGAAATTTTATCCATAACCTACGAGTAAGTGACGTACGAGACGTGGCGAAGAATTGTGGATAGGGTAACCGGGTAACCTAGTAAAATTATAAACGGAGTTAGAAGTTGAATTTTCTTCCATTATACACGCCAGTGGCGTACGCAGAGAGAAGGGCTTAGAAGGCCTGAGTCCCTCAAGTTCTTAAGAACCTCAGCATTCATCAACTTTGTGATGATTAAAACGTGACTGGCGGCCACAACAACTGAGACCAAGGAAACGTATAAACTTTGTTGACTCCTTACGAAGAAATCTATGTGGTGAATGATATCGCAGATAAAACTAATAAGAAAAAATACTTCAGTTCACTTATTGACTAAATTGTTTCATCTGATAGCCTCAATCGTGCAGTGTTTCTACTGCGTACATTAGTGGGCGGATTAGTAACTTGCAAATAGAGACACAACTTCCTTCTGCTTTCTTTCGAATATTTTTGGTTTATTTTATTTTGTTCCGAAAAGTATGGAAGTCTTCACTCAAGAACTTTAAACAAGGAAACATATTAACTACCTCCTCAACACCTACGCTACTGGAGTATACAATCAGTGCGTTCTTAATTGTTGCAATACGCTTTAAGTTATTTTACTACCAATTAATCTGTATACATATTTTTTTCCAAATCTCACGTATTCCAATAAAAAAAACAATTCCAACTGTTATAACTCATGGAAACGAGCAGCTGTTTGAATGGATCCAATTTCATACTTTATAGGTTGTCCGAGACTTCGTATACCTTCAAATCGTCGCGTCGCGAGCCGCCGCCGCCGCAACCGCACTGTGTCGGTCTGTCGGCTACATTGAGATTCTCTGTACCACTTAATGAATTATCTTAAATACATTCTCAATTGATTGTAAAACATATTTTCCTAAAGATCACTTCTTGTTCATCAGTCATCGCACTTTTAAAGTTCCAGATTGACTTTGAAAAATAGTATATATTCTAAGACAGTGTTGCCATTATAATGATTAATTCGAAAGTCATTATTATAAGATTATAAGAAATATAATATATAAAAATTAATCCATTCTCAAAAGTTGACAAACTTCTGAAAATGTTAACAAGCAGTTAGAACGAGTTTTAACTACAATCCAAAATTATACTTATACTGCACACTTCATCAATCACATTCCATCAGTTCGGTTCTGCCAACAATTTTTTGCTTTAAGAATTTTAAATTTAATTTCACCAGTTTTTTGATAAATATACAACATTATGTATGTATGTATATATATGTATGTAAAATTCCTCCCAAGTCATGTTACTGACAACTTATACTGTGATTGTTTTTGATAAATTTTTCCTTGCATTAATCGGAACTGCTGGCAACACTTAAAGAGAGTAATCCGCGATTTTTGAAACTCTGTTCATCGACGTGCAAAGTTCATTGCAAATGAACGGAGCTAGTAGTACCCACACCCACATATGTACATACATACATACATACGAGTATATGCAGTTTTGAATAAATATACAAACTGACTTCTGAGCTAAATGCACTCAATAATTCTCTCTAAACACTTATTGGTCGAAATTGAAAATTTATAGGAACGGAAAACACTTAGTTTTGCTCATAAGAAAATGTCAAAAAACAGGGAATATATGAATGAAATTATCGAGGAAATTGAACGTGTAATTGAAAAACGCCGCAACTGTCCCATTCCACGCGAAGTTGCTTGTCATTCGTTCTGGGGTCCACCAGACACTGACACTGCCAACGCCAACGCCCAAATCCAAATGGATGACTCAACAACCAGGGACTGCCAAATTTTTGGCGTGTTAGAATTTGACAAGTATCAAATGTATACCCAGACTCAGGTTCAAGCTTCATCCTCTTACAGTATTTTCAGTACAAAGCGAGGAAACATACTCGTAGTTCATGAGTGTGCTGACTTGGACAAAATCGAAGGAATTCCAGAGAACCCAAATTCAAATTCAACCGAAGATCCTTCCCCAGTAAGATTTACAATTGGTAGCAATAGTGATTCTGATTCTGAGGTAGATGATCAACTTAAGTCATCAGGTGGTGCTGTTTCGGTTGAAATAGAACAAATGGTCTTTGACGAGGATAATGACCGGCCACAATGCAGATTGCAGTCAATCTTAAATGGAATATTCTTTGTGGCGGTAATTTTGGTTATTGCTCTTTTTGCGGCAGTAATTTATGAAGCTGTCATGGAATGCTTTAATTAAATTTGATTTCAATTGTTTTACAACACATTCACAAAACAATACAAAACATTTATATTATAAACTGTTTCTTGTTATAAGTTAAACATGGAACCAATAAATACATATATCATCAGTTATGCATCAGGTTTAATTGCAATTGCTTTTTTGTGTTTTGCTTGAAGTTTGCGAAAAGTGTGCTTGTTAAGATGAATGTACATAAAAAGGGTAAGCTGATGAGAGACACGGTATTGAGAATTCATAAAAGAAAACTCTCAGTGCAAGTGCAGGAGAAAATAACAGTTTCAAATATGTATGTACATTGTACATTGTTCATATGTGAAGGTAAGTATCTTTTTATTGGATTATATTTTTGAAGGTTGAATGAAAACAGTGGACATTTTTTACTGAAATTGAATACATGGATTCAGACAGCCTCTGATTCGCATGGGTAGCATGCCCATACCGGACTTATGCACACCAAATTCCCAAGTGTTTTCAGTCGGCTTGGTGATATCATTTGTCTTGAAGCTATGATTTGACCCCTTTGGACTTGTTTGTGGTGAACCGTGTTCTACAATTAATGAAAATGTTTGTTCTGCTTTTAAACTTGCCGAAGCAGATCCTTAGCCCCCCTAAATGTTTGATAACGGCCAAAGCGAAAAATATACATTTTGTATCGAAATTCTTGTATCACTTTTTCTAAACTCAAAGTATTTCCATTACTTGCGTTTTCTTTTTGGTCAATAAATCAATCAGTTAATTCAAAAACAGCGGGTACATATGAGTTAGTTACTGTATACGTACGAATATATGGTATTTTCTTTCATTCTTTCATTCTCTTCTTAAGTTTTTTTAATGAAGGTTTTTATGTAGCTTTTCCTTCAATATTATTATTTTGTATTTGTGTTTGATTAATTATAATAAGTATAAAATTATTGACAGTAGTAAGGTAGCTTTATACCACATCTCTGTAAATTGTGCAATTTAGTTTAAGAAAAAAATGTTAAAATTGATGCTACAATAAAGATATCTATCTATCTATGGTATTTTCTCTTAACCATAATGATTCATGAATACACACGTACACAAGTAGTTCTATTCAAGAGAACCTGGATACTCAATTCAGATATAAATCGTTTGCGTTTTGCATCGCATCTTTGAATGATCATAATGCATAACATGCTCATCATCATCACTCTTGCTTTTCAAAGTGTGTGAAAGAACCTTTTAAAGAGCATGAGGTTCTTAAGAGTGAGCTTTGACAGTATCACAATCATGAGTAAATGTAGGTATATTAATCGATTATCTATCGGATTTAAGGCATTGCTCGTTGGACTGGTGAACGCAGCTGATATTGGATCTAAAAACATTTTCCATTAAAAGAAACAAACTTTGCAAATTTATTAATTTATTTATTAAAACAAATGAAAAGTTCTGTGAAATTATAAGGAGTCGTTTAAAAGCATTTTTGATATTCAGAAAACAGTGATGTGAAGTGATCAAACTGCCTATACACAGTTGAAACTAAGTACCTGCTTACTTATCTTAATCATCCTAGGTCAACGGTTTGTCCTAGTGTATTGAAAAATCAAATATCAATTCTGAATACATACACCTACATACACACATATCCATTTCCGGGAACTACACCTACGAAACAGACTAGATGTACGAGTATTGGTATTCAAAAAAATATCAATACCAATATATTATTATTAAAATTGCATGGCCAGCATCATCGATGA
The DNA here is from genome assembly GCA_905146935.1 of Scaeva pyrastri. NCBI lineage: Eukaryota > Metazoa > Arthropoda > Insecta > Diptera > Syrphidae > Scaeva > Scaeva pyrastri. The sequence goes on from LR989930.1 coordinate 4,640,807, forward strand.
TTTCGATTAGATTTCGGATACCTAGAGCTTCATATGCTTTGATAAAGATAAATAAACATTCGCATCGAAAATAACGGACGATTCATGGGAATTCGTTTGAATTGGATTTTTTTGTAAACGACAATGCGACGCGACGATTAAAAATAAGTTATTGCTAATGTAAACAAAACAACCAGCAAACCAATATAGTTCCAACAGTTTATGAGATACATACATTATGTAGGTACTCCGATACTTTTTTTCTACGAATTCTGATGGAATTAACTATAGGATTTACGAAGTCAATGTTATGAACAGTTTTGAAGACATTAGTGTCGGAACACAATTGTTAGAAATTTTGTTTGTGTTATTTTGTTTGTATAAAACCATTTAGTTATTGATACCTTATTGAGTACTTCCGATTAAAGACTTTTCTGACAAGTCCATGTGACATTTGACGCAAGGAAGCCCATAATGGTATAATCAATTATTCAGAACTAGAGCCTTGATTCAGGCTTACCCGTATATGTATGTACATATGTAATATTTTGAATTCATACTCGGGTAGCGTGAGTCGATGCTAAAGTTTGTTCTGCCAACATAGTAATTGGAAACAAGTTAAGTGATGCAACGTCAATAATCGTGGAGATAGCGATCTAATTTATTAAATTGCTTATGTAATAAATTGAATAGGTAAGTAAATCCGTGTGACAATGTAATCGAAGAATTGGTTGATTATTTGTTGAAGTGGATCAAAGTGGAATTGGTAGGAATTGGAAAATCAAGTATGTGGATCCTGAATCAGTGTGAGTAAGTGAGAATGCATCAAAAATAGTCCATCTTCACTATTCGCACTGAATCTGGATCCTATATGTTGGGCAGCATTCTTAAAGAATATTCATATGGGTTTTGATGCTGTTGGAATGGTAGAAAATGTCATTTTATACATTATTTTCTCTGTTCGAGCTTTTTTAAGATTGAATATATTTGCCAATAGTCAATGTTGATGAAATATTAGATTGATTTGTTATTTTTTTGATAAAAATGTGTAATTTTTATTTTTTTGTGGTTCAAATGGTGAAAATGTAGTTTTGAATAAGTCTGCAGTATCGCCATTCGGACCGCATTAAGATCTTATCTTGTTTCAGCATTTGTGACATGAAAACATTGTTATTTATTTTAGTTTTAGAGCCGATTTCTTTACAAAAGTATCTACTCAGAGTACTAAGCTATAGTCGTATCAATTTGGAAGTATCTGTTGGAGGTCTGCACTGCGCTACATCTACATTCACTGTTGTCTTACTTTAAGATCTTTTAACGATCATATATTTGTCGGTTGTACTGATGATAGCTCTCAAGGATAATGGTATTCTAATAATTTTGTTTTAGTGATTTGAGTAAACCGAAACAATCATTTCTTGCAGCAATGTGATTTGGAATTTGGACAAATGCTGAATGCACCTAGTCTTGAACCACAAAGTACGAGTATGTTCCTTTCAATTAGGTATTTGTTGTTACTTTGAGTAAGTAGTAGTAGCTTTTAAATAGAGAAGACGAGTGGAGTAATATCTTTAACGGAAATATGTATCTTCAAGCAGTTCAATTGAGTGAAATTGATAGATAAGATATACATAATTGAACACATCAATTTCGCCATTTGGACTACTTAAGGATGTCATATATTATTATCTTCATACCTATACTTGCCTGCGCTGGCAAATAAACTTTTAAACATCTGTTTATTTTACATTTGGACTACGCAAAAATGAAATTTAAATCTAGTTTTGAATGATTTCTTTTGGTTGAACTATGGTTCAAAGTCTATGATAATTTATGTCGTTTTAAAATCATAATTATCGTAGATTTTGAGCCATTATTCCTCATACTTGCAACAGTAACCTCAAACAGTGATTTTGTTTACTTCTCACAAATTGACAGGAAATAAACAGTAGGTATACGATGTCTTACAAATGCGATGCAAAGTTAAAAAGTTAATAAATAGCTTTTCTTGTAAAATGCAAAACGAAGTTCACATATTACATTACTAAATAATATTTAGGTACATGTAGGAATAAATGGAATTTGCCTTGAGCGTACCCAGAACCAGAAGCTCACTCCACTGACAGCGCCCAGAAATGTAAGTGAAATAATGAGGCGTTTTTAAAAGACTATTTGCAAACTGTCAAAGATATAGCATCAAATACAAATACGGAGCCTTTCCCCCGTTTTATTGGTTAATTAAGATAGAACGGTGGAAGATAGATCATAAACACTGGAACAGGTTGGTTTGATTAGATACTCACACGTCGACGCGACGTCACTATCACTATTTATATCCAAAGCGAGAGCCAAGTGCAATTAGATTGGTGAGTGGTAAATGGATATAGAAATACATAGATAATTTGTTGTTGGGCTTTGGTTGCTTTGCTGTTGACTGAAGAAGGCAGCAAAGAGAAATCTATGTAAAATGGCAGCCATCAGACAAGTATTTCAATTGGTTACGGTTGGGTTGGTTGCATTCATATAATATTTATATGTAAGTAGGCGGGCGTCGCATCAGTAGTTTATATAGTTTTATTATGACTAACTAAAAATGCTTCCTATTGCTATTCTTGGTTCAATTTGAATTTCTCGTATTCTTTTCATATCTGAAAACTTTATTTGTGTGCCTTTGGAAGTTACTAATCAACCAAAAGTGAATACCTACTTGAGTCGTTGTTTTTGAAAGTGGAATAAGTCTACTTTTTCACGTTTCAAGATACGAGTACCTATTTAAAGGTTTGTGTTTATAAGAGTTTAATAATACAGAATTTAAAAGTCTCAGGAACATTGAAAGGTTTGTAGGCCCTAAATGCACTTTTACCACATTCATTAAAACCAAAATTATATAAAAATCGAGAAAATGTAGGCCCATACTTATATGTAGACATTTTTCTACAAGTTGAATTTTTGAAGTGTCAAAAGTAAAAATACATTTTTTCATGAAAAGTCACGTTTATTAGGAACTTATTTATTTATCATGTAAAAAGGAAATGATTAAAATCTAAATTACACTTCGTTACAGAAATAATACATATGTAGGTACATATTACTCTTTTAAAAATATTCTATCTTTTATGTGAATCGTTGTAAATAGGTGTTAGGTATATAAGGAAGCATTTCGTTATATTTTTGCCTTGTTATGGTCCTGAAGTTTTATACAGCGAGCGGCTACATAACGACGTTGTTAAGGTTTCTAGGTTTCCCGTATTTAGTGAACAGAAAGACAGGTTTCAATGACACTTTCTCTTCCATACTATGTAGTTTATAAAAGGTTTTGTAGATATGGTTCATCTATTTTTAGTATTTTTTCCTATTGGAAATTGATACCGTTATCTTGTGTATCATGTTCTACAAATTGATGCCTAGGTACTGTGGGATAAGGATAAGGTCTACTAAATTAAATCTAATCAATAAAAAGTGCCATTTTACAGCGCATTAAACTGTTTATAGACAAAAGTGGACTTATACCACTTTCAATAAAACGGCTCAATCATCTATATCCATGTTTAAGAACTTAGTTTGAGGATTCTTTCAAAAAAAAAATTAGAGACTTACAACTAATTATTTCATATCTTTATGTCATCGGAACTGATATATTTCTACTTGCTTAACTGTAGATAACTCAAAAATGTTTCAGAAATCAAATTAAAAAAAAAAGGTTGACCACCTTACTATAAGATGTTTTCTGCTTATAGGTACCTAGCTTTTGTTTCCTTTTTGTCGTGTACGACTTAAGTGTTAAGTAACACAATAATTTGGTACTTCTTTCAGGAATAATGACAATTAAGTAAATTCTAACTGGACCCCAAGTATTATCGAGCAAACTTCGAAGCTGATGAGAAGAGGCCGAGATACCTATTGCTATATGACTTTGATTTTAGCATTCAAAGCCCTAACGTAATATATTTTGTTAATTGTTTATTTTTGTCAAAATGTAATTTCTAAATTCAACAAATATCACAGCAATTACGTTCTTGATGTAAAATAGTCTAAAAAAATAAAGAAAATGTTTACAATATTTATGTGTACGAGTATTTCGTTTATATTAAAAGTTTCAACTTATGAACATTGTCTTTAACTTTCACTAAACACTTTGCAAAAATTTACTCAAAGAGTAGGTATGTATATATACACGATGCGGATTATGTGCTGACTCGTGTGTTATACTAAATAAGATCTCGTATGATCGTTTCCACAAAATCCATCTGATACCAAAGTAGCTACGTATCTATTTCATTCAGCGAAGTGGAGTCCTCACTTTGAAATTAATTATTTATTGATGGTTTGATCAGTTTGAAATTTGCTCTTCAGCCAAACACTGCTTGCTAAGACTTGATCCTCAAGATTTTTATTTACTCGTAAGTTACTTTTTTCCTCGATTTGAAAATGGCACTCCATCAATTATCAGCAACAATCGGCTACATTGATTATTATCTTATCACGAGTTTCATACGTGTCCTTGGAGTATGTCGTTACGCCTTTAATCAATATCACCAAAATAATGATGAATTAAAAAACGAATATCATCAGGAAAACCCTATCTGCGAAATATACGCAATCGACGCCAGTCCTCAACAGCCAGATGTGAATGATATAGCTGTTTCATTCGTTATAGATGTGGAGGAACACCATCAAGAATCTGTTTTACCTGGAGCTGATATAGCTGAACCTGAAGGCTATGGACGTGGAGGTAATGTTGGAAATATTAACTATTATAATTACCATCGGAAGCAAATCATACCAATGGAGATCGGTGAATACGAAGAATCTCTTAGACGCACAAAGTGCTTAGATATGTGCATTGGAATGTTTACATTTGGAGTTTTGATTGCTATTCTTATTATAACGTCCTTGTATAATTATTTTAACCAAAATTAATTCATTCAATATACCTATTTAAACTTTTTAACAAATGTAATGCTTATCAAGTACAATAAATTACATAAAGCTGCATATCCAATCCATGTGTGAAGTGTATGTATGTATGTTACTCAAAAAACAAAAAACAAATAAATAATCTGAATTAATCAAGGCATACAATCGAGAGTAGTTGGTTTTAATAAGGAAATTTTATCCATAACCTACGAGTAAGTGACGTACGAGACGTGGCGAAGAATTGTGGATAGGGTAACCGGGTAACCTAGTAAAATAATAAACGGAGTTAGAAGTTGAATTTTCTTCCATTATACACGCCAGTGGCGTACGCAGAGAGAAGGGCTAAGAAGGCCTGAGTCCCTCATGTTCTTAAGAACCTCAGCATTCATCAACTTTGTGATGATTAAAACGTGACTGGCGGCCACAACAACTGAGACCAAGGAAACGTATAAACTTTGTTGACTCCTTACAAAGAAATCTATGTGGTGAATGATATCGCAGATAAAACTAATAAGAAAAAATACTTCAGTTCACTTATTGACTAAATTGTTTCATCTGATAGCCTCAATTGTGCCGTTGCAGTGCTTCCACTGCGTACATTTATGTGCGGATTAGTAACTTGAAAATAGAGACACAACTTCCTTCTGCTTTCTTTCGAATATTTTTGGTTTATTTTATTTTGTTCCGAAAAGTATGTAAGTCTTCACTCAAGAACTACGCTACTGGAGTATACAATCAGTGCGTTCTTAATTATTGCAATACGTTTTAAGTTATTTTACTACCAATTAATCTGTATACATATTTTTTTCCAAATCTCACGTATTCCAATAAAAAAAACAATTCCAACTGTTATAACTCATGGAAACGAGCAGCTGTTTGAATGGATCCAATTTCATACTTTATAGGTTGTCCGAGACTTCGTATACCTTCAAATCGTCGCGTCGCGAGCCGCCGCCGCCGCAACCGCACTGTGTCGGTCTGTCGGCTACATTGAGATTCTCTGTACCACTTAATGAATTATTTTAAATACATTCTCAATTGATTGTAAAACATATTTTCCTAACGATCACTTCTTGTTCATCAGTCATCGCACTTTTAAAGTTCCAGATTGACTTTGAAAAATAGTATATATTCTAAGACAGTGTTGCCATTATAATGATTAATTCCAAAGTCATTATTATAAGATTATAAGAAATATAATATATAAAAATTAATCCATTCTCAAAAGTTGACAAACTTCTGAAAATGTTAACAAGCAGTTAGAACGAGTTTTAACTACAATCCAAAATTATACTTATACTGCACACTTCATCAATCACATTCCATCAGTTCGGTTCTGCCAACAATTTTTTGCTTTAAGAATTTTAAATTTAATTTCACCAGTTTTTTGATAAATATACAACATTATGTATGTATGTATATATATGTATGTAAAATTCCTCCCAAGTCATGTTACTGACAACTGTCCCATTCCACGCGAAGTTGCTTGTCATTCGTTCTGGGGTCCACCAGACACTGACACTGCCAACGCCAACGCCCAAATCCAAATGGATGACTCAACAACCAGGGACTGCCAAATTGTTGGCGTGTTAGAATTTGACAAGTATAACATGGATACCCAGACCCAGGTTCAAGCTTCATCCTCTTACGGTATTTTCAGTACAAAGCGAGGAAACATACTCGTAGTTCATGAGTGTGCTGACTTGGACAAAATCGAAGGAATTCCAGAGAACCCAAATTCAAATTCAACCGAAGATCCTTCCCCAGTAAGATTTACAATTGGTAGCAATAGTGATTCTGATTCTGAGGTAGATGATCAACTTAAGTCATCAGGTGGTGCTGTTTCGGTTGAAATAGAACAAATGGTCTTTGACGAGGATAATGACCGGCCACAATGCAGATTGCAGTCAATCTTAAATGGAATATTCTTTGTGGCGGTAATTTTGGTTATTGCTCTTTTTGCGGCAGTAATTTATGAAGCTGTCATGGAATGCTTTAATTAAATTTGATTTCAATTGTTTTACAACACATTCACAAAACAATACAAAACATTTATATTATAAACTGTTTCTTGTTATAAGTTAAACATGGAACCAATAAATACATATATCATCAGTTATGCATCAGGTTTAATTGCAATTGCTTTTTTGTGTTTTGCTTGAAGTTTGCGAAAAGTGTGCTTGTTAAGATGAATGTACATAAAAAGGGTAAGCTGATGAGAGACACGGTATTGAGAATTCATAAAAGAAAACTCTCAGTGCAAGTGCAGGAGAAAATAACAGTTTCAAATATGTATGTACATTGTACATTGTTCATATGTGAAGGTAAGTATCTTTTTATTGGATTATATTTTTGAAGGTTGAATGAAAACAGTGGACATTTTTTACTGAAATTGAATACATGGATTCAAACAGCCTCTGATTCGCATGGGTAGCATGCCCATACCGGACTTATGCACACCAAATTCCCAAGTGTTTTCAGTCGGCTTGGTGATATCATTTGTCTTGAAGCTATGATTTGACCCCTTTGGACTTGTTTGTGGTGAACCGTGTTCTACAATTAATGAAAATGTTTGTTCTGCTTTAAAATTTTATTTTGTTCGTTTTTTTAAACTTGCCGAAGCAGATCCTTAGCCCCCCTAAATGTAGATTTGATAACGGCCAAAGCGAAAAATATACATTTTGTATCGAAATTCTTGTATCACTTTTTCTAAACTTGCGATTTCCATTACTTGCGTTTTCTTTTTGGTCAATAAATCAATCAGTTAATTCAAAAACAGCGGGTACATATGAGTTAGTTACTGTATACGTACGAATATATGGTATTTTCTTTCATTCTTTCATTCTCTTCTTAAGTTTTTTTAATGAAGGTTTTTATGTAGCTTTTCCTTCAATATTATTATTTTGTATTTGTGTTTGATTAATTATAATAAGTATAAAATTATTGACAGTAGTAAGGTAGCTTTATACCACATCTCTGTAAATTGTGCAATTTAGTTTAAGAAAAAAATGTTAAAATTGATGCTACAATAAAGATATCTATCTATCTATGGTATTTTCTCTTAACCATAATGATTCATGAATACACACGTACACAAGTAGTTCTATTCAAGAGAACCTGGATACTCAATTCAGATATAAATCGTTTGCGTTTTGCATCGCATCTTTGAATGATCATAATGTATAATATGCTCATCATCATCACTCTTGCTTTTCAAAGTGTGGTGAAAGAACCTTTTAAAGAGCATGAGGTTCTTAAGAGTGAGCTTTGACAGTATCACAATCATGAGTAAATGTAGGTATATTAATCGATTATCTATCGGATTTAAGGCATTGCTCGTTGGACTGGTGAACGCAGCTGATATTGGATCTAAAAACATTTTCCATTAAAAGAAACAAACTTTGCAAATTTATTAATTTATTAATTTATTTATTAAAACAAATGAAAAGTTCTGTGAAATTATAAGGAGTCGTTTAAAAGCATTTTTGATATTCAGAAAACAGTGATGTGAAGTGATCAAACTGCCTATACACAGTTGAAACTAAGTACCTGCTTACTTATCTTAATCATCCTAGGTCAACGGTTTGTCCTAGTGTATTGAAAAATCAAATATCAATTCTGAATACATACACCTACATACACACATATCCATTTCCGGGAACTACACCTACGAAACAGACTAGATGTACGAGTATTGGTATTCAAAAAAATATCAATACCAATATATTATTATTAAAATTGCATGGCCAGCATCATCGATGATTTCGATTAGATTTCGGATACCTAGAGCTTCATATGCTTTGGTAAAGATAAATAAACATTCGCATCGAAAATAACGGACGATTCATGGGAATTCGTTTGAATTGGATTTTTTTGTAAACGACAATGCGACGCGACGATTAAAAATAAGTTATTGCTAATGTAAACAAAACAACCAGCAAACCAATATAGTTCCAACAGTTTATGAGATACATACATTATGTAGGTACTCCGATACTTTTTTTCTACGAATTCTGATGGAATTAACTATAGGATTTACGAAGTCAATGTTATGAACAGTTTTGAAGACATTAGTGTCGGAACACAATTGTTAGAAATTTTGTTTGTGTTATTTTGTTTGTATAAAACCATTTAGTTATTGATACCTTATTGAGTACTTCCGATTAAAGACTTTTCTGACAAGTCCATGTGACATTTGACGCAAGGAAGCCCATAATGGTATAATCAATTATTCAGAACTAGAGCCTTGATTCAGGCTTACCCGTATATGTATGTACATATGTAATATTTTGAATTCATACTCGGGTAGCGTGAGTCGATGCTAAAGTTTGTTCTGCCAACATAGTAATTGGAAACAAGTTAAGTGATGCAACGTCAATAATCGTGGAGATAGCGATCTAATTTATTAAATTGCTTATGTAATAAATTGAATAAGTAAATCCGTGTGACAATGTAATGTAATCGAAGAATTGGTTGATTATTTGTTGAAGTGGATCAAAGTGGAATTGGTAAATCAAGTATGTGAATCCTGAATCAGTGTGAGTAAGTGAGAATGCATCAAAAATAGTCCATCTTCACTATTCGCACTGAATCTGGATCCTATATGTTGGGCAGCATTCTTAAAGAATATTCATATGGGTTTTGATGCTGTTGGAATGGTAGAAAATGTCATTTTATACATTATTTTCTCTGTTCGAGTTTTTTTAAGATTGAATATATTTGCCAATAGTCAATGTTGATGAAATATTAGATTGATTTGTTATTTTTTTGATAAAAATGTGTAATTTTTATTTTTTTGTGGTTCAAATGGTGAAAATGTAGTTTTGAATAAGTCTGCAGTATCGCCATTCGGACCGCATTAAGATCTTATCTTGTTTCAGCATTTGTGACATGAAAACATTGTTATTTATTTTAGTTTTAGAGCCGATTTCTTTACAAAAGTATCTACTCAGAGTACTAAGCTATAGTCGTATCAATTTGGAAGTATCTGTTGGAGGTCTGCACTGCGCTACATCTACATTCACTGTTGTCTTACTTTAAGATCTTTTAACGATCATATATTTGTCGGTTGTACTGATGATAGCTCTCAAGGATAATGGTATTCTAATAATTTTGTTTTAGTGATTTGAGTAAACCGAAACAATCATTTCTTGCAGCAATGTGATTTGGAATTTGGACAAATGCTGAATGCACCTAGTCTTGAACCACAAAGTACGAGTATGTTCCTTTCAATTAGGTATTTGTTGTTACTTTGAGTAAGTAGTAGTAGCTTTTAAATAGAGAAGACGAGTGGAGTAATATCTTTAACGGAAATATGTATCTTCAAGCAGTTCAATTGAGTGAAATTGATAGATAAGATATACATAATTGAACACATCAATTTCGCCATTTGGACTACTTAAGGATGTCATATATTATTATCTTCATACCTATACTTGCCTGCGCTGGCAAATAAACTTTTAAACATCTGTTTATTTTACATTTGGACTACGCAAAAATGAAATTTAAATCTAGTTTTGAATGATTTCTTTTGGTTGAACTATGGTTCAAAGTCTATGATAATTTATGTCGTTTTAAAATCATAATTATCGTAGATTTTGAGCCATTATTCCTCATACTTGCAACAGTAACCTCAAACAGTGATTTTGTTTACTTCTCACAAATTGACAGGAAATAAACAGTAGGTATACGATGTCTTACAAATGCGATGCAAAGTTAAAAAGTTAATAAATAGCTTTTCTTGTAAAATGCAAAACGAAGTTCACATATTACATTACTAAATAATATTTAGGTACATGTAGGAATAAATGGAATTTGCCTTGAGCGTACCCAGAACCAGAAGCTCACTCCACTGACAGCGTCCAGAAATGTAAGTGAAATAATGAGGCGTTTTTAAAAGACTATCTAGCAGCTAACCTTTGACAAATTATTTGCAAACTGTCAAAGATAGAGCTTCAAATACAAATACGGAGCCTTTCCCCCGTTTTATTTGTTAATTAAGATAGAACGGTGGAAGATAGATCATAAACACTGGAACAGGTTGGTTTGATTAGATACTCACACGTCGACGCGACGTCACTATCACTATTTATATCCAAAGCGAGAGCCAAGTGCAATTAGATTGGTGAGTGGTAAATGGATATAGAAATACATAGATAATTTGTTGTTGGGCTTTGGTTGCTTCGCTGTTGACTGAAGAAGGCAGCAAAGAGAAATCTATGTAAAATGGCAGCCATCAGACAAGTATTTCAATTGGTTACGGTTGGGTTGGTTGCATTCATATTATATTTATATGTAAGTAGGCGGGCGTCGCATCAGTAGTTTATATAGTTTTATTATGACTAACTAAAAATGCTTCCTATTGCTATTCTTGGTTCAATTTGAATTTCTTGTATTTTTTTAAAATCTGATCAATGGAATTAAACTTTGAATAGGTGTTTCAATAAAAGTACAAGAAGATCAGACACAACTTTATTTGTGTGCCTTTGGAAGTTACTAATCAACCAAAAGTGAATACCTACTTGAGTCGTTGTTTTTGAAAGTGGAATAAGTCTACTTTTTCACGTTTCAAGATACGAGTACCTATTTAAAGGTTTGTGTTTATAAGAGTTTAATAATACAGAATTTAAAAGTCTCAGGAACATTGAAAGGTTTGTAGGCCCTAAATGCACTTTTACCACATTCATTAAAACCAAAATTATATAAAAATCGAGAAAATGTAGGCCCATACTTATATGTAGACATTTTTCTACAAGTTGAATTTTTGAAGTGTCAAAAGTAAAAATACATTTTTTCATGAAAAGTCACGTTTATTAGGAACTTATTTATTTATCATGTAAAAAGGAAATGATTAAAATCTAAATTACACTTCGTTACAGAAAACATACATATGTAGGTACATATTACTCTTTTAAAAATATTCTATCTTTTATGTGAATCGTTGTAAATAGGTGTTAGGTATATATAAGGAAGCATTTCGTTATATTTTTGCCTTGTTATGGTCCTGAAGTTTTATACAGCGAGCGGCTACATAACGACGTTGTTAAGGTTTCTAGGTTTCCCGTATTTAGTGAACAGAAAGACAGGTTTCAATGACACTTTCTCTTCCATACTATGTAGTTTATAAAAGGTTTTGTAGATATGGTTCATCTATTTTTAGTATTTTTTCCTATTGGAAATTGATACCGTTATCTTGTGTATCATGTTCTACAAATTGATGCCTAGGTACTGTGGGATAAGGATAAGGTCTACTAAATTAAATCTAATCAATAAAAAGTGCCATTTTACAGTGCATTAAACTGTTTATAGACAAAAGTGGACTTATACCACTTTCAATAAAACGGCTCAATCATCTATATCCATGTTTAAGAACTTAGTTTGAGGATTCTTTCAAAAAAAAAATTAGAGACTTACAACTAATTATTTCAGATGTTTATGTCATCGGAACCGATATATTTCTACTTGCTTAACTGTAGATAACTCAAAAATGTTTCAGAAATCAAATTAAAAAAAAAGGTTGAACACCTTACTATAAGATGTTTTCTGCTTATAGGTACCTAGCTTTTGTTTCCTTTTTGTCGTGTATGCAGTGGCGTAGCGTAGGGGGGGCGGGGGGGGGGGCGGCCCGCCCCGGGCGGCACTTTTTAGGGGCGGCAAAATTTGACAAGAAATAATAAAAATATTTGAATCATTTGATAATATTTTTATCGCACGGATTTTTACTTATTCTGTGACGAATCCCCTTTCTATGAATGATATTTTGTAACTACTGTTGAAAACAACATCTATAATACATATTATATACATATATTCATGAGGACTTACCGTATTTTATTTTGCGCTTTGATTTTGACAAATTTAAAGAAAGATATGTATATTGTTGGATTGTTATAACATTGTCTCGTATCATAATTTATGTTTTGCTTATTGCTTTCAAATCGTAATTTTTGTGTAAAGAAGTGATTTTATGATTTTTCGTGTGTGCGTATCCTATAAAGGTATTTTATTTATGCAATTGTATGTTGGACTGTCTGATATGGTCCTCCTATGTTGTCTAAACTATAATTTTATTTAAGTAAAAAAAACGGCTTCTTACAGCGGGTTTTACACTCGCGTATCTACTCAGGGTTCCGTAAAAATGTTTACGGTTTTAAGGTCATTCCCTGAATCGGTTAAAATTTTATGTTTATAGGTCAACGGAAATTATTCTGTAGGTTTTAATTGCCTTGTGATATCACAAAAATCTTGAGTTTTTACAACATATATGGCCACATCTGATCGCGTTGATCTACAAGTTTAGTTTTTTTCACAGTTTTAAGGGACTGTAGACTGAAATCTATATACTAATATCTAATAGGTAAAGCTAATAGTAAGGTATGTCTAACGTTTCAAAAATTGACCCACTTTAACCTTTTTTATGATAATGGAATTTGGTCGAAATTAATGTACCTATTATTGCCAATTATTTGTCATAGAGTTTTTTCTACACAAAATATTATTAATCCATCTTGGTTCCAAATTGCATCCAGATCCGTTCAGTCATTCTGAAGATATTGGAAAAATTCCACGGGAACCATACATTTCACTGGGATAAGAAGTAGCCTATGTGCTATAAATTTTTCTTGAAAGTTACTTTTAATAGGAGACTGGAAATTATCTTATTTTGAAAATAAAATTGGAAATGATCGGTGATTTAGGAGAAAGAGTGACTAGCTATTAGGATTTAATATCGAAATTTTTCCCTGATATCGATGGAATAAAAAATAAAGATTATTTATCAATGGATGCGTTGAAAGGCAAGATAATGTAATGGATCAAGAAAATGAGGTCATTACACACAGGAGTTTCTTAATTCTTTAAACCCGAGTGGCCTTCCCCCACATTTTCCTCAAGTTAAAAAATGGTGCCCCAATATTTTTACTTAGAAATATTAAACTGACAAATTTATGTAACGGACCAACCATGTGTGCAAAATGTGCAAATGAACAGGTCGTAAAATTCTGTTTACATGTGTGCAAATATAAAAAAGGGGCGCTTTACACAACTCTTTCACGGGGCTCAAGATTGGCTAGGGCCGGCATTGTAGCAGTTATATCTACGTGTATACGAGGGTGGTCTGAAAAGTTTCCGACCTCAATGTGAAGACGGCAGTACTCGTCAATAAAAGTCAGGGAATGTAGTTGTGCATCTTTTGACAGCAGCATACGAAGTTTCAGCAATTTCGACTCGCAGTTTTTATGTGACCATCGTTTGACTGAGTCGATGTGAGTATTTTTGTGAAAATGAAAAAATCGAGTATCGAGGTGTCAATGTAGTACACATAAAATTAAAATGCATATGAGAGGGCGGCAAAATTTCCATCCGCCCCGGGCGGCCGAAACCCACGCTACGCCACTGCGTGTATGACTTAAGAAACACAATAATTTGGTACTTCAGGAATAATAATGACAATTACATAAGTAAATTCTAACTGGACCCCCAGCATAATCGACCAAAACTTCCAACCAACGTGGAACTAAGACTAGACGAGATGATGCTCGCTTCGAAGCTGTCCGACCAACTGTCTTGAAATTTTGGATGTGACGATTTTAAAAAAATGTAGGATTATTTAATCTTTGAACAAAACCGTCCAATTCATCCCAACTAAAATTATATACAAAACTTAACTGGCCTTCTGAATTCGGCCAGCTTTAGAAAAGATACGAGTACGTTCAACCTATACCTATGGTTTTAAAGTACGCTGCATATCAATCAGATTAAGCTTGTCAGCGATGTTGAAATTTCTTTCAAAGTAGATATACTTTTACGTTGAGTCTAATTTCATTTCATTTTCATCTCTCACCCATTCGGTAAACGAGCTGCATGCTGCAGGAAATAGTATCAAAAATCAAGTTGAAGATACTGTCTATGTTATGTATAAAATACATACATACTTCATATTATGTCTGACTAGTTGTCGCTACCACTTGAAAGTCAAGTGGGCAGTACAATCTACTGTCGGCGCGGAGCGGCGGCCTCAAAGACAACATAATCGATGCCATCTGTCAAATTCAGCCTGATTTATGCGCCAAAGTCATCGAAATTCGACCTTTCGAATACGCGCCACCCAGCTAAACTGCGGTGGCCATTTGAAAGATATTATATTTAACACATAATGCGATTGATAGGGCTCTCAATAAAAGATAAATTCTTATTGATATCTCATATATTCAACTTGCTTTATTCAATTTTAAAATTGGCCCGCCCTTAATGGAAAACCCTTTAATAATTATAATTTTGCTCAATATTCGAAAGAAATCCATATATTCTACAGTTTCTGCCAATTTTGTTCAAATATTGTTTGTGCAAGGAAATCTACTAACTACCTACTCTACCTAACTATGTAAATTATCAATAATCAAATACAGTCATACAAACATTGTAGCTCTTAATAGGTTCACATATTATAGCTAAAATTAAAATAGGCAAAACATCTTAAGTTTGAGAAAAATATGTTTTGTCTCGAAGCAATTAATATAGACTCCAAAGTTACCAACAAAACACTTTCAGTTTCTATTTTTTCTTTGTCATATCATATGTAGGTATATGCATGTGCTCGTATATCAAATTTTATTAGATAAATGTGTGTATAGGTATATACCTGGAAATTTCAACAAAGAAAATCCTAATCACTAATTACACGACAATCAGCTGTTTTGTGTTTCCAATTTCATACTTCATTGGTCGCAGTGCCGTAGCCAGGATTTTGTTTCGGTGGGGGCTTGCTTCCGAATCCTACGAGGAATTCCTTATATGTACATACATATATACATAATGAAATGGCAAATCAAACTCAGCATAAATTAAGTGACCTCTGTCAAAAAGACTAACTGCGAAAAAAGTATTGCGTTATTGAAAAACACGCATCTAAAAAAACACCCTTTACTTAAATGAACGTACTTAACTTTTTTTTTTCACACACACATTTTTTCAAAGCAGATTACGTCTTGATTTATTTTTTGACCTCATCTGGATCCACATTAATAATATCCGAATGAATACAGATAGAAAGTAAGTGAGCTTAATCTTGTATTTCCCATAACGCTTAGGGACACTTTTTTAATATTTTTCATAATTAAAAAAGTTCTTTCAAAACCGATCACTGAAATTGAAATCTTGACAAAAACCGTAAGCATGAAGCCTTACCTCTAAATTAAGTCTTGTCAAATAAATCAAGCAATTTCAAAATTCCGATAGAAGGATCACTCGACAATGTTTTAACGCACCAATGAATGTACTCAGCTTTCACAGATGAGAAAATTGAATTATTAATCAACAGCAGCAAAACCTGGGAGAAGAGCTTGAACGATGGTAGAGCGTTTACGTTGACCTTGCATCTGTCCGATTGATTTGAATTTAATATACATATTACAAAGTTTTAGTTTTTATTTTAGACTTTCAGGAGGGCCTTCAGGCCTTCAGGCCTTCAAGCCCTTCCTCTGGCTACGCTCTTGATTGGTCGCCAGTACTGTGTACATTCTACACAATGGGAATTAATACTCTTTGAAATCACCAAATGAACAACTTATAGCTTTGTCCTGTTTCTCAAAAGACTTGGGAAAATGGCACTGTTAGACGACTGATCATAACTTCAGTAAACACAAGGAAATAATTGACAACTCTAAAACGTGAAAAAGACACAAATTTGCAACTAACATCTCAAGGACACATTATTATATAGTGTTTCCGGTGTTTGGAGGCAAAAAGTAAAACCATTTAAAGTAATATATTATTGTCTTATATTATGCACACCATTAGAAATGTGAATCATATGAAGCAATCCATTACTCCGAACTTCCGAAGGTGTTGGGGTAGTCCAATTTAAGTTTTTCTCGACATCAACCCGAATCCTCCACTTATTAAAGCCACTACCACCAAAAGCATAAAGGCAATAGTACCGAAATAAATTAATTGAAACATTTTACACTCGAAATTTGGGAGATGCATTGATGTTGGCGAAATACTTTCATCTTCATAACCAATATCTCCAGTTGGTAAAAATACCATCTCAATTGCTTCTTGATAAGTTGGAGGTGGATCCTCGTTATATACTTGGATAAATTGATTTCGTTCCCAGTTGGTGGTGTTTGCCCCACTTTCCATGTTTAGTAGATACCTTTTTTATTATTATAAATTATTATTATTTGAATGTGGCAATTAAGTGCTGCACCACCTTACCTGTAGTCAGAAGTCGCAAATATTCGTAGATATGTACATATGTATATGTATATCCGAAATGTTCTGTGTCTGTTCTGAGAAGAAAACACGTCTGATGCAAGAGTTAAAATGGAACTTAGACAAACTTAAAAAATCGCATTCGCATCCCATTCGATAGTTTAATTGAAAAGCTCGTGAGCTTTTTGATGATTAATGATCATTCAAATTAGTTTTCTGTTAAATTCGCTCAATCTCTTATTTCTTATTAAGAGAAAATAGAAATTTAATACTTAAGTAATAATATTTCTAACTAAACTAGCACAGACACGCATCACAGTTAATAAAGATTTTGTTGTTCACATGAGAATGACCAACGAATAAAGAAAAATGCGGGTTTTTAAACATACATATACATTTGTACATTATGTAAGGCTACATTTTGCACAAAAACTTTACAAAAGGGTAGAAATACAGTTTAATTTAATGTTATTATAGGTATGAAAATTTTCGTTTTAATTGCTAAAAAACAAGAAATTTGAGAGAATAAATAGGTCATCCCGAATTGCAATATGACTGTTACGAACTGTCAAACACTAACCTCAAAATCATTCTAAAAGAATTGGACTAAGCAAATGAATTTATTTTTTTTTTATAAATTCATTTTTATTTTTATTCCATCTTAAAAACTACTTAAAGCTACACAAAAACTCTTAAAAACTAGCATGATTATCAATAACTTATATTATAACTAACTAACTTATATTATAACTAACTTACTTACTCTAAGTTAAACTAATAACATTATGCTAATGCCTTTCGACATAAGAACTAACTTAAAACTAAATGTCTATATCTTTTTTATCACAAGAAGAATTGCAAAAAATTGGTTTCTCTATCGATATATTAAAAAAAGAAACTTAAAACTACATAAACCTACATCGTGAATACCTAATTTAAACTACACCCCTCACAGACCTGAATTAACTAATAGAATTCAGTTTTATGTAACCTAGGAAAAAAAGAAAATACCATTCACTTCATTGGAAAATATCCTAACCTTAGAGAAACGAGAAGGATCATCTTTGGAAACGATTTCTTATCAAGATCAAGTTCTTGTGCTATTAAATAAATTAAAAATGTTTCTCGTCATTACCTTGAGGTATAAGGAAAAACTTAAAAACAAAATATACATACATATAATTACTCGACAAATTAGAACTATAAATAAATTGTTAGATATATTATAATTGTTTAACAAAAAAAAAAACAAAGAAACAAACATGGTTTACAGATTTTTGTGAATATATTATGTAGTTGTACTATAAAATGAAAAAATTGCAATAAACAGGTTTAATCTAATCTCTCATTTGATTTTTAATTTAATTTTAGTGGGGGCTTCAAACCAATTCATTCAGCTTAATTCAAGCTTCAAGTATAAACATAAAAAATAACTTAAATCTAAACTTATAACTACGAGAGAGGGTGGGGACAAAAGTAGTTTGAGGTTACGGGTCAGTATTCGGGTCAGAGGTTCATTAAGAACATAGGAGATATGGTGTGTTGGTAAATAGAATAGGCGAGGGTTTCTTAGGCTATATACGGGGTTAGTGCTGAAAGAAATCGAATTATATAGTCAACTGGATCAGAGAGAAGCCGATGTATAAAAAGTATGTCGGCAATTTGTTGGCAGTTGAGGTTTAACAGTTGGAAGCGGTCGTCATAGGGAGGGGGTAAGATCAAAGGATTTTCCCACGGAAGGGATTGAAGTGCAAAACGAAGGAATCGTCGTTGATTGCTTTTTACTCTTGATAATATGTTATGTCCATATGTATATGAACCTCTTGATATGGAGACCAAATTTGACGCATACTATAGAAGAGGTCGGACAAATGTTATGTAAAGCGATCGACTATTAGTTAGAAAATTCTTTATACCGTCTTTTAACAAAACCTAACGCTGGCGCTGAGTTGGCCTTATGGATTATTTCATCAATGTGAATGTGAAGTAGAATTTTGAGTTCACGGTCACATAGAACACCATCAAGATTCCTTATCTTGTCTACTAATTATGGGACTATTATGATGATAATAGAGATGGGGAGTTGTTTTCATGCGTAGCGTCAGCATAAAGGGATATTTGACAATGCTTAATGACCATAATGACATTCCCGGTGCGTTGCAGGTGAGAAATTCGCTTAGATTGCAAATACTAATGGAAGGTTAGATGGACACCAAAACGCTTGTCCTGTTTCTTCCTTCATAGCATACAGAGTCTGACCTGTCATACAGAAAGACTATAAAATACGAACATTTTGGTAAATCTTTTTATAGCTGAGCTCAGATAGAGCATACCAACATTCAGAGAAATCTGCAGTTAGCTGGGTAAGTTTGATTGTTGGTTTGGTGGTAATTGAATTTTGTTGTGGACAAGGGGCTGAGTGTGTAGGAGATGGATTATTTGACTGATTGGGGTTCAAAACATGAGAGCGAATACGATTAGGATATTAAGCTCCTGTTCTTAAATCAAAACTAGGTACAGTTGAAGGGGAAGAACGAGACTGAGGTGGTGATGGAGTCTTTGCTACCATTTTGTAACAGACCACGTGGTATCAGAAAAAAAGCTGATAAAAGCTGCTAAGATGATATTAGCGATTGGTCTAAAGGCTTAATTTGAAGTTTGGAATGATCTTTATCTATTTCTTATGGTCTCGAACCTATAAGGAAAACTCAAAAATTATAAGAAATCAATTTAATTTGGAAAGTTTTGAAAATTTCGATTGGAATAATTGACTTTTGATTCAACCTAGGAATAAAATAGAGTTTTGAAAGAAGGCAAACTTTTTTATCGATTTTATTCATTTTAGTTTATTTAACAGAAAACATAAATTATAAAAAAAAAAACTTAACTAAAGACATAAAATCTGAACAATCTTCACAAATAGATCACAAAAAAGTATATTAATTTAAAAAAAAAAACTTAAAAATAACGTCACAACAATGTTTTTAAATTATTTAAACAAATAAAAAACTTCAAAATAACTGGTGTTAATATGAGTCGAAGGAATGTCACGAATGCAACCATTTCTTACTTTTTATTCCTTTCTTTAGCTTTTTTCGCTCTTTCCCAAACTCAACTTCGTTTACAAATGCAGATGGCTTTTAATGTCATTGGAATATACTCGTACGAATTTTGAAAGTGCCTATTTTGATTTGCATATAGAATAAGAAGAGTTTTGGTGCGGAATTTAGTTTTTATGGGAATACATACATATATGAGTTTTGAACTAAACGACTGAGTGGAATAGTGTAGTTTTGAAAAAAAACTTCACTTTTAAAGAACTCAAAAGTATAGGAAGTAACAAGTTTTGATAAATTTTAGCTAAATACATAGACGAGGGCCTTTCTAAAGAACAATTTCTCATACTTAACTCATTTTTGAAAAAAAGTGGAATAGAAGAGTTTTGAAATTATACCCCTCAATATATTTTTGCATATACGCGTAAATTTCTGTTATTGGTCTCTTAGTTCGTATTTAATGGCTGGCTATAAGAGCGGAAGAAACTCGCAAAAGATTGTCGTTCCTATTTTTTATTTCGTTCAGAATTACAGGGGTGATAGGGGCTATGCAAGAGGAAGGGCTTTGAGTCAGAGTGAATTTGGTTTAGGTTGGTTACTAAATTTGTATTAATTTCTTTCGCAGAACTGCTTAAGGAATTAAGCTTACTGATGTCTATATCGATATGACGATACTAAAAGTGGATCATTTTTTGAATCTAACTTTTTAAGATATTTGAAGAAGATTCAGATGTGGTGTGTTGCCACTGTTGATGAAGCTCTTCAACACTTTTCATCACTACATCGAATTTCTTTGACATGTTTTTAAGGCAGTCAAAATTGTTTTTAGAGGATGTATCACTTGGGCACTGAATTGCAAACATTAAATGGGATACTAAGGGTTATGACCTAACATTCATCACAAAACAACGAGAAATTTTTTAAAAAGTCATTGATATAGGTCTGTGACTGTGATCTTTTACTAAGGCCATCACAAGAGGGGTGAAAAGAATTTCCGCAAATTCTACTACATTTGATCCACACAACATTGGAATCAGTGTTGACACAGATAGGGTTAGTTGAATGTTTTCTGTTTTCTATTTTTTTCAGAATTCGCGGAAATGCAAGTACCAAGTAGGGCACAGAGTATCGTATTTTTATTTTTGGGAAAGGTCAAAGGTGCAAGGGTAATACACAAAAGACAACGCGTCGAGTAAATTTTTGGCAGTATTTATATAATTGGGGTGCTTAAAAAAAACGATTGATTAAAGAAAAAAATAATCACGGAGCGGAAAAAAGGCGACTGCACTCGACGAGTTACAAATGTAAAAATGCAATATTTTCGTTTGTTTTATGAACATGCAGGCTCAGCCTCCACATCAATTTTAATGGTGGTATAAAAGTTGTTTTGCTTTTGTCTTTAAGCACCTCATTTCCTAAATAACCAACTTTTGAATAAAGACAATATCTAATATATGTATTATAAAATTTATATACATACAGTACATTCTATATTCACGCAACTCCTCGATTTTCGAAACAGCTGAATTTATCATATGGTTGACGCAGTAATCGCAACTCCTTAAAAAATATTGACTCGATAAGTGCAACTTTTTCTTTGATATGCATATATTTTATTTACTTACTTACTTTACTTTTAAGTGATAAAGTAAATTTACAAAGCAAGATTTTCCTATTTATTTTGATGATTTTTTTTTCAGTGGTGAATATCTTGTGTGATCAGTAAAATTGCTATTTAGTGACCTAAACGTACATAGTTTTGTTTCTAATTATTTCTGTGGTATTGAATACAAATTTATTACATTAAATAAGTACATACATATATTATATACAAACTGTTTATCAAATTTTTACTTAAGTCTCGAATTGTCTATACAAATATTTACTCGGTTATTGCAACAAATTAGGTCATTGCAACCACCCTTGTTTTTATTATAGTTGTAATAATTGAGAATGCACTGAATTTAAAATAAGCAATTATATCAATAATCCAACTGTTGTCTATTCAGATCTCCGTTGGACCAAAATTTTGTAGTAAAACTAACACAAAAATGCTTTTGGTAGGATTTCCTAACTCAAAGGTTAATCTGTCATTTAAAATAAGTTCAATTTAAAAATCACACAGAACAAGTAAGTACATGCGACTTCCTAGAGCATTTTATAAGCTAATCTCTTAAATTCGCATGCAAACTTGAATAGCTATTCTCTTTACCGTATTTAAAGTATCTTAATGTTGTTTCCTGGGCCAAGAGAACATATATACTCATATATAGTTATGTATATGCTCACAACAGTTTAGCCTCCTTCATTAATTGATTGATCATATAAAATACAAGGCAGAGCAAGAAATGTTTAAGAGTGAGCTTTTGGGAGTATAATACGTTCATAGGTGGTCGGCAGTGCAATCATTCTGATATTCCATCTTAAAACAATTTAAATAAGTAAGAATTTAAGGAAACTAAAGTGGACAAAAATTAATACATGAAAAATCAGTGAATTATAAGGAGTAAATTTAAATTTTGTTGTTTGTTTCGATATTCACAAAACAGTCATGTGGACTGTGGAGTGATTGATAATAGGTAGGTCAATGGTTTGTCCTAGTGTATTGAAAAATCAAGCTTCAAATTCTGAATACCTACACCTACGTACATACATATCCATTTCCGGGAACTACACCTACGAAACAGACTAGATGTACGAGTATTGGTATTCAAAAAAATATCAATACCAATATATTATTATTAAAATTGCATGGCCAGCATCATCGATGATTTCGATTAGATTTCGGATACCTAGAGCTTCATATGCTTTGGTAAAGATAAATAAACATTCGCATCGAAAATAACGGACGATTCATGGGAATTCGTTTGAATTGGATTTTTTTGTAAACGACAATGCGACGACGCGAGCGCGACGATTAAAAAATAAGTTATTGCTAATGTAAACAAAACAACCAGCAAACCAATATAGTTCCAACAGTTTATGAGATACATACATTATGTAGGTACTCCGATACTTTTTTTCTACGAATTCTGATGGAATTAACTATAGGATTTACGAAGTCAATGTTATGATCAGTTTTGAAGACATTAGTGTCGAAACACAATTGTTAGAAATTTTGTTTGTGTTATTTTGTTTGTATAAAACCATTTAGTTATTGATGCCTTATTGAGTACTTCCGATTAAAGACTTTTCTGACAAGTCCATGTGACATTTGACGCAAGGAAGCCCATAATCAATTATTCAGAACTAGAGCCTTGATTCAGGCTTACCCGTATATGTATGTACATATGTAATATTTTGAATTCATACTCGGGTAGCGTGAGTCGATGCTAAAGTTTGTTCTGCCAACATAGTAATTGGAAACAAGTTAAGTGATGCAACGTCAATAATCGTGGAGATAGCGATCTAATTTATTAAATTGCTTATGTAATAAATTGAATAGGTAAGTAAATCCGTGTGACAATGTAATCGAAGAATTGGTTGATTATTTGTTGAAGTGGATCAAAGTGGAATTGGTAGGAATTGGAAAATCAAGTATGTGGATCCTGAATCAGTGTGAGTAAGTGAGAATGCATCAAAAATAGTCCATCTTCACTATTCGCACTGAATCTGGATCCTATATGTTGGGCAGCATTCTTAAAGAATATTCATATGGGTTTTGATGCTGTTGGAATGGTAGAAAATGTCATTTTATACATTATTTTCTCTGTTCGAGCTTTTTTAAGATTGAATATATTTGCCAATAGTCAATGTTGATGAAATATTAGATTGATTTGTTATTTTTTTGATAAAAATGTGTAATTTTTATTTTTTTGTGGTTCAAATGGTGAAAATGTAGTTTTGAATAAGTCTGCAGTATCGCCATTCGGACCGCATTAAGATCTTATCTTGTTTCAGCATTTGTGACATGAAAACATTGTTATTTATTTTAGTTTTAGAGCCGATTTCTTTACAAAAGTATCTACTCAGAGTACTAAGCTATAGTCGTATCAATTTGGAAGTATCTGTTGGAGGTCTGCACTGCGCTACATCTACATTCACTGTTGTCTTACTTTAAGATCTTTTAACGATCATATATTTGTCGGTTGTACTGATGATAGCTCTCAAGGATAATGGTATTCTAATAATTTTGTTTTAGTGATTTGAGTAAACCGAAACAATCATTTCTTGCAGCAATGTGATTTGGAATTTGGACAAATGATGAATGCACCTAGTCTTGAACCACAAAGTACGAGTATGTTCCTTTCAATTAGGTATTTGTTGTTACTTTGAGTAAGTAGTAGTAGCTTTTAAATAGAGAAGACGAGTGGAGTAATATCTTTAACGGAAATATGTATCTTCAAGCAGTTCAATTGAGTGAAATTGATAGATAAGATATACATAATTGAACACATCAATTTCGCCATTTGGACTACTTAAGGATGTCATATATTATTATCTTCATACCTATACTTGCCTGCGCTGGCAAATAAACTTTTAAACATCTGTTTATTTTACATTTGGACTACGCAAAAATGAAATTTAAATCTAGTTTTGAATGATTTCTTTTGGTTGAACTATGGTTCAAAGTCTATGATAATTTATGTCGTTTTAAAATCATAATTATCGTAGATTTTGAGCCATTATTCCTCATACTTGCAACAGTAACCTCAAACAGTGATTTTGTTTACTTCTCACAAATTGACAGGAAATAAACAGTAGGTATACGATGTCTTACAAATGCGATGCAAAGTTAAAAAGTTAATAAATAGCTTTTCTTGTAAAATGCAAAACGAAGTTCACATATTACATTACTAAATAATATTTAGGTACATGTAGGAATAAATGGAATTTGCCTTGAGCGTACCCAGAACCAGAAGCTCACTCCACTGACAGCGCCCAGAAATGTAAGTGAAATAATGAGGCGTTTTTAAAAGACTATTTGCAAACTGTCAAAGATATAGCATCAAATACAAATACGGAGCCTTTCCCCCGTTTTATTGGTTAATTAAGATAGAACGGTGGAAGATCGATCATAAACACTGGAACAGGTTGGTTTGATTAGATACTCACACGTCGACGCGACGTCACTATCACTATTTATATCCAAAGCGAGAGCCAAGTGCAATTAGATTGGTGAGTGGTAAATGGATATAGAAATACATAGATAATTTGTTGTTGGGCTTTGGTTGCTTCGCTGTTGACTGAAGAAGGCAGCAAAGAGAAATCTATGTAAAATGGCAGCCATAGCCATCAGACAAGTATTTCAATTGGTTACGGTTGGGTTGGTTGCATTCATGTAATATTTATATGTAAGTAGGCGGGCGTCGCATCAGTAGTTTATATAGTTTTATTATGACTAACTAAAAATGCTTCCTATTGCTATTCTTGGTTCAATTTGAATTTCTTGTATTTTTTTAAAATCTGATCAATGGAATTAAACTTTGAATAGGTGTTTCAATAAAAGTACAAGAAGATCAGACACAACTTTATTTGTGTGCCTTTGGAAGTTACTAATCAACCAAAAGTGAATACCTACTTGAGTCGTTGTTTTTGAAAGTGGAATAAGTCTACTTTTTCACGTTTCAAGATACGAGTACCTATTTAAAGGTTTGTGTTTATAAGAGTTTAATAATACAGAATTTAAAAGTCTCAGGAACATTGAAAGGTTTGTAGGCCCTAAATGCACTTATACCACATTCATTAAAAACAAAATTATATAAAAATCGAGAAAATGTAGGCCCATACTTATATGTAGACATTTTTCTACAAGTTGAATTTTTGAAGTGTCAAAAGTAAAAATACCTTTTTTCATGAAAAGTCACGTTTATTAGGAACTTATTTATTTATCATGTAAAAAGGAAATGATTAAAATCTAAATTACACTTCGTTACAGAAAACATACATATGTAGGTACATATTACTCTTTTAGAAATATTATATCTTTTATGTGAATCGTTGTAAATAGGTGTTAGGTATATAAGGAAGCATTTCGTTATATTTTTGCCTTGTTATGGTCCTGAAGTTTTTTTTTAACTGTAGATCACTCAAAAATGTTTCAGAAATCAAATTAAAAAAAAAGGTTGACCACCTTACTATAAGATGTTTTCTGCTTATAGGTACCTAGCTTTTGTTTCCTTTTTGTCGTGTACGACTTAAGTGTTAAGTAACACAATAATTTGGTACTTCTTTCAGGAATAATGACAATTAAGTAAATTCTAACTGGACCCCAAGTATTATCGAGCAAACTTCGAAGCTGATGAGAAGAGGCCGAGATACCTATTGCTATGACTTTGATTTTAGCATTCAAAGCCCTAACGTAATATATTTTGTTAATTGTTTATTTTTGTCAAAATGTAATTTCTAAATTCAACAAATATCACAGCAATTACGTTCTTGATGTAAAATAGTCTAAAAAAATAAAGAAAATGTTTTCAATATTTATGTGTACGAGTATTTCGTTTATATTAAAAGTTTCAACTTATGAACATTGTCTTTAACTTTCACTAAACACTTTGCAAAAATTTACTCAAAGAGTAGGTATGTATATATACACGATGCGGATTATGTGCTGACTCGTGTGTTATACTAAATAAGATCTCGTGTATGATCGTTTCCACAAAATCCATCTGATACCAAAGTAGCTACGTATCTATTTCATTCAGCGAAGTGGAGTCCTCACTTTGAAATTAATTATTTATTGATGGTTTGATCAGTTTGAAATTTGCTCTTCAGCCAAACACTGCTTGCTAAGACTTGATCCTCAAGATTTTTATTTACTCGTAAGTTACTTTTTTCCTCGATTTGAAAATGGCACTCCATCAATTATCAGCAACAATCGGCTACATTGATTATTATCTTATCACGAGTTTCATACGTGTCCTTGGAGTATGTCGTTACGCCTTTAATCAATATCACCAAAATAATGATGAATTAAAAAACGAAAATCATCAGGAAAACCCTATCTGCGAAATATACGCAATCGACGCCAGTCCTCAACAGCCAGATGTGAATGATATAGCTGTTTCATTCGTTATAGATGTGGAGGAACACCATCAAGAATCTGTTTTACCTGGAGCTGATATAGCTGAACCTGAAGGCTATGGACGTGGAGGTAATGTTGGAAATATTAACTATTATAATTACCATCGGAAGCAAATCATACCAATGGAGATCGGTGAATACGAAGAATCTCTTAGACGCACAAAGTGCTTAGATATGTGCATTGGAATGTTTACATTTGGAGTTTTGATTGCTATTCTTATTATAACGTCCTTGTATAATTATTTTAACCAAAATTAATTCATTCAATATACCTATTTA
Organism: Scaeva pyrastri; assembly: GCA_905146935.1. Classification (NCBI taxonomy): domain Eukaryota; kingdom Metazoa; phylum Arthropoda; class Insecta; order Diptera; family Syrphidae; genus Scaeva; species Scaeva pyrastri. The sequence goes on from LR989930.1 coordinate 4,668,277, forward strand.
AACTTTTTAACAAATGTAATGCTTATCAAGTATAATAAATTACATAAAGCTACATATCCATGTGTGAAGTGTATGTATGTATGTTACTCAAAAAACAAAAAACAAATAAATAATCTGAATTAATCAAGGCATACAATCGAGAGTAGTTGGTTTTAATAAGGAAATTGTATCCATAACCTATGAGTTACGAGTAAGTGACGTACGAGACGTGGCGAAGCATTGTGGATAGGGTAACCGGGTAACCTAGTAAAATAAGTTGAATTTTCTGCCATTATACACGCCAGTGGCGTACGCAGAGAGAAGGGCTAAGAAGGCCTGAGTCCCTCAAGTTCTTAAGAACCTCAGCATTCATCAACTTTGTGATGATTAAAACGTGACTGGCGGCCACAACAACTGAGACCAAGGAAACGTATAAACTTTGTTGACTCCTTACAAAGAAATCTATGTGGTGAATGATATCGCAGATAAAACTAATAAGAAAAAATACTTCAGTTCACTTATTGACTAAATTGTTTCATCTGATAGCCTCAATTGTGCCGTTGCAGTGCTTCCACTGCGTACATTTATGTGCGGATTAGTAACTTGAAAATAGAGACACAACTTCCTTCTGCTTTCTTTCGAATATTTTTGGTTTATTTTATTTTGTTCCGAAAAGTATGTAAGTCTTCACTCAAGAACTACGCTACTGGAGTATACAATCAGTGCGTTCTTATAATTATTGCAATACGTTTTAAGTTATTTTACTACCAATTAATCTGTATACATATTTTTTTCCAAATCTCACGTATTCCAATAAAAAAAACAATTCCAACTGTTATAACTCATGGAAACGAGCAGCTGTTTGAATGGATCCAATTTCATACTTTATAGGTTGTCCGAGACTTCGTATACCTTCAAATCGTCGCGTCGCGAGCCGCCGCCGCCGCAACCGCACTGTGTCGGTCTGTCGGCTACATTGAGATTCTCTGTACCACTTAATGAATTATTTTAAATACATTCTCAATTGATTGTAAAACATATTTTCCTAACGATCACTTCTTGTTCATCAGTCATCGCACTTTTAAAGTTCCAGATTGACTTTGAAAAATAGTATATATTCTAAGACAGTGTTGCCATTATAATGATTAATTCCAAAGTCATTATTATAAGATTATAAGAAATATAATATATAAAAATTAATCCATTCTCAAAAGTTGACAAACTTCTGAAAATGTTAACAAGCAGTTAGAACGAGTTTTAACTACAATCCAAAATTATACTTATACTGCACACTTCATCAATCACATTCCATCAGTTCGGTTCTGCCAACAATTTTTTGCTTTAAGAATTTTAAATTTAATTTCACCAGTTTTTTGATAAATATACAACATTATGTATGTATGTATATATATGTATGTAAAATTCCTCCCAAGTCATGTTACTGACAACTTATACTGTGATTGTTTTTGATAAATTTTTCCTTGCATTAATCGGAACTGCTGGCAACACTTAAAGAGAGTAATCCGCGATTTTTGAAACTCTGTTCATCGACGTGCAAAGTTCATTGCAAATGAACGGAGCTAGTAGTACCCACACCCACATATGTACATACATACATACATACGAGTATATGCAGTTTTGAATAAATATACAAACTGACTTCTGAGCTAAATGCACTCAATAATTCTCTCTAAACACTTATTGGTCGAAATTGAAAATATATAGGAACGGAAAACACTTAGTTTTGCTCATAAGAAAATGTCAAAAAACAGGGAATATATGAATGAAGTTATCGAGGAAATTGAACGTGTAATTGAAAAACGCCGCAACTGTCCCATTCCACCCGAAGTTGCTTGTCATTCGTTCTGGGGTCCACCAGACACTGACACTGCCAACGCCAACGCCCAAATCCAAATGGATGACTCAACAACCAGGGACTGCCAAATTTTTGGCGTGTTAGAATTTGACAAGTATAACATGGATACCCAGACCCAGGTTCAAGCTTCATCCTCTTACAGTATTTTCAGTACAAAGCGAGGAAACATACTCGTAGTTCATGAGTGTGCTGACTTGGACAAAATCGAAGGAATTCCAGAGAACCCAAATTCAAATTCAACCGAAGATCCTTCCCCAGTAAGATTTACAATTGGTAGCAATAGTGATTCTGATTCTGAGGTAGATGATCAACTTAAGTCATCAGGTGGTGCTGTTTCGGTTGAAATAGAACAAATGGTCTTTGACGAGGATAATGACCGGGGACAATGCAGATTGCAGTCAATCTTAAATGGAATATTCTTTGTGGCGGTAATTTTAGTTATTGCTCTTTTTGCGGCAGTAATTTATGAAGCTGTCATGGAATCCTTTAATTAAATTTGATTTCAATTGTTTTACAACACATTCACAAAACAATACAAAACATTTATATTATAAACTGTTTCTTGTTATAAGTTAAACATGGAACCAATAAATATATCATCAGTTATGCAGGTTTAATTGCAATTGCTTTTTTGTGTTTTGCTTGAAGTTTGCGAAAAGTGTGCTTGTTAAGATGAATGTACATAAAAAGGGTAAGCTGATGAGAGACACGGTATTGAGAATTCAGAAAAGAAAACTCTCAGTGCAAGTGCAGGAGAAAATAACAGTTTCAAATATGTATGTACATTGTACATTGTTCATATGTGAAGGTAAGTATCTTTTTATTGGATTATATTTTTGAAGGTTGAATGAAAACAGTGGACATTTTTTACTGAAATTGAATACATGGATTCAGACAGCCTCTGATTCGCATGGGTAGCATGCCCATACCGGACTTATGCACACCAAATTCCCAAGTGTTTTCAGTCGGCTTGGTGATATCATTTGTCTTGAAGCTATGATTTGACCCCTTTGGACTTGTTTGTGGTGAACCATGTTCTACAATTAATGAAAATGTTTGTTCTGCTTTTAAACTTGCCGAAGCAGATCCTTAGCCCCCCTAAATGTAGATTTGATAACGGCCAAAGCGAAAAATATACATTTTGTATCGAAATTCTTGTATCACTTTTTCTAAACTCAAAGTATTTCCATTACTTGCGTTTTCTTTTTGGTCAATAAATCAATCAGTTAATTCAAAAACAGCGGGTACATATGAGTTAGTTACTGTATACGTACGAATATATGGTATTTTCTTTCATTCTTTCATTCTCTTCTTAAGTTTTTTTAACGAAGGTTTTTATGTAGCTTTTCCTTCAATATTATTATTTTGTATTTGTGTTTGATTAATTATAATAAGTATAAAATTATTGACAGTAGTAAGGTAGCTTTATACCACATCTCTGTAAATTGTGCAATTTAGTTTAAGAAAAAAATGTTAAAATTGATGCTACAATAAAGATATCTATCTATCTATGGTATTTTCTCTTAACCATAATGATTCATGAATACACACGTACACAAGTAGTTCTATTCAAGAGAACCTGGATACTCAATTCAGATATAAATCGTTTGCGTTTTGCATCGCATCTTTGAATGATCATAATGTATAATATGCTCATCATCATCACTCTTGCTTTTCAAAGTGTGGTGAAAGAACCTTTTAAAGAGCATGAGGTTCTTAAGAGTGAGCTTTGACAGTATCACAATCATGAGTAAATGTAGGTATATTAATCGATTATCTATCGGATTTAAGGCATTGCTCGTTGGACTGGTGAACGCAGCTGATATTGGATCTAAAAACATTTTCCATTAAAAGAAACAAACTTTGCAAATTTATTAATTTATTAATTTATTTATTAAAACAAATGAAAAGTTCTGTGAAATTATAAGGAGTCGTTTAAAAGCATTTTTGATATTCAGAAAACAGTGATGTGAAGTGATCAAACTGCCTATACCTACACAGTTGAAACTAAGTACCTGCTTACTTATCTTAATCATCCTAGGTCAACGGTTTGTCCTAGTGTATTGAAAAATCAAATATCAATTCTGAATACATACACCTACATACACACATATCCATTTCCGGGAACTACACCTACGAAACAGACTAGATGTACGAGTATTGGTATTCAAAAAAATATCAATACCAATATATTATTATTAAAATTGCATGGCCAGCATCATCGATGATTTCGATTAGATTTCGGATACCTAGAGCTTCATATGCTTTGGTAAAGATAAATAAACATTCGCATCGAAAATAACGGACGATTCATGGGAATTCGTTTGAATTGGATTTTTTTGTAAACGACAATGCGACGACGCGAGCGCGACGATTAAAAAATAAGTTATTGCTAATGTAAACAAAACAACCAGCAAACCAATATAGTTCCAACAGTTTATGAGATACATACATTATGTAGGTACTCCGATACTTTTTTTCTACGAATTCTGATGGAATTAACTATAGGATTTACGAAGTCAATGTTATGATCAGTTTTGAAGACATTAGTGTCGAAACACAATTGTTAGAAATTTTGTTTGTGTTATTTTGTTTGTATAAAACCATTTAGTTATTGATGCCTTATTGAGTACTTCCGATTAAAGACTTTTCTGACAAGTCCATGTCACATTTGACGCAAGGAAGCCCATAATGGTATAATCAATTATTCAGAACTAGAGCCTTGATTCAGGCTTACCCGTATATGTATGTACATATGTAATATTTTGAATTCATACTCGGGTAGCGTGAGTCGATGCTAAAGTTTGTTCTGCCAACATAGTAATTGGAAACAAGTTAAGTGATGCAACGTCAATAATCGTGGAGATAGCGATCTAATTTATTAAATTGCTTATGTAATAAATTGAATAAGTAAATCCGTGTGACAATGTAATGTAATCGAAGAATTGGTTGATTATTTGTTGAAGTGGATCAAAGTGGAATTGGTAAATCAAGTATGTGAATCCTGAATCAGTGTGAGTAAGTGAGAATGCATCAAAAATAGTCCATCTTCACTATTCGCACTGAATCTGGATCCTATATGTTGGGCAGCATTCTTAAAGAATATTCATATGGGTTTTGATGCTGTTGGAATGGTAGAAAATGTCATTTTATACATTATTTTCTCTGTTCGAGCTTTTTTAAGATTGAATATATTTGCCAATAGTCAATGTTGATGAAATATTAGATTGATTTGTTATTTTTTTGATAAAAATGTGTAATTTTTATTTTTTTGTGGTTCAAATGGTGAAAATGTAGTTTTGAATAAGTCTGCAGTATCGCCATTCGGACCGCATTAAGATCTTATCTTGTTTCAGCATTTGTGACATGAAAACATTGTTATTTATTTTAGAGCCGATTTCTTTACAAAAGTACTCAGAGCACTAAGCTATGGTCGTATCAATTTGGAAGTATCTGTTGGAGGTCTGCACTGCGCTACATCTACATTCACTGTTGTCTTACTTTAAGATCTTTTAACGATCATATATTTGTCGGTTGTGCTGATGATAGCTCTCAAGGATAATGGTATTCTAATAATTTTGTTTTAGTGATTTGAGTAAACCGAAACAATCATTTCTTGCAGCAATGTGATTTGGAATTTGGACAAATGCTGAATGCACCTAGTCTTGAACCACAAAGTACGAGTATGTTCCTTTCAATTAGGTATTTGTTGTTACTTTGAGTAAGTAGTAGTAGCTTTTAAATAGAGAAGACGAGTGGAGTAATATCTTTAACGGAAATATGTATCTTCAAGCAGTTCAATTGAGTGAAATTGATAGATAAGATATACATAATTGAACACATCAATTTCGCCATTTGGACTACTTAAGGATGTCATATATTATTATCTTCATACCTATACTTGCCTGCGCTGGCAAATAAACTTTTAAACATCTGTTTATTTTACATTTGGACTACGCAAAAATGAAATTTAAATCTAGTTTTGAATGATTTCTTTTGGTTGAACTATGCTTCAAAGTCTATGATAATTTATGTCGTTTTAAAATCATAATTATCGTAGATTTTGAGCCATTATTCCTCATACTTGCAACAGTAACCTCAAACAGTGATTTTGTTTACTTCTCACAAATTGACAGGAAATAAACAGTAGGTATACGATGTCTTACAAATGCGATGCAAAGTTAAAAAGTTAATAAATAGCTTTTCTTGTAAAATGCAAAACGAAGTTCACATATTACATTACTAAATAATATTTAGGTACATGTAGGAATAAATGGAATTTGCCTTGAGCGTACCCAGAACCAGAAGCTCACTCCACTGACAGCGTCCAGAAATGTAAGTGAAATAATGAGGCGTTTTTAAAAGACTATCTAGCTGCTTACTTTTGACAAATTATTTGCAAACTGTCAAAGATAGAGCTTCAAATACAAATACGGAGCCTTTCCCCCGTTTTATTTGTTAATTAAGATAGAACGGTGGAAGATAGATCATAAACACTGGAACAGGTTGGTTTGATTAGATACTCACACGTCGACGCGACGTCACTATCACTATTTATATCCAAAGCGAGAGCCAAGTGCAATTAGATTGGTGAGTGGTAAATGGATATAGAAATACATAGATAATTTGTTGTTGGGCTTTGGTTGCTTCGCTGTTGACTGAAGAAGGCAGCAAAGAGAAATCTAGCCATCAGACAAGTATTTCAATTGGTTACGGTTGGGTTGGTTGCATTCATGTAATATTTATATGTAAGTAGGCGGGCGTCGCATCAGTAGTTTATATAGTTTTATTATGACTAACTAAAAATGCTTCCTATTGCTATTCTTGGTTCAATTTGAATTTCTTGTATTTTTTTAAAATCTGATCAATGGAATTAAACTTTGAATAGGTGTTTCAATAAAAGTACAAGAAGATCAGACACAACTTTATTTGTGTGCCTTTGGAAGTTACTAATCAACCAAAAGTGAATACCTACTTGAGTCGTTGTTTTTGAAAGTGGAATAAGTCTACTTTTTCACGTTTCAAGATACGAGTACCTATTTAAAGGTTTGTGTTTATAAGAGTTTAATAATACAGAATTTAAAAGTCTCAGGAACATTGAAAGGTTTGTAGGCCCTAAATGCACTTTTACCACATTCATTAAAACCAAAATTATATAAAAATCGAGAAAATGTAGGCCCATACTTATATGTAGACATTTTTCTACAAGTTGAATTTTTGAAGTGTCAAAAGTAAAAATACATTTTTTCATGAAAAGTCACGTTTATTAGGAACTTATTTATTTATCATGTAAAAAGGAAATGATTAAAATCTAAATTACACTTCGTTACAGAAATAATACATATGTAGGTACATATTACTCTTTTAAAAATATTCTATCTTTTATGTGAATCGTTGTAAATAGGTGTTAGGTATATATAAGGAAGCATTTCGTTATATTTTTGCCTTGTTATGGTCCTGAAGTTTTATACAGCGAGCGGCTACATAACGACGTTGTTAAGGTTTCTAGGTTCACCGTATTAAGTGAACAGAAAGACAGTTTTCAATGACACTTTCTCTTCCATACTATGTAGTTTATAAAAGGTTTTGTAGATATGGTTCATCTATTTTTAGTGTTTTTTCCTATTGGAAATTGATACCGTTATCTTGTGTATCATGTTCTACAAATTGATGCCTAGGTACTGTGGGATAAGGATAAGGTCTACTAAATTAAATCTAATCAATAAAAAGTGCCATTTTACAGCGCATTAAACTGTTTATAGACAAAAGTGGACTTATACCACTTTCAATAAAACGGCTCAATCATCTATATCCATGTTTAAGAACTTAGTTTGAGGATTCTTTCAAAAAAAAAATTAGAGACTTACAACTAATTATTTCATATCTTTATGTCATCGGAACTGATATATTTCTACTTGCTTAACTGTAGATAACTCAAAAATGTTTCAGAAATCAAATTAAAAAAAAAGGTTGACCACCTTACTATAAGATGTTTTCTGCTTATAGGTACCTAGCTTTTGTTTCCTTTTTGTCGTGTACGACTTAAGTGTTAAGTAACACAATAATTTGGTACTTCTTTCAGGAATAATGACAATTAAGTAAATTCTAACTGGACCCCAAGTATTATCGAACAAACTTCGAAGCTGATGAGAAGAGGCCGAGATACCTATTGCTATGACTTTGATTTTAGCATTCAAAGCCCTAACGTAATATATTTTGTTAATTGTTTATTTTTGTCAAAATGTAATTTCTAAATTCAACAAATACCACAGCAATTACGTTCTTGATGTAAAATAGTCTAAAAAAATAAAGAAAATGTTTACAATATTTATGTGTACGAGTATTTCGTTTATATTAAAAGTTTCAACTTATGAACATTGTCTTTAACTTTCACTAAACACTTTGCAAAAATTTACTCAAAGAGTAGGTATGTATATATACACGATGCGGATTATGTGCTGACTCGTGTGTTATACTAAATAAGATCTCGTGTATGATCGTTTCCACAAAATCCATCTGATACCAAAGTAGCTACATATCTATTTCATTCAGCGAAGTGGAGTCCTCACTTTGAAATTAATTATTTATTGATGGTTTGATCAGTTTGAAATTTGCTCTTCAGCCAAACACTGCTTGCTAAGACTTGATCCTCAAGATTTTTATTTACTCGTAAGTTACTTTTTTCCTCGATTTGAAAATGGCACTCCATCAATTATCAGCAACAATCGGCTACATTGATTATTATCTTATCACGAGTTTCATACGTGTCCTTGGAGTATGTCGTTACGCCTTTAATCAATATCACCAAAATAATGATGAATTAAAAAACGAAAATCATCAGGAAAACCCTATCTGCGAAATATACGCAATCGACGCCAGTCCTCAACAGCCAGATGTGAATGATATAGCTGTTTCATTCGTTATAGATGTGGAGGAACACCATCAAGAATCTGTTTTACCTGGAGCTGATATAGCTGAACCTGAAGGCTATGGACGTGGAGGTAATGTTGGAAATATTAACTATTATAATTACCATCGGAAGCAAATCATACCAATGGAGATCGGTGAATACGAAGAATCTCTTAGACGCACAAAGTGCTTAGATATGTGCATTGGAATGTTTACATTTGGAGTTTTGATTGCTATTCTTATTATAACGTCCTTGTATAATTATTTTAACCAAAATTAATTCATTCAATATACCTATTTAAACTTTTTAACAAATGTAATGCTTATCAAGTATAATAAATTACATAAAGCTACATATCCATGTGTGAAGTGTATGTATGTATGTTACTCAAAAAACAAAAAACAAATAAATAATCTGAATTAATCAAGGCATACAATCGAGAGTAGTTGGTTTTAATAAGGAAATTTTATCCATAACCTACGAGTAAGTGACGTACGAGACATGGCGAAGAATTGTGGATAGGGTAACCGGGTAACCTAGTAAAATTATAAACGGAGTTAGAAGTTGAATTTTCTTCCATTATACACGCCAGTGGCGTACGCAGAGAGAAGGGCTTAGAAGGCCTGAGTCCCTCAAGTTCTTAAGAACCTCAGCATTCATCAACTTTGTGATGATTAAAACGTGACTGGCGGCCACAACAACTGAGACCAAGGAAACGTATAAACTTTGTTGACTCCTTACAAAGAAATCTATGTGGTGAATGATATCGCAGATAAAACTATAATAAGAAAAAATACTTCAGTTCACTTATTGACTAAATTGTTTCATCTGATAGCCTCAATTGTGCCGTTGCAGTGCTTCCACTGCGTACATTTATGTGCGGATTAGTAACTTGAAAATAGAGACACAACTTCCTTCTGCTTTCTTTCGAATATTTTTGGTTTATTTTATTTTGTTCCGAAAAGTATGGAAGTCTTCACTCAAGAACTTTAAACAAGGAAACATATTAACTACCTCCTCAACACCTACGCTACTGGAGTATACAATCAGTGCGTTCTTAATTATTGCAATACGCTTTAAGTTATTTTACTACCAATTAATCTGTATAGGTACATAATATTTTTTTACAAATCTCACGTATTCCAATAAAAAAAACAATTCCAACTGTTATAACTCATGGAAACGAGCAGCTGTTTGAATGGATCCAATTTCATACTTTATAGGTTGTCCGAGACTTCGTATACCTTCAAATCGTCGCGTCGCGAGCCGCCGCCACCACCGTATCGGTCTGTCGGCTACATTGAGATTCTTTATACACTTAATGAATTATTTAAAATACATTCTCAATTGATTGTAAAACATATTTTCCTAACGATCACTTCTTGTTCATCAGTCATCGCACTTTTAAAGTTCCAGATTGACTTTGAAAAATAGTATATATTCTAAGACAGTGTTGCCATTATAATGATTAATTCGAAAGTCATTATTATAAGATTATAAGAAATATAATATATAAAAATTAATCCATTCTCAAAAGTTGACAAACTTCTGAAAATGTTAACAAGCAGTTAGAACGAGTTTTAACTACAATCCAAAATTATACTTATACTGCACACTTCATCAATCACATTCCATCAGTTCGGTTCTGCCAACAATTTTTTGCTTTAAGAATTTTAAATTTAATTTCACCAGTTTTTTGATAAATATACAACATTATGTATGTATGTATATATATGTATGTAAAATTCCTCCCAAGTCATGTTACTGACAACTTATACTGTGATTGATTTTGATACATTTTTCCTTGCATTAATCGGAACTGCTGGCAACACTTAAAGAGAGTAATCCGCGATTTTTGAAACTCTGTTCATCGACGTGCAAAGTTCATTGCAAATGAACGGAGCTAGTAGTACCCACACCCACATATGTACATACATACATACATACGAGTATATGCAGTTTTGAATAAATATACAAACTGACTTCTGAGCTAAATGCACTCAATAATTCTCTCTAAACACTTATTGGTCGAAATTGAAAATTTATAGGAACGGAAAACACTTAGTTTTGCTCATAAGAAAATGTCAAAAAACAGGGAATATATGAATGAAATTATCGAGGAAATTGAACGTGTAATTGAAAAACGCCGCAACTGTCCCATTCCACCCGAAGTTGCTTGTCATTCGTTCTGGGGTCCACCAGACACTGACACTGCCAACGCCAACGCCCAAATCCAAATGGATGACTCAACAACCAGGGACTGCCAAATTTTTGGCGTGTTAGAATTTGACAAGTATAACATGGATACCCAGACCCAGGTTCAAGCTTCATCCTCTTACGGTATTTTCAGTACAAAGCGAGGAAACATACTCGTAGTTCATGAGTGTGCTGACTTGGACAAAATCGAAGGAATTCCAGAGAACCCAAATTCAAATTCAACCGAAGATCCTTCCCCAGTAAGATTTACAATTGGTAGCAATAGTGATTCTGATTCTGAGGTAGATGATCAACTTAAGTCATCAGGTGGTGCTGTTTCGGTTGAAATAGAACAAATGGTCTTTGACGAGGATAATGACCGGCCACAATGCAGATTGCAGTCAATCTTAAATGGAATATTCTTTGTGGCGGTAATTTTGGTTATTGCTCTTTTTGCGGCAGTAATTTATGAAGCTGTCATGGAATCCTTTAATTAAATTTGATTTCAATTGTTTTACAACACATTCACAAAACAATACAAAACATTTATATTATAAACTGTTTCTTGTTATAAGTTAAACATGGAACCAATAAATATATCATCAGTTATGCAGGTTTAATTGCAATTGCTTTTTTGTGTTTTGCTTGAAGTTTGCGAAAAGTGTGCTTGTTAAGATGAATGTACATAAAAAGGGTAAGCTGATGAGAGACACGGTATTGAGAATTCAGAAAAGAAAACTCTCAGTGCAAGTGCAGGAGAAAATAACAGTTTCAAATATGTATGTACATTGTACATTGTTCATATGTGAAGGTAAGTATCTTTTTATTGGATTATATTTTTGAAGGTTGAATGAAAACAGTGGACATTTTTTACTGAAATTGAATACATGGATTCAGACAGCCTCTGATTCGCATGGGTAGCATGCCCATACCGGACTTATGCACACCAAATTCCCAAGTGTTTTCAGTCGGCTTGGTGATATCATTTGTCTTGAAGCTATGATTTGACCCCTTTGGACTTGTTTGTGGTGAACCGTGTTCTACAATTAATGAAAATGTTTGTTCTGCTTTAAAATTTTATTTTGTTCGTTTTTTTAAACTTGCCGAAGCAGATCCTTAGCCCCCCTAAATGTAGATTTGATAACGGCCAAAGCGAAAAATATACATTTTGTATCGAAATTCTTGTATCACTTTTTCTAAACTTGCGATTTCCATTACTTGCGTTTTCTTTTTGGTCAATAAATCAATCAGTTAATTCAAAAACAGCGGGTACATATGAGTTAGTTACTGTATACGTACGAATATATGGTATTTTCTTTCATTCTTTCATTCTCTTCTTAAGTTTTTTTAATGAAGGTTTTTATGTAGCTTTTCCTTCAATATTATTATTTTGTATTTGTGTTTGATTAATTATAATAAGTATAAAATTATTGACAGTAGTAAGGTAGCTTTATACCACATCTCTGTAAATTGTGCAATTTAGTTTAAGAAAAAAATGTTAAAATTGATGCTACAATAAAGATATCTATCTATCTATGGTATTTTCTCTTAACCATAATGATTCATGAATACACACGTACACAAGTAGTTCTATTCAAGAGAACCTGGATACTCAATTCAGATATAAATCGTTTGCGTTTTGCATCGCATCTTTGAATGATCATAATGTATAATATGCTCATCATCATCACTCTTGCTTTTCAAAGTGTGGTGAAAGAACCTTTTAAAGAGCATGAGGTTCTTAAGAGTTAGCTTTGACAGTATCACAATCATGAGTAAATGTAGGTATATTAATCGATTATCTATCGGATTTAAGGCATTGCTCGTTGGACTGGTGAACGCAGCTGATATTGGATCTAAAAACATTTTCCATTAAAAGAAACAAACTTTGCAAATTTATTAATTTATTTATTAAAACAAATGAAAAGTTCTGTGAAATTATAAGGAGTCGTTTAAAAGCATTTTTGATATTCAGAAAACAGTGATGTGAAGTGATCAAACTGCCTATACACAGTTGAAACTAAGTACCTGCTTACTTATCTTAATCATCCTAGGTCAACGGTTTGTCCTAGTGTATTGAAAAATCAAATATCAATTCTGAATACATACACCTACATACACACATATCCATTTCCGGGAACTACACCTACGAAACAGACTAGATGTACGAGTATTGGTATTCAAAAAAATATCAATACCAATATATTATTATTAAAATTGCATGGCCAGCATCATCGATGATTTCGATTAGATTTCGGATACCTAGAGCTTCATATGCTTTGGTAAAGATAAATAAACATTCGCATCGAAAATAACGGACGATTCATGGGAATTCGTTTGAATTGGATTTTTTTGTAAACGACAATGCGACGCGACGATTAAAAATAAGTTATTGCTAATGTAAACAAAACAACCAGCAAACCAATATAGTTCCAACAGTTTATGAGATACATACATTATGTAGGTACTCCGATACTTTTTTTCTACGAATTCTGATGGAATTAACTATAGGATTTACGAAGTCAATGTTATGATCAGTTTTGAAGACATTAGTGTCGAAACACAATTGTTAGAAATTTTGTTTGTGTTATTTTGTTTGTATAAAACCATTTAGTTATTGATGCCTTATTGAGTACTTCCGATTAAAGACTTTTCTGACAAGTCCATGTCACATTTGACGCAAGGAAGCCCATAATGGTATAATCAATTATTCAGAACTAGAGCCTTGATTCAGGCTTACCCGTATATGTATGTACATATGTAATATTTTGAATTCATACTCGGGTAGCGTGAGTCGATGCTAAAGTTTGTTCTGCCAACATAGTAATTGGAAACAAGTTAAGTGATGCAACGTCAATAATCGTGGAGATAGCGATCTAATTTATTAAATTGCTTATGTAATAAATTGAATAAGTAAATCCGTGTGACAATGTAATGTAATCGAAGAATTGGTTGATTATTTGTTGAAGTGGATCAAAGTGGAATTGGTAAATCAAGTATGTGAATCCTGAATCAGTGTGAGTAAGTGAGAATGCATCAAAAATAGTCCATCTTCACTATTCGCACTGAATCTGGATCCTATATGTTGGGCAGCATTCTTAAAGAATATTCATATGGGTTTTGATGCTGTTGGAATGGTAGAAAATGTCATTTTATACATTATTTTCTCTGTTCGAGCTTTTTTAAGATTGAATATATTTGCCAATAGTCAATGTTGATGAAATATTAGATTGATTTGTTATTTTTTTGATAAAAATGTGTAATTTTTATTTTTTTGTGGTTCAAATGGTGAAAATGTAGTTTTGAATAAGTCTGCAGTATCGCCATTCGGACCGCATTAAGATCTTATCTTGTTTCAGCATTTGTGACATGAAAACATTGTTATTTATTTTAGTTTTAGAGCCGATTTCTTTACAAAAGTATCTACTCAGAGTACTAAGCTATAGTCGTATCAATTTGGAAGTATCTGTTGGAGGTCTGCACTGCGCTACATCTACATTCACTGTTGTCTTACTTTAAGATCTTTTAACGATCATATATTTGTCGGTTGTACTGATGATAGCTCTCAAGGATAATGGTATTCTAATAATTTTGTTTTAGTGATTTGAGTAAACCGAAACAATCATTTCTTGCAGCAATGTGATTTGGAATTTGGACAAATGCTGAATGCACCTAGTCTTGAACCACAAAGTACGAGTATGTTCCTTTCAATTAGGTATTTGTTGTTACTTTGAGTAAGTAGTAGTAGCTTTTAAATAGAGAAGACGAGTGGAGTAATATCTTTAACGGAAATATGTATCTTCAAGCAGTTCAATTGAGTGAAATTGATAGATAAGATATACATAATTGAACACATCAATTTCGCCATTTGGACTACTTAAGGATGTCATATATTATTATCTTCATACCTATACTTGCCTGCGCTGGCAAATAAACTTTTAAACATCTGTTTATTTTACATTTGGACTACGCAAAAATGAAATTTAAATCTAGTTTTGAATGATTTCTTTTGGTTGAACTATGGTTCAAAGTCTATGATAATTTATGTCGTTTTAAAATCATAATTATCGTAGATTTTGAGCCATTATTCCTCATACTTGCAACAGTAACCTCAAACAGTGATTTTGTTTACTTCTCACAAATTGACAGGAAATAAACAGTAGGTATACGATGTCTTACAAATGCGATGCAAAGTTAAAAAGTTAATAAATAGCTTTTCTTGTAAAATGCAAAACGAAGTTCACATATTACATTACTAAATAATATTTAGGTACATGTAGGAATAAATGGAATTTGCCTTGAGCGTACCCAGAACCAGAAGCTCACTCCACTGACAGCGCCCAGAAATGTAAGTGAAATAATGAGGCGTTTTTAAAAGACTATTTGCAAACTGTCAAAGATATAGCATCAAATACAAATACGGAGCCTTTCCCCCGTTTTATTGGTTAATTAAGATAGAACGGTGGAAGATAGATCATAAACACTGGAACAGGTTGGTTTGATTAGATACTCACACGTCGACGCGACGTCACTATCACTATTTATATCCAAAGCGAGAGCCAAGTGCAATTAGATTGGTGAGTGGTAAATGGATATAGAAATACATAGATAATTTGTTGTTGGGCTTTGGTTGCTTTGCTGTTGACTGAAGAAGGCAGCAAAGAGAAATCTATGTAAAATGGCAGCCATCAGACAAGTATTTCAATTGGTTACGGTTGGGTTGGTTGCATTCATATAATATTTATATGTAAGTAGGCGGGCGTCGCATCAGTAGTTTATATAGTTTTATTATGACTAACTAAAAATGCTTCCTATTGCTATTCTTGGTTCAATTTGAATTTCTCGTATTCTTTTCATATCTGAAAACTTTATTTGTGTGCCTTTGGAAGTTACTAATCAACCAAAAGTGAATACCTACTTGAGTCGTTGTTTTTGAAAGTGGAATAAGTCTACTTTTTCACGTTTCAAGATACGAGTACCTATTTAAAGGTTTGTGTTTATAAGAGTTTAATAATACAGAATTTAAAAGTCTCAGGAACATTGAAAGGTTTGTAGGCCCTAAATGCACTTTTACCACATTCATTAAAACCAAAATTATATAAAAATCGAGAAAATGTAGGCCCATACTTATATGTAGACATTTTTCTACAAGTTGAATTTTTGAAGTGTCAAAAGTAAAAATACATTTTTTCATGAAAAGTCACGTTTATTAGGAACTTATTTATTTATCATGTAAAAAGGAAATGATTAAAATCTAAATTACACTTCGTTACAGAAAACATACATATGTAGGTACATATTACTCTTTTAGAAATATTATATCTTTTATGTGAATCGTTGTAAATAGGTGTTAGGTATATAAGGAAGCATTTCGTTATATTTTTGCCTTGTTATGGTCCTGAAGTTTTTTTTTAACTGTAGATCACTCAAAAATGTTTCAGAAATCAAATTAAAAAAAAAGGTTGACCACCTTACTATAAGATGTTTTCTGCTTATAGGTATACCTAGCTTTTGTTTCCTTTTTGTCGTGTACGACTTAAGTGTTAAGTAACACAATAATTTGGTACTTCTTTCAGGAATAATGACAATTAAGTAAATTCTAACTGGACCCCAAGTATTATCGAGCAAACTTCGAAGTTGATGAGAAGAGGCCGAGATACCTATTGCTATGACTTTGATTTTAGCATTCAAAGCCCTAACGTAATATATTTTGTTAATTGTTTACTTTTGTCAAAATGTAATTTCTAAATTCAACAAATACCACAGCAATTACGTTCTTGATGTAAAATAGTCTAAAAAAATAAAGAAAATGTTTACAATATTTATGTGTACGAGTATTTCGTTTATATTAAAAGTTTCAACTTATGAACATTGTCTTTAACTTTCACTAAACACTTTGCAAAAATTTACTCAAAGAGTAGGTATGTATATATACACGATGCGGATTATGTGCTGACTCGTGTGTTATACTAAATAAGATCTCGTATGATCGTTTCCACAAAATCCATCTGATACCAAAGTAGCTACGTATCTATTTCATTCAGCGAAGTGGAGTTCTCACTTTGAAATTAATTATTTATTGATGGTTTGATCAGTTTGAAATTTGCTCTTCAGCCAAACACTGCTTGCTAAGACTTGATCCTCAAGATTTTTATTTACTCGTAAGTTACTTTTTTCCTCGATTTGAAAATGGCACTCCATCAATTATCAGCAACAATCGGCTACATTGATTATTATCTTATCACGAGTTTCATACGTGTCCTTGGAGTATGTCGTTACGCCTTTAATCAATATCACCAAAATAATGATGAATTAAAAAACGAAAATCATCAGGAAAACCCTATCTGCGAAATATACGCAATCGACGCCAGTCCTCAACAGCCAGATGTGAATGATATAGCTGTTTCATTCGTTATAGATGTGGAGGAACACCATCAAGAATCTGTTTTACCTGGAGCTGATATAGCTGAACCTGAAGGCTATGGACGTGGAGGTAATGTTGGAAATATTAACTATTATAATTACCATCGGAAGCAAATCATACCAATGGAGATCGGTGAATACGAAGAATCTCTTAGACGCACAAAGTGCTTAGATATGTGCATTGGAATGTTTACATTTGGAGTTTTGATTGCTATTCTTATTATAACGTCCTTGTATAATTATTTTAACCAAAATTAATTCATTCAATATACCTATTTAAACTTTTTAACAAATGTAATGCTTATCAAGTACAATAAATTACATAAAGCTGCATATCCAATCCATGTGTGAAGTGTATGTATGTATGTTACTCAAAAAACAAAAAACAAATAAATAATCTGAATTAATCAAGGCATACAATCGAGAGTAGTTGGTTTTAATAAGGAAATTTTATCCATAACCTACGAGTAAGTGACGTACGAGACGTGGCGAAGAATTGTGGATAGGGTAACCGGGTAACCTAGTAAAATTATAAACGGAGTTAGAAGTTGAATTTTCTTCCATTATACACGCCAGTGGCGTACGCAGAGAGAAGGGCTAAGAAGGCCTGAGTCCCTCAAGTTCTTAAGAACCTCAGCATTCATCAACTTTGTGATGATTAAAACGTGACTGGCGGCCACAACAACTGAGACCAAGGAAACGTATAAACTTTGTTGACTCCTTACAAAGAAATCTATGTGGTGAATGATATCGCAGATAAAACTAATAAGAAAAAATACTTCAGTTCACTTATTGACTAAATTGTTTCATCTGATAGCCTCAATCGTGCCGTTGCAGTGCTTCCACTGCGTACATTTATGTGCGGATTAGTAACTTGAAAATAGAGACACAACTTCCTTCTGCTTTCTTTCGAATATTTTTGGTTTATTTTATTTTGTTCCGAAAAGTATGGAAGTCTTCACTCAAGAACTTTAAACAAGGAAACATATTAACTACCTCCTCAACACCTACGCTACTGGAGTATACAATCAGTGCGTTCTTAATTATTGCAATACGCTTTAAGTTATTTTACTACCAATTAATCTGTATAGGTACATAATATTTTTTTACAAATCTCACGTATTCCAATAAAAAAAACAATTCCAACTGTTATAACTCATGGAAACGAGCAGCTGTTTGAATGGATCCAATTTCATACTTTATAGGTTGTCCGAGACTTCGTGTACCTTCAAATCGTCGCGTCGCAAGCCGCCGCCACCACCGTATCGGTCTGTCGGCTACATTGAGATTCTTTATACACTTAATGAATTATTTAAAATACATTCTCAATTGATTGTAAAACATATTTTCCTAACGATCACTTCTTGTTCATCAGTCATCGCACTTTTTAAGTTCCAGATTGACTTCGAAAAATAGTAAATGTTCTAAGCCAGTGTTGCCATTATAATGATTAATTCCAAAGTCATTATTATAAGATTATAAGAAATATAATATATACAAATTAATCCATTCTCAAAAGTTGACAAACTTTTGAAAATGTTAACAAGCAGTTAGAACGAGTTTTAACTACAATCCAAAATTATACTTATACTGCACACTTCATCAATCACATTCCATCAGTTCGGTTCTGCCAACAATTTTTTGCTTTAAGAATTTTAAATTTAATTTCACCAGTTTTTTGGTAAATATACAACATATGTATGTATATGTATGTAAAATTCCTCCCAAGTCATGTTACTGACAACTTATACTGTGATTGTTTTTGATAAATTTTTCCTTGCATTAATCGGAACTGCTGGCAACACTTAAAGAGAGTAATCCGCGATTTTTGAAACTCTGTTCATGTAAGTTCATTGCAAATGAACGGAGCTAGTAGTACCCACACCCACATATGTACATACATACATACATACGAGTATATGCAGTTTTGAATAAATATACAAACTGACTTCTGAGCTAAATGCACTCAATAATTCTCTCTAAACACTTATTGGTCGAAATTGAAAATTTATAGGAACGGAAAACACCTAGTTTTGCTCATAAGAAAATGTCAAAAAACAGGGAATATATGAATGAAATTATCGAGGAAATTGAACGTGTAATTGAAAAACGCCGCAACTGTCCCATTCCACGCGAAGTTGCTTGTCATTCGTTCTGGGGTCCACCAGACACTGACACTGCCAACGCCAACGCCCAAATCCAAATGGATGACTCAACAACCAGGGACTGCCAAATTGTTGGCGTGTTAGAATTTGACAAGTATAACATGGATACCCAGACCCAGGTTCAAGCTTCATACTCTTACGGTATTTTCAGTACAAAGCGAGGAAACATACTCGTAGTTCATGAGTGTGCTGACTTGGACAAAATCGAAGGAATTCCAGAGAACCCAAATTCAAATTCAACCGAAGATCCTTCCCCAGTAAGATTTACAATTGGTAGCAATAGTGATTCTGATTCTGAGGTAGATGATCAACTTAAGTCATCAGGTGGTGCTGTTTCGGTTGAAATAGAACAAATGGTCTTTGACGAGGATAATGACCGGCCACAATGCAGATTGCAGTCAATCTTAAATGGAATATTCTTTGTGGCGGTAATTTTGGTTATTGCTCTTTTTGCGGCAGTAATTTATGAAGCTGTCATGGAATCCTTTAATTAAATTTGATTTCAATTGTTTTACAACACATTCACAAAACAATACAAAACATTTATATTATAAACTGTTTCTTGTTATAAGTTAAACATGGAACCAATAAATATATCATCAGTTATGCAGGTTTAATTGCAATTGCTTTTTTGTGTTTTGCTTGAAGTTTGCGAAAAGTGTGCTTGTTAAGATGAATGTACATAAAAAGGGTAAGCTGATGAGAGACACGGTATTGAGAATTCAGAAAAGAAAACTCTCAGTGCAAGTGCAGGAGAAAATAACAGTTTCAAATATGTATGTACATTGTACATTGTTCATATGTGAAGGTAAGTATCTTTTTATTGGATTATATTTTTGAAGGTTGAATGAAAACAGTGGACATTTTTTACTGAAATTGAATACATGGATTCAGACAGCCTCTGATTCGCATGGGTAGCATGCCCATACCGGACTTATGCACACCAAATTCCCAAGTGTTTTCAGTCGGCTTGGTGATATCATTTGTCTTGAAGCTATGATTTGACCCCTTTGGACTTTTTTGTGGTGAACCGTGTTCTACAATTAATGAAAATGTTTGTTCTGCTTTAAAATTTTATTTTGTTCGTTTTTTTAAACTTGCCGAAGCAGATCCTTAGCCCCCCTAAATGTAGATTTGATAACGGCCAAAGCGAAAAATATACATTTTGTATCGAAATTCTTGTATCACTTTTTCTAAACTCAAAGTATTTCCATTACTTGCGTTTTCTTTTTGGTCAATAAATCAATCAGTTAATTCAAAAACAGCGGGTACATATGAGTTAGTTACTGTATACGTACGAATATATGGTATTTTCTCTTAACCATAATGATTCATGAATACACACGTACACAAGTAGTTCAATTCAAGAGAACCTGGATACTCAATTCAGATATAAATCGTTTACGTTTTGCATCGCATTTGCATCCCTCTTTGAATGATCATAAATCATAATATAATGCATAACATGCTCATCATCATCACTCTTGCTTTTCAAAGTGTGTGAAAGAACCTTTTAAAGAGCATGAGGTTCTTAAGAGTTAGCTTTGACAGTATCACAATCATGAGTAAATGTAGGTATATTAATCGATTATCTATCGGATTTAAGGCATTGCTCGTTGGACTGGTGAACGCAGCTGATATTGGATCTAAAAACATTTTCCATTAAAAGAAACAAACTTTGCAAATTTATTAATTTATTTATTAAAACAAATGAAAAGTTCTGTGAAATTATAAGGAGTCGTTTAAAAGCATTTTTGATATTCAGAAAACAGTGATGTGAAGTGATCAAACTGCCTATACCTACACAGTTGAAACTAAGTACCTGCTTACTTATCTTAATCATCCTAGGTCAACGGTTTGTCCTAGTGTATTGAAAAATCAAATATCAATTCTGAATACATACACCTACATACACACATATCCATTTCCGGGAACTACACCTACGAAACAGACTAGATGTACGAGTATTGGTATTCAAAAAAATATCAATACCAATATATTATTATTAAAATTGCATGGCCAGCATCATCGATGATTTCGATTAGATTTCGGATACCTAGAGCTTCATATGCTTTGGTAAAGATAAATAAACATTCGCATCGAAAATAACGGACGATTCATGGGAATTCGTTTGAATTGGATTTTTTTGTAAACGACAATGCGACGCGACGATTAAAAATAAGTTATTGCTAATGTAAACAAAACAACCAGCAAACCAATATAGTTCCAACAGTTTATGAGATACATACATTATGTAGGTACTCCGATACTTTTTTCTACGAATTCTGATGGAATTAACTATAGGATTTACGAAGTCAATGTTATGATCACTTTTGAAGACATTAGTGTCGAAACACAATTGTTAGAAATTTTGTTTGTGTTATTTTGTTTGTATAAAACCATTTAGTTATTGATACCTTATTGAGTACTTCCGATTAAAGACTTTTCTGACAAGTCCATGTGACATTTGACGCAAGGAAGCCCATAATGGTATAATCAATTATTCAGAACTAGAGCCTTGATTCAGGCTTACCCGTATATGTATGTACATATGTAATATTTTGAATTCATACTCGGGTAGCGTGAGTCGATGCTAAAGTTTGTTCTGCCAACATAGTAATTGGAAACAAGTTAAGTGATGCAACGTCAATAATCGTGGAGATAGCGATCTAATTTATTAAATTGCTTATGTAATAAATTGAATAAGTAAATCCGTGTGACAATGTAATGTAATCGAAGAATTGGTTGATTATTTGTTGAAGTGGATCAAAGTGGAATTGGTAAATCAAGTATGTGAATCCTGAATCAGTGTGAGTAAGTGAGAATGCATCAAAAATAGTCCATCTTCACTATTCGCACTGAATCTGGATCCTATATGTTGGGCAGCATTCTTAAAGAATATTCATATGGGTTTTGATGCTGTTGGAATGGTAGAAAATGTCATTTTATACATTATTTTCTCTGTTCGAGCTTTTTTAAGATTGAATATATTTGCCAATAGTCAATGTTGATGAAATATTAGATTGATTTGTTATTTTTTTGATAAAAATGTGTAATTTTTATTTTTTTGTGGTTCAAATGGTGAAAATGTAGTTTTGAATAAGTCTGCAGTATCGCCATTCGGACCGCATTAAGATCTTATCTTGTTTCAGCATTTGTGACATGAAAACATTGTTATTTATATTAGTTTTAGAGCCGATTTCTTTACAAAAGTATCTACTCAGAGTACTAAGCTATAGTCGTATCAATTTGGAAGTATCTGTTGGAGGTCTGCACTGCGCTACATCTACATTCACTGTTGTCTTACTTTAAGATCTTTTAACGATCATATATTTGTCGGTTGTACTGATGATAGCTCTCAAGGATAATGGTATTCTAATAATTTTGTTTTAGTGATTTGAGTAAACCGAAACAATCATTTCTTGCAGCAATGTGATTTGGAATTTGGACAAATGCTGAATGCACCTAGTCTTGAACCACAAAGTACGAGTATGTTCCTTTCAATTAGGTATTTGTTGTTACTTTGAGTAAGTAGTAGTAGCTTTTAAATAGAGAAGACGAGTGGAGTAATATCTTTAACGGAAATATGTATCTTCAAGCAGTTCAATTGAGTGAAATTGATAGATAAGATATACATAATTGAACACATCAATTTCGCCATTTGGACTACTTAAGGATGTCATATATTATTATCTTCATACCTATACTTGCCTGCGCTGGCAAATAAACTTTTAAACATCTGTTTATTTTACATTTGGACTACGCAAAAATGAAATTTAAATCTAGTTTTGAATGATTTCTTTTGGTTGAACTATGGTTCAAAGTCTATGATAATTTATGTCGTTTTAAAATCATAATTATCGTAGATTTTGAGCCATTATTCCTCATACTTGCAACAGTAACCTCAAACAGTGATTTTGTTTACTTCTCACAAATTGACAGGAAATAAACAGTAGGTATACGATGTCTTACAAATGCGATGCAAAGTTAAAAAGTTAATAAATAGCTTTTCTTGTAAAATGCAAAACGAAGTTCACATATTACATTACTAAATAATATTTAGGTACATGTAGGAATAAATGGAATTTGCCTTGAGCGTACCCAGAACCAGAAGCTCACTCCACTGACAGCAACCAGAAATGTAAGTGAAATAATGAGGCGTTTTTAAAAGACTATTTGCAAACTGTCAAAGATATAGCATCAAATACAAATACGGAGCCTTTCCCCCGTTTTATTGGTTAATTAAGATAGAACGGTGGAAGATAGATCATAAACACTGGAACAGGTTGGTTTGATTAGATACTCACACGTCGACGCGACGTCACTATCACTATTTATATCCAAAGCGAGAGCCAAGTGCAATTAGATTGGTGAGTGGTAAATGGATATAGAAATACATAGATAATTTGTTGTTGGGCTTTGGTTGCTTCGCTGTTGACTGAAGAAGGCAGCAAAGAGAAATCTATGTAAAATGGCAGCCATCAGACAAGTATTTCAATTGGTTACGGTTGGGTTGGTTGCATTCATATTATATTTATATGTAAGTAGGCGGGCGTCGCATCAGTAGTTTATATAGTTTTATTATGACTAACTAAAAATGCTTCCTATTGCTATTCTTGGTTCAATTTGAATTTCTTGTATTTTTTTAAAATCTGATCAATGGAATTAAACTTTGAATAGGTGTTTCAATAAAAGTACAAGAAGATCAGACACAACTTTATTTGTGTGCCTTTGGAAGTTACTAATCAACCAAAAGTGAATACCTACTTGAGTCGTTGTTTTTGAAAGTGGAATAAGTCTACTTTTTCACGTTTCAAGATACGAGTACCTATTTAAAGGTTTGTGTTTATAAGAGTTTAATAATACAGAATTTAAAAGTCTGAGGAACATTGAAAGGTTTGTAGGCCCTAAATGCACTTATACCACATTCATTAAAAACAAAATTATATAAAAATCGAGAAAATGTAGGCCCATACTTATATGTAGACATTTTTCTACAAGTTGAATTTTTGAAGTGTCAAAAGTAAAAATACATTTTTTCATGAAAAGTCACGTTTATTAGGAACTTATTTATTTATCATGTAAAAAGGAAATGATTAAAATCTAAATTACACTTCGTTACAGAAAACATACATATGTAGGTACATATTACTCTTTTAAAAATATTCTATCTTTTATGTGAATCGTTGTAAATAGGTGTTAGGTATATAAGGAAGCATTTCGTTATATTTTTGCCTTGTTATGGTCCTGAAGTTTTTTTTTAACTGTAGATCACTCAAAAATGTTTCAGAAATCAAATTAAAAAAAAAGGTTGACCACCTTACTATAAGATGTTTTCTGCTTATAGGTACCTAGCTTTTGTTTCCTTTTTGTCGTGTACGACTTAAGTGTTAAGTAACACAATAATTAGGTACTTCTTTCAGGAATAATGACAATTAAGTAAATTCTAACTGGACCCCAAGTATTATCGAGCAAACTTCGAAGCTGATGAGAAGAGGCCGAGATACCTATTGCTATGACTTTGATTTTAGCATTCAAAGCCCTAACGTAATATATTTTGTTAATTGTTTATTTTTGTCAAAATGTAATTTCTAAATTCAACAAATATCACAGCAATTACGTTCTTGATGTAAAATAGTCTAAAAAAATAAAGAAAATGTTTACAATATTTATGTGTACGAGTATTTCGTTTATATTAAAAAACACATTGCAAAAATGTACTCAAAGAGTAGGTATGTATACACGATGCGGATTATGTGCTGACTCGTGTGTTATACTAAATAAGATCTCGTGTATGATCGTTTCCACAAAATCCATCTGATACCAAAGTAGCTACATATCTATTTCATTCAGCGAAGTGGAGTCCTCACTTTGAAATTAATTATTTATTGATGGTTTGATCAGTTTGAAATTTGCTCTTCAGCCAAACACTGCTTGCTAAGACTTGATCCTCAAGATTTTTATTTACTCGTAAGTTACTTTTTTCCTCGATTTGAAAATGGCACTCCATCAATTATCAGCAACAATCGGCTACATTGATTATTATCTTATCACGAGTTTCATACGTGTCCTTGGAGTATGTCGTTACGCCTTTAATCAATATCACCAAAATAATGATGAATTAAAAAACGAAAATCATCAGGAAAACCCTATCTTCGAAATATACGCAATCGACGCCAGTCCTCAACAGCCAGATGTGAATGATATAGCTGTTTCATTCGTTATAGATGTGGAGGAACACCATCAAGAATCTGTTTTACCTGGAGCTGATATAGCTGAACCTGAAGGCTATGGACGTGGAGGTAATGTTGGAAATGTTAACTATTTTAATTACCAGCGGAAGCAAATCATACCAATGGAGATCGGTGAATACGAAGAATCTCTTAGACGCACAAAGTGCTTAGATATGTGCATTGGAATGTTTACATTTGGAGTTTTGATTGCTATTCTTATTATAACGTCCTTGTATAATTATTTTAACCAAAATTAATTCATTCAATATACCTATTTAAACTTTTTAACAAATGTAATGCTTATCAAGTATAATAAATTACATAAAGCTACATAATATCCATGTGTGAAGTGTATGTATGTATGTTACTCAAAAAACAAAAAACAAATAAATAATCTGAATTAATCAAGGCATACAATCGAGAGTAGTTGGTTTTAATAAGGAAATTTTATCCATAACCTACGAGTAAGTGACGTACGAGACGTGGCGAAGAATTGTGGATAGGGTAACCGGGTAACCTAGTAAAATTATAAACGGAGTTAGAAGTTGAATTTTCTTCCATTATACACGCCAGTGGCGTACGCAGAGAGAAGGGCTAAGAAGGCCTGAGTCCCTCAAGTTCTTAAGAACCTCAGCATTCATCAACTTTGTGATGATTAAAACGTGACTGGCGGCCACAACAACTGAGACCAAGAAAACGTATAAACTTTGTTGACTCCTTACAAAGAAATCTATGTGGTGAATGATATCGCAGATAAAACTAATAAGAAAAAATACTTCAGTTCACTTATTGACTAAATTGTTTCATCTGATAGCCTCAATCGTGCAGTGTTTCTACTGCGTACATTAGTGGGCGGATTAGTAACTTGCAAATAGAGACACAACTTCCTTCTGCTTTCTTTCGAATATTTTTGGTTTATTTTATTTTGTTCCGAAAAGTATGGAAGTCTTCACTCAAGAACTTTAAACAAGGAAACATATTAACTACCTCCTCAACACCTACGCTACTGGAGTATACAATCAGTGCGTTCTTAATTATTGCAATACGCTTTAAGTTATTTTACTACCAATTAATCTGTATAGGTACATAATATTTTTTTACAAATCTCACGTATTCCAATAAAAAAAACAATTCCAACTGTTATAACTCATGGAAACGAGCAGCTGTTTGAATGGATCCAATTTCATACTTTATAGGTTGTCCGAGACTTCGTGTACCTTCAAATCGTCGCGTCGCAAGCCGCCGCCACCACCGTATCGGTCTGTCGGCTACATTGAGATTCTTTATACACTTAATGAATTATTTAAAATACATTCTCAATTGATTGTAAAACATATTTTCCTAACGATCACTTCTTGTTCATCAGTCATCGCACTTTTTAAGTTCCAGATTGACTTCGAAAAATAGTAAATGTTCTAAGCCAGTGTTGCCATTATAATGATTAATTCCAAAGTCATTATTATAAGATTATAAGAAATATAATATATACAAATTAATCCATTCTCAAAAGTTGACAAACTTTTGAAAATGTTAACAAGCAGTTAGAACGAGTTTTAACTACAATCCAAAATTATACTTATACTGCACACTTCATCAATCACATTCCATCAGTTCGGTTCTGCCAACAATTTTTTGCTTTAAGAATTTTAAATTTAATTTCACCAGTTTTTTGGTAAATATACAACATATGTATGTATATGTATGTAAAATTCCTCCCAAGTCATGTTACTGACAACTTATACTGTGATTGTTTTTGATAAATTTTTCCTTGCATTAATCGGAACTGCTGGCAACACTTAAAGAGAGTAATCCGCGATTTTTGAAACTCTGTTCATCGACGTGCAAAGTTCATTGCAAATGAACGGAGCTAGTAGTACCCACACCCACATATGTACATACATACATACATACGAGTATATGCAGTTTTGAATAAATATACAAACTGACTTCTGAGCTAAATGCACTCAATAATTCTCTCTAAACACTTATTGGTCGAAATTGAAAATTTATAGGAACGGAAAACACTTAGTTTTGCTCATAAGAAAATGTCAAAAAACAGGGAATATATGAATGAAATTATCGAGGAAATTGAACGTGTAATTGAAAAACGCCGCAACTGTCCCATTCCACCCGAAGTTGCTTGTCATTCGTTCTGGGGTCCACCAGACACTGACACTGCCAACGCCCAAATCCAAATGGATGACTCAACAACCAGGGACTGCCAAATTTTTGGCGTGTTAGAATTTGACAAGTATAACATGGATACCCAGACCCAGGTTCAAGCTTCATCCTCTTACGGTATTTTCAGTACAAAGCGAGGAAACATACTCGTAGTTCATGAGTGTGCTGACTTGGACAAAATCGAAGGAATTCCAGAGAACCCAAATTCAAATTCAACCGAAGATCCTTCCCCAGTAAGATTTACAATTGGTAGCAATAGTGATTCTGATTCTGAGGTAGATGATCAACTTAAGTCATCAGGTGGTGCTGTTTCGGTTGAAATAGAACAAATGGTCTTTGACGAGGATAATGACCGGCCACAATGCAGATTGCAGTCAATCTTAAATGGAATATTCTTTGTGGCGGTAATTTTGGTTATTGCTCTTTTTGCGGCAGTAATTTATGAAGCTGTCATGGAATCCTTTAATTAAATTTGATTTCAATTGTTTTACAACACATTCACAAAACAATACAAAACATTTATATTATAAACTGTTTCTTGTTATAAGTTAAACATGGAACCAATAAATATATCATCAGTTATGCAGGTTTAATTGCAATTGCTTTTTTGTGTTTTGCTTGAAGTTTGCGAAAAGTGTGCTTGTTAAGATGAATGTACATAAAAAGGGTAAGCTGATGAGAGACACGGTATTGAGAATTCAGAAAAGAAAACTCTCAGTGCAAGTGCAGGAGAAAATAACAGTTTCAAATATGTATGTACATTGTACATTGTTCATATGTGAAGGTAAGTATCTTTTTATTGGATTATATTTTTGAAGGTTGAATGAAAACAGTGGACATTTTTTACTGAAATTGAATACATGGATTCAGACAGCCTCTGATTCGCATGGGTAGCATGCCCATACCGGACTTATGCACACCAAATTCCCAAGTGTTTTCAGTCGGCTTGGTGATATCATTTGTCTTGAAGCTATGATTTGACCCCTTTGGACTTTTTTGTGGTGAACCGTGTTCTACAATTAATGAAAATGTTTGTTCTGCTTTAAAATTTTATTTTGTTCGTTTTTTTAAACTTGCCGAAGCAGATCCTTAGCCCCCCTAAATGTAGATTTGATAACGGCCAAAGCGAAAAATATACATTTTGTATCGAAATTCTTGTATCACTTTTTCTAAACTCAAAGTATTTCCATTACTTGCGTTTTCTTTTTGGTCAATAAATCAATCAGTTAATTCAAAAACAGCGGGTACATATGAGTTAGTTACTGTATACGTACGAATATATGGTATTTTCTCTTAACCATAATGATTCATGAATACACACGTACACAAGTAGTTCAATTCAAGAGAACCTGGATACTCAATTCAGATATAAATCGTTTACGTTTTGCATCGCATTTGCATCCCTCTTTGAATGATCATAAATCATAATATAATGCATAACATGCTCATCATCATCACTCTTGCTTTTCAAAGTGTGTGAAAGAACCTTTTAAAGAGCATGAGGTTCTTAAGAGTTAGCTTTGACAGTATCACAATCATGAGTAAATGTAGGTATATTAATCGATTATCTATCGGATTTAAGGCATTGCTCGTTGGACTGGTGAACGCAGCTGATATTGGATCTAAAAACATTTTCCATTAAAAGAAACAAACTTTGCAAATTTATTAATTTATTTATTAAAACAAATGAAAAGTTCTGTGAAATTATAAGGAGTCGTTTAAAAGCATTTTTGATATTCAGAAAACAGTGATGTGAAGTGATCAAACTGCCTATACCTACACAGTTGAAACTAAGTACCTGCTTACTTATCTTAATCATCCTAGGTCAACGGTTTGTCCTAGTGTATTGAAAAATCAAATATCAATTCTGAATACATACACCTACATACACACATATCCATTTCCGGGAACTACACCTACGAAACAGACTAGATGTACGAGTATTGGTATTCAAAAAAATATCAATACCAATATATTATTATTAAAATTGCATGGCCAGCATCATCGATGATTTCGATTAGATTTCGGATACCTAGAGCTTCATATGCTTTGGTAAAGATAAATAAACATTCGCATCGAAAATAACGGACGATTCGTGGGAATTCGTTTGAATTGGATTTTTTTGTAAACGACAATGCGACGCGACGATTAAAAATAAGTTATTGCTAATGTAAACAAAACAACCAGCAAACCAATATAGTTCCAACAGTTTATGAGATACATACATTATGTAGGTACTCCGATACTTTTTTTCTACGAATTCTGATGGAATTAACTATAGGATTTACGAAGTCAATGTTATGATCAGTTTTGAAGACATTAGTGTCGAAACACAATTGTTAGAAATTTTGTTTGTGTTATTTTGTTTGTATAAAACCATTTAGTTATTGATGCCTTATTGAGTACTTCCGATTAAAGACTTTTCTGACAAGTCCATGTGACATTTGACGTAAGGAAGCCCATAATCAATTATTCAGAACTAGAGCCTTGATTCAGGCTTACCCGTATATGTATGTACATATGTAATATTTTGAATTCATACTCGGGTAGCGTGAGTCGATGCTAAAGTTTGTTCTGCCAACATAGTAATTGGAAACAAGTTAAGTGATGCAACGTCAATAATCGTGGAGATAGCGATCTAATTTATTAAATTGCTTATGTAATAAATTGAATAAGTAAATCCGTGTGACAATGTAATGTAATCGAAGAATTGGTTGATTATTTGTTGAAGTGGATCAAAGTGGAATTGGTAAATCAAGTATGTGAATCCTGAATCAGTGTGAGTAAGTGAGAATGCATCAAAAATAGTCCATCTTCACTATTCGCACTGAATCTGGATCCTATATGTTGGGCAGCATTCTTAAAGAATATTCATATGGGTTTTGATGCTGTTGGAATGGTAGAAAATGTCATTTTATACATTATTTTCTCTGTTCGAGCTTTTTTAAGATTGAATATATTTGCCAATAGTCAATGTTGATGAAATATTAGATTGATTTGTTATTTTTTTGATAAAAATGTGTAATTTTTATTTTTTTGTGGTTCAAATGGTGAAAATGTAGTTTTGAATAAGTCTGCAGTATCGCCATTCGGACCGCATTAAGATCTTATCTTGTTTCAGCATTTGTGACATGAAAACATTGTTATTTATATTAGTTTTAGAGCCGATTTCTTTACAAAAGTATCTACTCAGAGTACTAAGCTATAGTCGTATCAATTTGGAAGTATCTGTTGGAGGTCTGCACTGCGCTACATCTACATTCACTGTTGTCTTACTTTAAGATCTTTTAACGATCATATATTTGTCGGTTGTACTGATGATAGCTCTCAAGGATAATGGTATTCTAATAATTTTGTTTTAGTGATTTGAGTAAACCGAAACAATCATTTCTTGCAGCAATGTGATTTGGAATTTGGACAAATGCTGAATGCACCTAGTCTTGAACCACAAAGTACGAGTATGTTCCTTTCAATTAGGTATTTGTTGTTACTTTGAGTAAGTAGTAGTAGCTTTTAAATAGAGAAGACGAGTGGAGTAATATCTTTAACGGAAATATGTATCTTCAAGCAGTTCAATTGAGTGAAATTGATAGATAAGATATACATAATTGAACACATCAATTTCGCCATTTGGACTACTTAAGGATGTCATATATTATTATCTTCATACCTATACTTGCCTGCGCTGGCAAATAAACTTTTAAACATCTGTTTATTTTACATTTGGACTACGCAAAAATGAAATTTAAATCTAGTTTTGAATGATTTCTTTTGGTTGAACTATGGTTCAAAGTCTATGATAATTTATGTCGTTTTAAAATCATAATTATCGTAGATTTTGAGCCATTATTCCTCATACTTGCAACAGTAACCTCAAACAGTGATTTTGTTTACTTCTCACAAATTGACAGGAAATAAACAGTAGGTATACGATGTCTTACAAATGCGATGCAAAGTTAAAAAGTTAATAAATAGCTTTTCTTGTAAAATGCAAAACGAAGTTCACATATTACATTACTAAATAATATTTAGGTACATGTAGGAATAAATGGAATTTGCCTTGAGCGTACCCAGAACCAGAAGCTCACTCCACTGACAGCAACCAGAAATGTAAGTGAAATAATGAGGCGTTTTTAAAAGACTATTTGCAAACTGTCAAAGATATAGCATCAAATACAAATACGGAGCCTTTCCCCCGTTTTATTTGTTATTTAAGATAGAACGGTGGAAGATAGATCATAAACACTGGAACTGGTTGGTTTGATTAGATACTCACACGTCGACGCGACGTCACTATCACTATTTATATCCAAAGCGAGAGCCAAGTGCAATTAGATTGGTGAGTGGTAAATGGATATAGAAATACATAGATAATTTGTTGTTGGGCTTTGGTTGCTTCGCTGTTGACTGAAGAAGGCAGCAAAGAGAAATCTATGTAAAATGGCAGCCATAGCCATCAGACAAGTATTTCAATTGGTTACGGTTGGGTTGGTTGCATTCATATTATATTTATATGTAAGTAGGCGGGCGTCGCATCAGTAGTTTATATAGTTTTATTATGACTAACTAAAAATGCTTCCTATTGCTATTCTTGGTTCAATTTGAATTTCTTGTATTTTTTTAAAATCTGATCAATGGAATTAAACTTTGAATAGGTGTTTCAATAAAAGTACAAGAAGATCAGACACAACTTTATTTGTGTGCCTTTGGAAGTTACTAATCAACCAAAAGTGAATACCTACTTGAGTCGTTGTTTTTGAAAGTGGAATAAGTCTACTTTTTCACGTTTCAAGATACGAGTACCTATTTAAAGGTTTGTGTTTATAAGAGTTTAATAATACAGAATTTAAAAGTCTGAGGAACATTGAAAGGTTTGTAGGCCCTAAATGCACTTATACCACATTCATTAAAAACAAAATTATATAA
This sequence comes from Scaeva pyrastri, assembly GCA_905146935.1. Classification (NCBI taxonomy): domain Eukaryota; kingdom Metazoa; phylum Arthropoda; class Insecta; order Diptera; family Syrphidae; genus Scaeva; species Scaeva pyrastri. The sequence goes on from LR989930.1 coordinate 4,701,166, forward strand.
AAATCGAGAAAATGTAGGCCCATACTTATATGTAGACATTTTTCTACAAGTTGAATTTTTGAAGTGTCAAAAGTAAAAATACATTTTTTCATGAAAAGTCACGTTTATTAGGAACTTATTTATTTATCATGTAAAAAGGAAATGATTAAAATCTAAATTACACTTCGTTACAGAAAACATACATATGTAGGTACATATTACTCTTTTAAAAATATTCTATCTTTTATGTGAATCGTTGTAAATAGGTGTTAGGTATATAAGGAAGCATTTCGTTATATTTTTGCCTTGTTATGGTCCTGAAGTTTTTTTTTAACTGTAGATCACTCAAAAATGTTTCAGAAATCAAATTAAAAAAAAAGGTTGACCACCTTACTATAAGATGTTTTCTGCTTATAGGTACCTAGCTTTTGTTTCCTTTTTGTCGTGTACGACTTAAGTGTTAAGTAACACAATAATTAGGTACTTCTTTCAGGAATAATGACAATTAAGTAAATTCTAACTGGACCCCAAGTATTATCGAGCAAACTTCGAAGCTGATGAGAAGAGGCCGAGATACCTATTGCTATGACTTTGATTTTAGCATTCAAAGCCCTAACGTAATATATTTTGTTAATTGTTTATTTTTGTCAAAATGTAATTTCTAAATTCAACAAATATCACAGCAATTACGTTCTTGATGTAAAATAGTCTAAAAAAATAAAGAAAATGTTTACAATATTTATGTGTACGAGTATTTCGTTTATATTAAAAAACACATTGCAAAAATGTACTCAAAGAGTAGGTATGTATACACGATGCGGATTATGTGCTGACTCGTGTGTTATACTAAATAAGATCTCGTGTATGATCGTTTCCACAAAATCCATCTGATACCAAAGTAGCTACATATCTATTTCATTCAGCGAAGTGGAGTCCTCACTTTGAAATTAATTATTTATTGATGGTTTGATCAGTTTGAAATTTGCTCTTCAGCCAAACACTGCTTGCTAAGACTTGATCCTCAAGATTTTTATTTACTCGTAAGTTACTTTTTTCCTCGATTTGAAAATGGCACTCCATCAATTATCAGCAACAATCGGCTACATTGATTATTATCTTATCACGAGTTTCATACGTGTCCTTGGAGTATGTCGTTACGCCTTTAATCAATATCACCAAAATAATGATGAATTAAAAAACGAAAATCATCAGGAAAACCCTATCTGCGAAATATACGCAATCGACGCCAGTCCTCAACAGCCAGATGTGAATGATATAGCTGTTTCATTCGTTATAGATGTGGAGGAACACCATCAAGAATCTGTTTTACCTGGAGCTGATATAGCTGAACCTGAAGGCTATGGACGTGGAGGTAATGTTGGAAATATTAACTATTATAATTACCATCGGAAGCAAATCATACCAATGGAGATCGGTGAATACGAAGAATCTCTTAGACGCACAAAGTGCTTAGATATGTGCATTGGAATGTTTACATTTGGAGTTTTGATTGCTATTCTTATTATAACGTCCTTGTATAATTATTTTAACCAAAATTAATTCATTCAATATACCTATTTAAACTTTTTAACAAATGTAATGCTTATCAAGTATAATAAATTACATAAAGCTGCATATCCATGTGTGAAGTGTATGTATGTATGTTACTCAAAAAACAAAAAACAAATAAATAATCTGAATTAATCAAGGCATACAATCGAGAGTAGTTGGTTTTAATAAGGAAATTTTATCCATAACCTACGAGTAAGTGACGTACGAGACGTGGCGAAGAATTGTGGATAGGGTAACCGGGTAACCTAGTAAAATTATAAACGGAGTTAGAAGTTGAATTTTCTTCCATTATACACGCCAGTGGCGTACGCAGAGAGAAGGGCTTAGAAGGCCTGAGTCCCTCAAGTTCTTAAGAACCTCAGCATTCATCAACTTTGTGATGATTAAAACGTGACTGGCGGCCACAACAACTGAGACCAAGGAAACGTATAAACTTTGTTGACTCCTTACGAAGAAATCTATGTGGTGAATGATATCGCAGATAAAACTAATAAGAAAAAATACTTCAGTTCACTTATTGACTAAATTGTTTCATCTGATAGCCTCAATCGTGCAGTGTTTCTACTGCGTACATTAGTGGGCGGATTAGTAACTTGCAAATAGAGACACAACTTCCTTCTGCTTTCTTTCGAATATTTTTGGTTTATTTTATTTTGTTCCGAAAAGTATGGAAGTCTTCACTCAAGAACTTTAAACAAGGAAACATATTAACTACCTCCTCAACACCTACGCTACTGGAGTATACAATCAGTGCGTTCTTAATTGTTGCAATACGCTTTAAGTTATTTTACTACCAATTAATCTGTATAGGTACATAATATTTTTTTACAAATCTCACGTATTCCAATAAAAAAAACAATTCCAACTGTTATAACTCATGGAAACGAGCAGCTGTTTGAATGGATCCAATTTCATACTTTATAGGTTGTCCGAGACTTCGTGTACCTTCAAATCGTCGCGTCGCAAGCCGCCGCCACCACCGTATCGGTCTGTCGGCTACATTGAGATTCTTTATACACTTAATGAATTATTTAAAATACATTCTCAATTGATTGTAAAACATATTTTCCTAACGATCACTTCTTGTTCATCAGTCATCGCACTTTTAAAGTTCCAGATTGACTTTGAAAAATAGTATATATTCTAAGACAGTGTTGCCATTATAATGATTAATTCGAAAGTCATTATTATAAGATTATAAGAAATATAATATATAAAAATTAATCCATTCTCAAAAGTTGACAAACTTCTGAAAATGTTAACAAGCAGTTAGAACGAGTTTTAACTACAATCCAAAATTATACTTATACTGCACACTTCATCAATCACATTCCATCAGTTCGGTTCTGCCAACAATTTTTTGCTTTAAGAATTTTAAATTTAATTTCACCAGTTTTTTGATAAATATACAACATTATGTATGTATGTATATATATGTATGTAAATTTCCTCCCAAGTCATGTTACTGACAACTTATACTGTGATTGATTTTGATACATTTTTCCTTGCATTAATCGGAACTGCTGGCAACACTTAAAGAGAGTAATCCGCGATTTTTGAAACTCTGTTCATCGACGTGCAAAGTTCATTGCAAATGAACGGAGCTAGTAGTACCCACACCCACATATGTACATACATACATACATACGAGTATATGCAGTTTTGAATAAATATACAAACTGACTTCTGAGCTAAATGCACTCAATAATTCTCTCTAAACACTTATTGGTCGAAATTGAAAATTTATAGGGACGGAAAACACTTAGTTTTGCTCATAAGAAAATGTCAAAAAACAGGGAATATATGAATGAAGTTATCGAGGAAATTGAACGTGTAATTGAAAAACGCCGCAACTGTCCCATTCCACGCGAAGTTGCTTGTCATTCGTTCTGGGGTCCACCAGACACTGACACTGCTAACGCCAACGCCCAAATCCAAATGGATGACTCAACAACCAGGGACTGCCAAATTGTTGGCGTGTTAGAATTTGACAAGTATAACATGGATACCCAGACCCAGGTTCAAGCTTCATCCTCTTACGGTATTTTCAGTACAAAGCGAAGAAACATACTCGTAGTTCATGAGTGTGCTGACTTGGACAAAATCGAAGGAATTCCAGAGAACCCAAATTCAAATTCAACCGAAGATCCTTCCCCAGTAAGATTTACAATTGGTAGCAATAGTGATTCTGATTCTGAGGTAGATGATCAACTTAAGTCATCAGGTGGTGCTGTTTCGGTTGAAATAGAACAAATGGTCTTTGACGAGGATAATGACCGGCCACAATGCAGATTGCAGTCAATCTTAAATGGAATATTCTTTGTGGCGGTAATTTTAGTTATTGCTCTTTTTGCGGCAGTAATTTATGAAGCTGTCATGGAATCCTTTAATTAAATTTGATTTCAATTGTTTTACAACACATTCACAAAACAATACAAAACATTTATATTATAAACTGTTTCTTGTTATAAGTTAAACATGGAACCAATAAATATATCATCAGTTATGCAGGTTTAATTGCAATTGCTTTTTTGTGTTTTGCTTGAAGTTTGCGAAAAGTGTGCTTGTTAAGATGAATGTACATAAAAAGGGTAAGCTGATGAGAGACACGGTATTGAGAATTCAGAAAAGAAAACTCTCAGTGCAAGTGCAGGAGAAAATAACAGTTTCAAATATGTATGTACATTGTACATTGTTCATATGTGAAGGTAAGTATCTTTTTATTGGATTATATTTTTGAAGGTTGAATGAAAACAGTGGACATTTTTTACTGAAATTGAATACATGGATTCAGACAGCCTCTGATTCGCATGGGTAGCATGCCCATACCGGACTTATGCACACCAAATTCCCAAGTGTTTTCAGTCGGCTTGGTGATATCATTTGTCTTGAAGCTATGATTTGACCCCTTTGGACTTTTTTGTGGTGAACCGTGTTCTACAATTAATGAAAATGTTTGTTCTGCTTTAAAATTTTATTTTGTTCGTTTTTTTAAACTTGCCGAAGCAGATCCTTAGCCCCCCTAAATGTAGATTTGATAACGGCCAAAGCGAAAAATATACATTTTGTATCGAAATTCTTGTATCACTTTTTCTAAACTCAAAGTATTTCCATTACTTGCGTTTTCTTTTTGGTCAATAAATCAATCAGTTAATTCAAAAACAGCGGGTACATATGAGTTAGTTACTGTATACGTACGAATATATGGTATTTTCTCTTAACCATAATGATTCATGAATACACACGTACACAAGTAGTTCAATTCAAGAGAACCTGGATACTCAATTCAGATATAAATCGTTTGCGTTTTGCATCGCATCTTTGAATGATCATAATGTATAATATGCTCATCATCATCACTCTTGCTTTTCAAAGTGTGGTGAAAGAACCTTTTAAAGAGCATGAGGTTCTTAAGAGTTAGCTTTGACAGTATCACAATCATGAGTAAATGTAGGTATATTAATCGATTATCTATCGGATTTAAGGCATTGCTCGTTGGACTGGTGAACGCAGCTGATATTGGATCTAAAAACATTTTCCATTAAAAGAAACAAACTTTGCAAATTTATTAATTTATTAATTTATTTATTAAAACAAATGAAAAGTTCTGTGAAATTATAAGGAGTCGTTTAAAAGCATTTTTGATATTCAGAAAACAGTGATGTGAAGTGATCAAACTGCCTATACACAGTTGAAACTAAGTACCTGCTTACTTATCTTAATCATCCTAGGTCAACGGTTTGTCCTAGTGTATTGAAAAATCAAATATCAATTCTGAATACATACACCTACATACACACATATCCATTTCCGGGAACTACACCTACGAAACAGACTAGATGTACGAGTATTGGTATTCAAAAAAATATCAATACCAATATATTATTATTAAAATTGCATGGCCAGCATCATCGATGATTTCGATTAGATTTCGGATACCTAGAGCTTCATATGCTTTGGTAAAGATAAATAAACATTCGCATCGAAAATAACGGACGATTCATGGGAATTCGTTTGAATTGGATTTTTTTGTAAACGACAATGCGACGACGCGAGCGCGACGATTAAAAAATAAGTTATTGCTAATGTAAACAAAACAACCAGCAAACCAATATAGTTCCAACAGTTTATGAGATACATACATTATGTAGGTACTCCGATACTTTTTTCTACGAATTCTGATGGAATTAACTATAGGATTTACGAAGTCAATGTTATGATCAGTTTTGAAGACATTAGTGTCGAAACACAATTGTTAGAAATTTTGTTTGTGTTATTTTGTTTGTATAAAACCATTTAGTTATTGATGCCTTATTGAGTACTTCCGATTAAAGACTTTTCTGACAAGTCCATGTCACATTTGACGTAAGGAAGCCCATAATCAATTATTCAGAACTAGAGCCTTGATTCAGGCTTACCCGTATATGTATGTACATATGTAATATTTTGAATTCATACTCGGGTAGCGTGAGTCGATGCTAAAGTTTGTTCTGCCAACATAGTAATTGGAAACAAGTTAAGTGATGCAACGTCAATAATCGTGGAGATAGCGATCTAATTTATTAAATTGCTTATGTAATAAATTGAATAGGTAAGTAAATCCGTGTGACAATGTAATCGAAGAATTGGTTGATTATTTGTTGAAGTGGAGCAGAGTGGAATTGGTAAATCAAGTATGTGGATCCTTAATCAGTGTGAGTAAGTGAGAATGCATCAAAAATAGTCCATCTTTACTATTCGCACTGAATCTAGAATCTATATGTTGGGCAGCATTCTTAAAGAATATTCATATGGGTTTTGATGCTGTTGGAATGGTAGAAAATGTCATTTTATACATTATTTTCTCTGTTCGAGCTTTTTTAAGATTGAATATATTTGCCAATAGTCAATGTTGATGAAATATTAGATTGATTTGTTATTTTGTTGATAAAAATGTGTAATTTTTATTTTTTTGTGGTTCAAATGGTGAAAATGTAGTTTTGAATAAATCTGCAGTATCGCCATTCGGACCGCATGAAGATCTTATCTTGTTTCAGCATTTGTGACATGAAAACATTGTTATTTATTTTAGAGCCGATTTCTTTACAAAAGTACTCAGAGTACTAAGCTATGGTCGTATCAATTTGGAAGTATCTGTTGAAGATCTGTGCACTGCGCTTCATCTACATCCTCCGTTGTCTAGCCTTAAGTTCGCTTAACGATCATTTATTTGCCAGTTGTAATGATGATAACTCACAAGAATAATAGTATTTTAATAATTATGTTTTAGTGATAAGGAAAATAAACAGTATAATTTCCGAACGCGATGCAAGTTAAAAAGTTAATAAATACATTTTAATTTAAAATGCAAAACGAAGTTCACATATTACTGAAGTATAATTATGAAGTTAATGCTGGAAAGGGAACGTATCAGAATCCCGCTCTTTAAAATCCCGTTTTTTTAAAATACCGTTTTTTAAAATCCCGTTTATTCAAAATCCCGTTCTATTATAATCCCGCTTTTTAAAATCCCGCCTCATCCCGCCTTATTACGTTCGTTTTTATTTTTAAGAATGCATGTTTAAATCTTATTTATTTCATATTGGTTATATTTCACGTTTTATACTATTAAGATGTTATTCAAGATCTAAGATAACTCGACTAAAAGAAAATAGGCACTTTTGTTGTTCATCATCATCACTGTACACTTATTTTTTGCTCACAATAACAAAACTACAGTAAAAATACTGTCCAAAATTATATTGCAGTTAACGGCTTAAGGTTTTACCGCTATCATTTATTGCAGTGACAAGTGGCTAATGTGAAACTTAAAAACGGCCAAACTCAAACATACAAAAAAACCAATGTACTAAAATCAAGAGCTATACAAAAAATTATTAGAAACAGGAACAAAATGAACAAAACTGGATTTTTGCGTCGTATCGCCCACAACATACAATTGAGTTAACATTTCAATTTTTGTTTATTAAAAATTAATTGTCTAGAATTTCCTTTTTGTTTTTTTTTTTGGTATTTTTTTGTGTTCTTAAAATAAAATAAAATTAAATGTATATGACTACAAAATTTGGCTGTATTTCACTTATTTTAAAGTTTATTATTATCCCGCTTTTGCATTCAAAACTAGTTGTTTTATTTTAAAAAAATCGCGCGATTTTTTTTTAAATAAAACAACTAGTTTTGAATGCAAAAGCGGGATAATAAGAAACGGGATTATAAAAAACGGGATTATAAGAAACGGGATTATAAAAAACGGGATTATAAAAAACGGGATTAAAAAAACGGGATTTTAAAAAACGGGATTATAAAAAGCGGGATATCGTACCCAACCCTGCTGGAAACACTGCTGATTGCATGACAATTGTTACGTCATATTCATTTGCATTTCTTCTTCAGTTTGAAGTTCGTTCTTTTAAAGAAACAACATAGTTTAAGAGTTCTTTAAATAAAGTTTTACATCATTGAATGACAAGTAAGAACACGATTAAAAAACCCTAGTGCCAAACTAAGTAAGTCGAAAAATGTCGTTAGGAACTATTCCAACTTTTGATTGCGCAGTCAATTCTTGGGATATTTTCATAATAAGAATAGAGCAATTCTTTTTTGCGAACGATATAACGAAAACCGGAGGCAAGCAGAAAGGGGTTGGGTACGATATCCCGCTTTTTATAATCCCGTTTTTTAAAATCCCGTTTTTTTAATCCCGTTTTTTATAATCCCGTTTATTATTATCCCGCTTTTTTATAATCCCGTTTTTTATAATCCCGTTTCTTATAACCTGTTTTTTATAATCCCGTTTCTTATTATCCCGCTTTTGCATTCAAAACTAGTTGTTTTATTTAAAAAAAAATCGCGCGATTTTTTTAAAATAAAACAACTAGTTTTGAATGCAAAAGCGGGATAATAATAAACTTTAAAATAAGTGAAATACAGAAGAAGATATTAAGCATGGTCTAACAGATGGTTCACATTCCACTATACTATCACGTAGAATTCCTGATGGATTCAAACAAAGTGATTCTGCAGATTTTTTTATTCTGGTATTTGCTGAACAAATTTCTTTAGTACAAGAATCAGGGTTGTGGCAATGCTCCGATGGAGTTTTTTTTAATAATATGTTTCCCGTCAAATAAAGTTGTGTGGACTCTGCCCTTGCAAAATTTAGTTTTTCTCTGAGAACAACTCCATCGGTACACTTCACCTACTTGCCTTTCAAGGTGATAATCGTAACCATCAACTATTAATTTTCGGCCACCTTTATTCGATTTTACTTCACTAACACAAAAACTCATCGCGGTCAGTTGTTCTGCTGCTCAGTTAACCTTTCTAAAGACTAAAAAATATGTTTCACATTAGCCACTTGTCACTGCAATAAATGATAGCGGTAAAACCTTTAGCCGTTAACTGCAATATAATTTTGGACAGTATTTTTACTGTAGTTTTGTTATTGTGAGCAAAAAATAAGTGTACAGTGATGATGATGAACAACAAAAGTGCCTATTTTCTTTTAGTCGAGTTATCTTAGATCTTGAATAACATCTTAAAAGTATAAAACGTGAACTATAACCAATATGAAATAAATAAGATTTAAACATGCATTCTTAAAAATAAAAACGAACGGAATAAGGCGGGATGAGGCGGGATTTTAAAAAGCGGGATTATAATAGAACGGGATTTTGAATAAACGGGATTTCAAAAAACGGTATTTTAGAAGGCGGTATTTTAAAAAAATTTTGTCGGGATTTTTGAAAAACGGGATTTTAAAAAGCGGGATTCTGATACGTTCCCCTACAAACTTTGTGTTGAACAGTTACAACGGTGGAAGTATTTAACCAGCTGGATAATGCAAGATGAACGCAAGGTATGAGAGTCAAGTCCATGTGCTAGATACATATGTATGTAGTTTCAAATGGTGGCCCACCGCTTTTAGGTAGAGATTGGATGCATGAATTTGATATATGTAGGTTTTAACAGAATACATTTTTTAGAAAATCTAGATTAAGATTTTAAAAAAAGTTTTAGATAAACATAAATCTCTGTTTGATGGAAAATTAGGCTCATTTAATAAGATGGTGGTCTCATTACAATTAAAAGAAAATGCGATGCCAATTTTTTTTTTTAAACACGTCAATGCCCTTGCCGATTAAAAAAAAGTAGAAAAACAGCTTAAAAAACTTATTAGTTTAGGTGTTTTAGAACATGTTGATTACTCGGAGTGGGGAACTCCAATTGTTCCCATTCTAAAAAAGAATGGCGAAGTGAGAATCTGCAGAGACTGCAAAGTAACCCTCAATCAGCATCTTAAAGTTGTACAACATAATTTTCCCAAGGTTGAAGAATTGTTTGAACAATTACACGGCGAAGGTGAAAAGTTCACGAGCCTGTCCCTCTCAAAAAGAAAGAAATTAACAACTTTTTCTACGCATTTAGGTCTCTTGATGAGGTATACGCGTCTTACATCTGCAACGGCGATTTTCCAATAGACGATGGAAAAACTGTTACTGGGTATTGAAGGTGTCGTTATTTTTACGGACTATGTTTTAGTCACAGGTAGGGGCAAGGAAGAACATCTTAAAATTTTGAACGCTCTGCTGAGTGTATTCGAAGGTTCCGGCAAGGGAGTACACCCATACCCAGAAAAGATTGAGGCTATAGTAAGCATTTAAAAACCATCGAATGTGCTTGAACTACAAGATTTTAACTACTACAGAAAATTTTGTCCTTACGTTGCTACAGTTTGTTCACCTCTTCACGATCTCTTAAAAAAGGGCAGCAAATTTGTGTGGGGGTATAAAGAAGAGGTTAAAAGTATGTTAACATCAAATAAAATCCTCGCACATTATGACCCATACGTTCCAATAAAAATCACAGTGGATGCAAGTCCGGTTGGTCCTGGTGGAGTTCTTGGTCATGCATATGAGATTGGTGTCGAGCGCCCGATTTGTTATGTTTCTAGAAATTGTCTATCTCTGAACAAAATTATGCTCAAATCGAACGCGAAGCACTTGCTATTGTGTTTTCAGTAAAAAAAAAAGTTCACCATTCTATTTTTGTCAGAAAATTAATTTTGGTCTCAGATAACAAACCACTCTTGTCCAACTTTGGTCCAAAAAAAGGAATAAAGCCGACTTCGCTTATATGCAATTCGTTTATAAGGAAATTTCGGTTATATGAAACAAAAAATTAATACAATTTTTTTAATTACTTTTTCAGACAAATCCATTCGGATATATGCACTTAGTTTATTTACATACCTACTTCGTTTATAAGAGACAATAATTTTTGTCCCAAATCATTATTTTGTACTAGAATAACTCCGCTTAAAAGAGAAACGGAACACATCCAAACATTTAAAAGTGACACTTTAATTTTCATTCCAATTCTATCGTTCCAATTATATTCAACTTTCAAATGTAAACAGTTTTCGTTGGAGATAATTTGTGTTTTGTATTCTTGAAAAGAATTGCGGCTTAGAAGGTGGGTTCGATGAAATATTCTTATTGTATTGTTATTATAAATTGAATTGTACATAAAATAGGCATAATTTACACAAGGAAACATATAGCATTTGAAGATGAACCATCATAAGCGAACAAATTTAGCATTGCATGCCAAACAGCAAATTTTGGATAACATTGAAGCTGGAGAATCAAGATCAAGTTTATGCTCCCAATTTAAATGTAGCAAGTCAACAATATCAAGAATATTAAGTGGAAAAGAATTAATTCGCAACGCCAGCTATTCTAAATTGGATTTAGTTTAGAGACATGAAAGCCAAAAATGCCATGCTTACTGGTCTGCTTTTATTATAGAAAAAGCCAAATCTTTATCTATTTTACTGAATGTTGAATATACATACACTTCAAAAATATCCATGGCGAAAAAATTTAAGGAAACATCGATGGCGCACAAGAGTGGTTACCAAATGTTTTCCCAAAACTCAAACAACTATCGATAACTTCTTTTTGCAAGAAACAAACCATTAGATATGGTTCTTTTATATTAAAATGCGTAAGTAGGTATGTAATTTAGGCTGTGAATTTCAAGTCTGATTTATTATTTTGTTTTTGTTTCTACTTATACATTTATTTTATTCATTTTTTATACTTTAAAAAAAGTTGAATTTTAAATTAATTAAATTAATCTTTATTAAAATTGGTTTTAAGATCACTTCGCTTTTAAGAGAGCTTCAGTGTGCTGAGGTTGGTGAATCGGAAAACATAAACGTTAATTATATTAATGATTTAGGAGTGTTGCCAGTAACTTTTGATATTAATTAAAAAGAAACCTCATTGTAATAATGAGGTGTTTTTGAAAGACTGTCTTGCTGTAACCTTTGACAAATTATTTGCAAACTGTCACGTCAGGACGCAAACAAATATAAGACCTCGCTCTTATAAGATGGACAGATACATAGTCAGAGATAGAGCTACAAATACAAAGAGAAATACAAAGCCTTTCCCCCGTTTTATTGGTTAATTAAGATAGATCATGAACACTGGAACAGGTTAGAGAAATTAAAAGAAATCTATCCGACGGAAACCATAAATTTTATAATATTAGTATAACATTTCAAAACCAGCATTTTTTTTTACTTGGGGAAAGGGGGTCTATCTCCCCCTGTTGAAGCAGTTGGGTGATTTAAAACAAAATCATTTTAAAAGTTAAAAGTGACATAAGGCTTAATGATACATAACAAGGTAACTTAAGAGTCCTCCACCCAAAATGTCAAACTTAGATTCCAAGAGAAATCCACTTTCGAATCTGAGAATTTTTTTTAAATCATCGTCAAATTTCGAAATTAGATCTAAACAAAAACAAGAGAGATACCTTTCATGTCCTTTGCGTAAGAGTACTTTTTTTTTTTTTTTTTTGAGAATTCATGGAACCATCGAAAGTTTTCAAATTTCATTGATAAGTGAGAAGAGAAGTTCTAGAATAAAAATAATTTCTTTTTAGTCTCTACATATATTTTTCATGAAATAAGTATAAGATGATAAGATATGTAAATGTACATATATTGTTTAAGTATATCCACATATTTTATATTTTTGTAAGAACCTGTTAATATTATATCTAAGTGTGAGTGTAAAAGTTTAGATGTATGGATGTTTGTTGATAAATGGCACCAGAACGACTGAACGAATTTGGATGAAATTTTCCACAGAGATAGATTATAACCTGGAATACTATGTATAGTTAATGTGGGTGGGATGGATTTATTTCAAATTTTACATTCACTCCACATTGTCTAAATGGTTCGGGTTGAAATTTGGAACAGAGATATTATTAATATTATTATAAAACGATGTATCACTTCAGTGCTACAATTTTTGGGAATATTTTGTTTGAAAAAAAAAAAAAATTAAACTAATGCAATCAATGGACCTTTAACAATTTAAGATTTTTAAAGTAAATTTATCTTAATCTGTACTATAGCCGTGTGTTATTGGTAATGGAAAATACTAGCTAGTAAAATTTTACATGGAAAACAACAACACCTCAAAAGTGAACAAAAATAAGCTAGTGTTTATCTATAGTAATTTGGTGAAGATAGAGTTTCATCTAGTTAAATGTAGGGGCAGTCAAGAAGTGCAAAAAATATGCAAATTTGGCAACATGAGGGTGTGTTCGGTAACAAATACACTTTTTTTACACTTCGCCTGCATTGAAAAGTGCAAGCGATCCACAAATTTCAAACCAAACATTTGTAGTGTATCCACATATGCGCCGCCACTGCCCATTCAATAAATGAGTAACAAAACATGTGAAATGCAAATCGAGTATGTTAGTCATATCATAACATCAACATTCCACTCGATTGCATTGATCGTCACTCGAAAGTAATAAGATCCTTATTATAATATAATTTAACCAATAGAAAAATAGAATTATTTTTGAATAGGAAATTCAACGTATAGAAGTAAGATAGAAAATAAGTATAACAGTTAAGGCAATAGTATTTAAGGAATGAATTCAATGAAAATAAAACAGAGTCAAAAGAACATTCATATCGATCTTTTACTTTCAACCTGGCGGCGAGTAATCGCTCTTTTCAATTTGGCGTAATACACTCAAATTACTGATAGCGTGGTACGCTTAAAATACCTAGGGACCTATACCAACACACATACACCACACATTTATTTGTGTTGAAATTATATAAATGCAATTATTTCGTTAAAAATTTATTAAAATCAATACTTTACAAAATTTTTTAAATTTTTAGGAACAATTCATAAGAGATAAAATAATTTTCTTTAGGATTAGTGTATTTTACCATCACA